>MU117963.1:165674-727500 GCA_014904855.1 Thelephora ganbajun | reverse complement strand
CTTACCAGATGACTGTAGTGGCGAATCACCTCTCAACGTGAGGCTATCGAACCCTTGTTCCGGCAACTCATGATACAACAGCCTCGTACGCCGGTTAGGTTAGACGATCCCGTGATGTGGGGGGTCCTTCCGACCGCGACGTACTTTGACTCCAAGACGACGCGTTGGTCGATGGGCGCGGCGGATATTTGTTTCACCAACCCGTGAGTTCCCCTCCGGACGCGTCGGAAATTTTGAAACTTCATGGAATGATTCAAGTGTGTCCTCGGCGTTCTTTCGGAACGGACAGGTCATTGAGACGTTCAGAGGGAGAGGTATCTGGCAACCTGCCGTTGACCTGGCTATTGAGAAGGTGAATAACGGTGGATGGGTACGTGTTTTGCCCTTTGGCCCGAACAATTCCGTTTTCTGACCTTTTTTTTCTTTTGGATAGGTCCATCTGTTTGGTGAAGGTAAAGTGTGCCAAACTCCGACATACGACTCACAGAACGGTGTGGCCCAACTAACGCGCTTCAAGTGGGGAGTGTGGGGCTTTTCTCTTGTTAGTCAATTGTCCGTCGCTAATCATTTTTCTTTCGTTTCTCAGTGGAAGAATTATCATGGAGGCGAAATCACATCCAACAGTCATCCCTATTTGGCTGACCGGGTTCGACCAGCTGATGCCCGAAGGAAGGAAACCTCCCTTCAACTTCTTACCCCGCGCTGGCGCAGACCTCTCAATCACTTTCGGAGAACCTATACCTGCGGAGGAGCTCTTTGAAGCGGCGAACTCAAAGGGTTCCTCTGAAGATATCGTCCGGAGCAAACTAACCGACGTCGTCAAGAAACGAGTGGAACTACTGGGTAGATCGGTTTCAGGACTGATGCTCGGACAGACCCAAGTTCCTCGATCCTTGTAATCCAGATTTAAGGGTATTTAAGCCCAATATTTATTTCCCTAGATAATACTACAACAAAGGACATAATTACTCAAAAGTCGATTCGAATCTTGACTTCAGCTAACCGTTTGTCAAGGTGTTGAGTTACGATGGTACGAAAAGTTCGCAAGGTATGGATAGAATCTTTGAAACACTCCCCGCACTTGGCCGCCTCGACCAAAGCTTTGTCCATCAACGACACTGATTCCAGTATCAGAGCAGTGCAAGGCCGTTGACGAACAAAGGCTTTAATTTCCTGGTAGAAGATGTACCACCAACCCACCACATGTAATTGCTCTTCTCCTAGTTCCAACGGGGCCCTGGTGCACCTCTGGCAAGTTCCCACAATGGCGTCGTTCATCTTTGTCCTCCAGGTGAAATCTTCCCTTGTCCATGTCAGGTCAGACGTCGCGTCATTGGCGACCTTGGAGCATTCTCGTTGATACTCGATGAGCCGGAAGAGGGAACCGGCAGTGATATCCTCCAACGCAGAGAAGGGGAGAACGACAGACCCGAGCTCAAAGGAGTAGAGAATCGGACGACGAAGGGATAGGTGAGCGGCAGCGGAGGCAACATCGGCGAGCCTGTTCTTGCACGCGATCATGAACACTCGAATGGGTTCCTTGCTCGCGCACAAGATAAGCTTTTTCCGCATGATTGAGATACACTTTGGCATGTCGTATTTTATTGCAGCCTCAACGACGCCTTCGATCTCGTGGACGAGTTTTAGATCGGGGTCTTCGTCGGGGTAAACGGCTCGAAGGAGGGTGTCGATGGTTTCGCTGGGCTCGGTGAACGGGATGATTGGTCCGTTACCTGCGCTATCGGGTGGGGTACCCGTTTGGGGGAGGGAAAACATATCCCGGAAGAATGGGGATGCCAACGAAAGGATGACTTTATGCACCCGGAACAGGACTTCATCGGAAGATTTGAGAACGACATCGCCATCAGAGGTCTCGTCGAACGGTGGTGATGCGGAGGAGGGGAACGGAGAGGGAGCTTTGGTACTCGGAAGGGATGAAGTGCCTTCTGAACACTTCCAAAGTAATTTTGGCCGACGGTTCTTCTTGTTCCGGCTCCTCTTCTTCTCGATATCCCAGTAATAAGCCAGCAACCTCCAATACGCCCCCGCGGTGATGTACTCGATGTCGCGGTGGTATGTTTCCCAAAACGGTTTTCGAACGGCATACTCAGCGGCCGTCCGAGCGGCGTTTTCTAGGACGTTTCGGCAGGCAATCGCGTAAACCTGGAGCGGGAACTGTTCGGCGTAGGTGACCAAACGTGTCTCCAGCATTTCACCGATGACCTGAATGTCGTAGCTGGTGGCAGCATTTAGAACGTCTCTGATCTGGCGAAGGGAGCGTAGTGGGGGTCGGGGTACGGGGTAGCAGAGCCTGAGTAACGGCTCGATGGTATCACTCTTCTCTGGTAGACGAAGGACCTGTCTGCCGTCCGGGTCGGAGATTATGCCCATCCTAGTGTTTAGGATCTCGTTCAGAACAGGCGATGCCACGGAAATTACGGGCGTATGGACGCAGAAGTCGATTCCATCGCTCGTCCTGATAATTAGGTCTGCATCTTCTCGGTCGAAGGGGCTCGAAGCGGTGCGTGTCGGGACATCAATCGTCGCGACCGTCTGTTCGAGCGCATCTTCAAGGGTTTCTGAGTCGCTCATGAGTGTGATAAATGGAGAAGGGGCAGGGCATGATACATGCCGCCTCAGGCTGCTGTAAATGCTTCAAGATCAAGATGGTGCAGGAATAGGCAGTCCTGCTAGGAGTGGAAGGTTGTTCCCATCCCATCAGTCTGACGAACTGCGGTTTGCCGTTGACCTTCTGCTGTATTCCCACAACTCCTTCCCTGCATTCCCGCCGAGGTAAAAGGGTCTTTATTCTCGACGCCATTCTCGCTTAAAGTTTACTCTTTTATTGGCATCTTGAATAGCGACACCGTGTAGCCATGAACGTTCGGCGCGCTGCTAGACATTTTATTGCGGCTCTTCAAGCCGCCGTAGCCAGACTGGATAAGTCGCTATCTCCTCAAGACACCCTTCAAAAACTTCGTCAACACGAATTCACGCTCCCCGACATCGTTTACATCTTCCATTTCATAAATGCCACCTTCTGGATCACTGTCATGCAAACGCCTGCGTTTCCCTACAAGCTCCTGATACCCATCCTGTACACCACTGCCCTCATTATACCCTTCACCTCCCAATTCTTCGTACCAGCAACGCCGGTTTTTGCGTGGCTGCTCACTTACTACTCGGCACGTTTCGTACCTGACGTGTTGCGCCCGCCAATCTCCGTGGTCACATTACCCACCTTGGAATCCGTCCTCTATGGTGCCAACATCTCCGATATTCTCACCCGCTTTACGCATCCGGTCCTTGACATTGTCGCATGGATACCGTACGGTGTCATCCATTTCACCCTCCCGTTCTGTGTCGCCGCATTCCTGTGGCTATTCCGACCAAAACAAGCACTTCACCTGTTCGCTCGCGCCTTCGGGTATATGAATCTTGTTGGCGTCCTCATTCAAATAACGTTCCCATGCGCCGCCCCGTGGTACGAAGTTATCCACGGCCTCACCCCTGCGCATTACAAAATGCTCGGTTCACCCGGCGGACTGGGAAGGATTGATGCGATTTTTGGTGGATCGGGATACACAAATGCTTTCTCGCACTCTCCCGTCATTTTTGGAGCATTCCCTTCTCTCCATTCCGGATGCGCGACGATCGACGCTTTGTTCCTCTCCCATTTCTTCCCACAAACTACCAAGTTCGTCTGGGCTTATGTCGCTGTTCTATACTGGTCAACGATGTACCTCACCCACCACTACCTGGTCGATGTTGTGGGAGGTGCGTGTCTGGCGGCTGCAACGTTTTATTACTTCCTTCCGGACGATCTTCGAGGGGTCAATGCTACCACCCCGGCCGGTGGTGTCCTCGGGAACGGTTACGGCGGTCGTCGATCCAAACATGACATCTACGACCTGGTCGAACCACGCAGGGGTCAGGGTAGGAAGGCAAATGGTATGGCGAACTACGAAGTTTCAGATGACTTCTCTGGTGGAGAATCGGAAGAAGAAGAAATGGATATTACCTACAGGTCACCGGTCGTCGCGGATAGTACGGGGAACAATAGTTCTGGTGGAGAAACTTTCAGCAAGCAACAGAAACAACCCAGAAAGAGTCATAAGCACACTGCGAGTATTGCAAGCTTGATCAGGGCAGATGATAGGGTCGAGGATGGGTGGAGTCCAATAGGAAGTCCTTTCACGTTACCTCCGACTCCAAATAGAGGAGAATGAACCCTTCGATTTGTTCTTTTGTTTGTCACGCATTCCAGGCTACCATAGATTTATACTTGTACTAGTGTCAACCGACATACGGTATTGGTCCATCTCTCCATCTGATCAACTAAAGCAAGCTACGGAAACTCGACATTCTATCGATATCTCTCGCCGTTTCTAGTGGGGATTCAAGGCCACTTGGGTATGATTGGATACACGCGGATGTGGATTTTGACCCAGAACTAGCGATAGAATCCAGTGCGATTCCGGCATCCCTGACCATATACCTCTTTCACCAGTATTCTAGCAAGCAAGAACGCGTGGAGTGCCGGTCGTTAATACGAGTTACTCGGGCATCGGACGATAAAATACGGCAAATGCCATCGAGGACCGACTGAAACAACGCGTTCCCTATCATGCTGACCGGTTGAGGGGCAAGCCGCAAGCCACAAAACGTCGGCGTTCGGGCAGTCGCAGGCTCGCCGGAGCGCTTGTGGCTTGGGCTGTTTCTCTTGGCGTTGGCACTGATTCGATCAGGAGCGATATAGCCACGCCTTGGCATCGCCACTCACGACCGCTACATGCGCGTTCAAAGACGAGAAGCAGAAGCGTACATACTCCCGGTGTGAGTTTATTCCACCTGCAAGCCACCTGCGATCCAGGCTGGGATTCACCCCAAGTTCAACTTTCGGAAGGGACCTTGGATTGACCACGATTGGCGCTTCCTTACCCTCCCATCAAACCACTTAAAATGCAGCGGCGCCTCTGGAAACGTTGTTGAGCAACGTCTCTCCACTCCAGCCATCCATGGCCACCCAGCCTCCCTCTGAGAAACCGTTGGGGACGGACGGAGAGCTGACTCTTGTGTCGGAACGACTCCTGACCGGCCTGACCAATGGAGACGATCACAACTTACCTACCCACGTCCGGCAGAGTGACTCAGAGAAAGTCGAGCTCAAACCCAGCAATCCTTCGACTTCAGCTCTTCGGGCCGCCTGGGAACGTTTCAACGGGTACGGTCGTAAACGCGTTGGGTTTCTCCAGAGTGTCAAGGCCGTCGTTTTCTGTTCTTGTACGTTCACCCCCATCATCCCGGCTGTTCTTTGAATTTACTTCGGATGCCCAGACTTAAACATGTTGTTGGTATTCCTTCCGTTCGCCTGGGCTTCCCACTTCAAGCATTGGGGAGAAAACATGACCTTTGCACGTGCGTGCCACCCTTGGGTTCGAAATCTATCATTCGTTTGCTGATCGGGGTCGGTGCCTTTGGGCCAGTATGTTTCCTCTCTATTATTCCTTTGGAGAAACTCTTTGATTGGTGTGGAGAACAACTGACGCTATACCTCGGATTGGCCCTGGGTGATTTCCTCGCAATCACTCTCAACAACGCCGTGGAAGCCACTCTGGCCATCATTCTTCTCCTCAAGTGCGAGTGAGTAGACTGATCTAGGCCCAGTGTTTTCCGTCTCATAGTTGCTATAGGCTAAAGATCCTTCAGTCTACTGTCGTCGGAGTCATTGTCTTGCATTTGTTGCTCATCCCTGGTACCGCCTTCCTCATTGGAGGGTCAAGCATTTGGGAACAACACCTCCACCCACATTTAGCGCAGCTCAACAACACTCTGTTGACAGTTGGGTGAGTAATCGCTACCTTTGTATCGCACTTGGACTGATGCAGTCACTCAGGGTGATGAGTATTCTCTTGCCAACCGCCCTCTTTTCGGCTCTGGTTGGCACTACCACCGCCTCCCAAGCTACAACGCTACTGACGGACGACTTGCGTGCTCAATTCCTCCAATTCAGCAGGGGAACCGCAGTTATTCTTCTTGTTATGTATGTATCAGGGTTACCATTGACCCGCGTCCGACACTCACGACTCCAGTTATATCTGCTCTCGAATCTTCCTACACAACCCTCCCGGCGAGGACAGTGCTCTCCAACTCCACCCATCTGCCCCTGATGCTCTCAAGGAAAAAGAACGTGACCTTGCGGAGGCGGAACCCAAAGCTAGCTCGTGGGTTTGCCTCGGTGTCATTGCCATCACCATCCCTTTCATGGCCACCACTGCCGAGTTCCTTGTAGGGAGCCTTGAACGCGTGCGAGCGGGAGGAATTATCAAGGAGGAGTGTGTCCGCTGGGACTGATATGAGATTCCATTAATTCACATGTGCTTTAGATGGTTCGGCCTCATACTTTTGCCCCTTGTCAGTTTTGCTGCCGATGGTGCGGTCGCGACGGTATGTGGATCTTTCCCCTTGCACCGATTCTATCCTATTGACCCTCCTGCTCAGGTCTTCTTCTTGCGAACCAGCCTGCAGTACTTTTGGGGCAAGCCTCAGGTTCCTTCAGAGCTGGCAAAAGCTCGTGCAATCGACTTGAGTATACAGTTCTCCCTTTTCTGGACGCCATTCTTTGTCCTCTTGGCGTGGTGGGTTAACAAACCCCTTCACATGCTTTTCGGTACGTATCTTGACCCGCAAAGGGGTTGCCCGCTAAGATCTAAGACCTCGTCCTCCCCAGATCTTTACGAAGTCACGGTCCTCATTGCAAGCGCATTCCTTGTCAACTATATCACTTCAGATGCCAAGACCAATTGGGTAAGTCAAGCTTCTCCTGACCAAGTCTCTCGTCGTCTGACCGATGCCGTACCCTTAGGTTGAGGGTTTGATTATGATTGGGTTCTATATCATCATTGCCATGTGGACCTGGTTCTACGTCGGTCAACCCGAACAGGAGGTGATGCTCGCGTGTAGGACAACCGTTGCTGAGGCGCTGACCCACTTGGGCGAAGGGGGGAGTGGGGGAACTGTATAGGGCATCGCCTGTCATCCTGTTACTGGCCTGTTCCAACCTCTCATTTTACTCTACCCCGCACTTCTCGGACTTTCATGCATGCACCTGTTTTCTTTGTAATGTTTACTTAATGCCGTCCGTTCATTACGACCACCACCTGCCCACCATGTCCTTGAATAGCGTTATCCTTACCTACCGCATACTCAACAGCCATGACAGCTGACACGAAAATTTTGAAATAATATACGATGTTCGTCACTTTGTAAGTAACCTTCGAGCTAGAGCGGGAAATCGAGACAGTGGGCAGTCCCTCCAACAACCTCATTCTAACACCACCACCATCACTGCCGCGGCTTTCATGTCCAATCAGAACACGTTCCCATGGGATACTCTCAAAGCGGAGACATTGCGCTCCATTGTCAACGACCTTGGCATCCCAGTTGCGCGGTCTCTTCGTAAGAGGGATGGGATGATCAAAGTATTGATCTCCGTGACGGAAAACGGGTGTGAGTCTCGAAAGACCACGCGTCTGGTCAATCCGGAGCATTTACTCATGCCGAGCGTGAGCAGTGGACAAAACAATCGAGGAGTACAGGGAGATTGCCAGTAATGAACAAGCTGAGGAGAAGGTCACTGGCCAGGGCAAGTCCAACGCGAGCAGAACCACCCGGAGCAGCGGCATCGGGGCTGTAAGGTCGACGAGGAACGGCAGCCGGAATAGTAGCAGGTTCGAAGGGGTTGTTCTACCCTCTGGTACCACGAGAACCAGGCGACCTTCCGCGAAAGCCAAGTCATTGCAGTGAGGGACTCTGCGGTGAGTATTTCTTGTTGATTCGTCACGGAACGCGGGTGGCTGATACTTGTTTCGTTTCAGTGTGCGACTGTGTGACTAGCATGGATACAACACCCTGTGTCCATATTCTGAACAGACTGTAATTCCATTGCTCAACCGACCTGTGAATACCCTATTTCCGACTCTCTGAACCCTTCTTGCATTCGCACCAATCTCTCCAACATATCCCTTGGACGCCCTTCGTGAAGCGTATTCCTAAATCTGTCTTCTTTCATCCAGTTCAGTCCGTGTTGAAGGATGTTGCGAGCTCTGGTCGACCCCCCGGAGGTTTCGCCTGTGCATGCGTGTAACGTCGCCCGTTTCGCTCTCGGGTTGTATGTCGCGCAGTGGAGGATGTTCGAATTGTAGAAGACAGTCTCGCCAGCTGACCGGATTTCACGTCAGTGGGGTTTTAGAGGAAGATGTATGTGAAGATGTATGTGGGACTCACGTTCTAGGATGACCTATAGGGATCCCGGCATGTCCAAGGGATTTTCGGGGGGCTCAGATGTCGATGACTGGGCCCGTTGAGCGTTGTCTCGGGGACGTTGATGCGAACCAGGGACGATGTACAGGCACGAATCCTCGTATAGGGCACTGCCGAAGCTTAGCGGTAATCAACCTGGCGCTGTAGGTGATACCTACGTATTCCATTGGATCTATAACGTCGTGAGACGGGCGCCTCATGAAGAGGGCGGATCGTACTCACACCATGGTGCCAAGTGGCAAGGGCCTGTCGTTCTTCATCCTCAGAAGCTGTCTCCCGTACATCGTCACGGTGCCACCGCAAGGCGAACTCGTGAGATTCGGGGTTTATCAACAGATTGAATAATTCTGAAGCGGTATTTGTCAACTTCAGAACACGCCCTTTGTCTCCCAACCCACCCATTTGTAGTTTATCTTCGTTGCAGTTCAGCAGCCTACAAATCGTTCGAATAAGCGGTTGCGAAGTATACCATTCAGCGAATATGGGTTCGCCAAGGTCTGGGTGCATGATGTGTTGGACGCCCCATGAATCCGAATTGCTGTTATCGTACGGAGGGAACTGTTTCCCAACTGTCCTTCGATACGACCATTCTCCTGACCTAGTTTTGGAGATAACACGCTCGGTAGCCTCTCGCAGCGACTTTTCGAGCTCTACGGGGATCAAGCCGGGGACAATCGCATATCCTTGCTCGTCGTAGAAGGATTTGATATCACCGGCGATCATGGAAACTTGACAAAGGGATCTTTCCCCAAACGCCCATAACGTCCTGATACCGCTCCCGCTCTGCGATGCCCCACGACTTTAATAATTCGCCTACCGCAGACATTATTCTACGGTCTGCTGGCCCTAAGGTCGTCGAGTTTAGGACACATAGAGCGATCCTATCGATCGCGTCTCCAATTTTTGAGACAATGTTCTCGTTACCACAACCGGCAGCGGAGAAGCATCTCCCGGCTTGTGATTTATCAGAGGATGCGAACACCCTTGAGGCGTTGCTGAGACTCATATACCCCGTCGAAGAGTAAGCCTTCTCACAAAACGACCGTTTCACGAATTGACACGTCGATGATCTTACAGCCCCAATTTGAGATCTCTCGATGAACTCGCACCGTTACTGGATGCCGCGATGAAATACGAGATTGCGGTCGCCCTATCTCGTCTGCGTAAGATGCTTGTCCAGCCGGACCTCTTAGAAAAAGCCCCACTACAGGCATATGCTATTGCCACGCGTTGGGGGTTCGAAGAGGAAATGAAGGTCGCCTCTGGTTATACCCTTGGACTGGACATCATCAACTCTCCATCTGCCGACACCTTGAATGGTATCTCCACCGCTCATTACAGGCGCCTCTTGATATTCCATTTAGAACGCGCTCAAGGAGCTCAGCGTATGTTGGACGATATATCCCCACGTAGCCCCGTGTGTTCTGCGTGCCGTGCGTACGTGGAAAAATGGCATGAGGAGTTCAAGAGGAAGGCGAGGGAAGAATTGTCTTTGCGACCCACGTCGAGCGTCATTTGTTCGTTTGATTTCCTGGGGCCAATTGCGGATGCGATCGATATTGGGGAATGTAGTATGGCCTCATGTAGGAAGGGAGGAAGGAAGCTCGAGACGTATAGGACCTACCTGGAGGCTCTGAGGAAGCGTATCGACACTTTGCCGAATACCATCTAACCTGGTGAGTGAGACCTAGACGAAATCCGTCTCGACAGTCGCTTAGCTTGTCTCTAGCCCCCCAGATATGCTAGTTCAGGTTGAAGTGGGTTGCCGCGCCTCAAGGCGTTCCAAGCGTTCCCTTCACATGGTTTCTGTGCCTGTATTACTTTTGCATCTGTTCGTCGAACCCGTTTCCGATTCGAGGGTAACCTTGTTGTGACTTGGTGTGACAGTCCCGCCTCTTGAGCTTGAGACATAACCACCATGTTCCAACTGCCCAAAACTCCTCATCGTCCTACTACTCAGAATAGGCTGCCTCCGTCTCCTCGTCGTAAACGATTTCGCAATGAGCACCCTAGCCGCTCCCCACCCCGTCTTCGAGGATCTAAAGTCTACCGACGTCGCGTTCCCGGCCTCAGACCTACTTTCTCTTCGTTCACTCAAGATGCATCACCTGTTATTGGCTCAAATGACTCTCCTTACGTGTCTTATGAAACCATGAACCCTTCCTCGCCCTCGGATCGCTACAACCCCACTAGAAAAACTGCATATAAGCAACTCATGATCGACTATGCTCCGTCTTCCTCAAAGCTGCTTAGTTTATCAACTTCTGGCAACCACGGTCAATCTAAACACACTGAAACGGGCTCTGGATCTCAAAGGAAGGTTACCTCAGGCCCAAAGCGCACCAAGTTTTTGCCGCCCGAGAAGGTAGACGATGGCGTGTTCTTTTCCAGCGATCCCGCCTCCAGTACGTCGCTCGGACTGTTTGGTTATCTCCACCCCATCACACTTCGTATAGGCCCTGTGATTATCCCTACCCTAAAACACCAAAAGGAACCTGCGCATACATCACCACCGCTATCGTTTGCATTGCACACGGACGCTCTCGACTTGCCATCTCCTTATTATCGGTTCCAAGCTGACTCAACCACTGACGACCACTCTACAAACCTTCCCCATCCGACGTATCCCATCTCCCTCGCCCATTGTGCTGACGAACCTGCTTTCGCTTACTACACCAACTGACTACATTTGTGACTTTTCTGGCGTTTTTCCCCTTCACTTGCTATCGTTTGTCGATCGTGGTCTCTGTATCCGTTTTGCCCTCATGTTTTCTTGGGACTTTTTATTTATTTCGAAGAGTCTAAGAGTGTTTGTAGCTATGTTTTGTCCACCCGGAGTTTGTACAACGCAATGATGTGAAACTGTGTTACACTTTGATCACTGTGGATCAACCGCCGGAGCTGTTTGCCTTTGGCGAACAATGCTCCATTAGCATTGAACCTAATTTCCGCACCCTCACCCGCACCCAATTTTCTCTCACCCCCCGATCGAATAAGGGAGAATGTCACTCTTTGGCCTTTCAGATTCTCGTCTGCGAACGATAATGGTCCAGAAATCATAAATGATGTGGCTTACAAACAGTTGTACGCCATGGAGGCTGCCTGTTCACACCCAGGAGCCGACATGTCGCACGCTGACATCGAGGATTACTGTGGGGAGAACGAGGATCATTCGGCGGCTATTGTGTGTCTGTGGCATAGGTGAGTATTGCCTCCGTTTCGTAAGGTACTTCACGTTTCCCGAACCGTCATCGTGATAGATGTAATTTTGACCTGGTCACTGGAAAGAGCGAGACCGGACTTGTAACATGCGTTTATGAGGTTCGCCAGATGGGGAGGTAGGAGTTTGAGTTGAGGCGCCGCAAGGGGGTATCGGATGGCAGCTGGGAAATCTGCGACCAGTTTCCGGAGGTAGGTTCGCCTCCCGGGATCTTCTGGAGGAAACCAATCCATCCGCCTCGACTTTGCCGACCCCTCTCAGAATCCGACTACCAGGGTTTCTATACCGCCCCTGCCACAGATCCCGGGAAGGCAGCCGGGATAAGGGCGTTATGCTTCGTGCTTTGGCAAACGTCGAGCAGTGGGCGTGAGTGTCCTTAGACTGTTCTCGTACGATTTACCGTGTTAATCCCCCGTAGAGCATCGACCTGTTGCAAGTTCGCCTTCAGATGGCATGTCCACTTCACATTCATCCCTTTTGATCCTGCAGCTGAGACACTATCGCATGTCATGGCGCCACGAACCGCGATCTACCTCACGCCTTCCTTCTCGGACTGGGCGAGGATTGTCCTGGACGAATCAAAACACTTTACTCACAAAGCACCTGCTTGAAATTTTATCTTCGACCCCTTACGGTTTACTTCCGGTCCACGCTGGTCTCTGGGAATCAGCTCAAGTTACTTTCCATTCTCCGCGATCGAGGCTCGCCATCATCCATCTCATGCACGAGGCTACAGTAGAGGGCTCGACGTCGACCCAGCAACCATCGATAGGTTCCGAAGGAGCGACGACCTGGATATTGTGGCGATGCTGTAAATTTTTCATATGGATGAAGCCACTCACGTCACTGCTGGGCACCGGTGGTTTAATTGGGGTGTAAGAACGGGGGAAATGCGGCGCGGGTGGCGTTGTGTTATCAGGGACCCTTTCAATGAGGAAGATAGGGCAAAGGCCGGGATGACGAAAGATTTCTATACCGATGGGAGAGATGGGAGACGCTTCCAAGGTCAGGATCGGCTACGAACAAACAGTTCTGTGACACCCAAGGTCGCATTTTACGTTCCTCTTTCCATGTGGAAGAATGTGTTGTACTTGTATAGGACTAGTGGCTTCCCGACCACCATCATGGGACTCGCTGACGAAAATCTGTACTCAAATTCCGATCGTTTGTGACGTTATCGCGCAATGTGGCAAAACGCTGGGTGGGCAAAAAGTACATAGGGGACCTGCCAGGGTCAGGAGTGAATGCCCTAACCTCCCTCCCAGTCCTACTTGGGAACCTTCGGTGGTTTCTCCTGTTCCCTCCATCCCTCCGTTGCCGTCATGTCTATCACCGGATTTCACAAGTGAGTGTCGTATTCCATTCTCCCTGAGGGACAAAGTGCTGATCCGAGATCACTGTGTCTTATCTTATCTGCCTTGTCCCAGGACGCCAGAGTTTGAAACCCTTCAGCTGCATGCTGGTCAAGAGATAGACTCGGCGACGAATGCCAGGGCGGTCCCTATCTATGCGAGCACGAGTTTTTCGTTTGACAACTCGAAGGTACGCCGTGCCTGTCTTAGCGGAAAGTCGTCACGATATGACCAAGACCACCCGTTTACTTAGCATGGCGCCGATCTCTTCGCAATGAGGTTAGGAAGCTTCCTCCCTAGCTTCAACTGCCCACTTATGTACCACCTTCAGAACTGTTGGGAACGTTTATTCGCGGATCGGAAACCCCACAGTTGTTCGTGATCATGCCAAAAATGCGCCGTGGGAAATTTACTCAATCGAAGGCGTGTTTAGGAGATTTTTGAGAGGAGGATCGCTGCCCTCGAGAACGGACTCGCCGCTGTTGCCACTGCCAGTGGGCAATCCGCCCAGTTTATGGCGGTTGCTACCATTGTATGCGCCTTCTCTTCCTAGGTGGAATGGATTTCATTGATCGCGCCCTCACTAGGCCGGGGCTGGTGATAATATTGTCGCGAGGCTAGTATCCGACCCAGTTACCTTATGTTGTCACAGGAGCTGATTTGCTTCCACAGCACTGCATTGTACGGAGGGGTAGGTCGCATACACCTCTCACCCCATAGGTATACTGACCCTGCTGAAAGACATTTAACCAGTTTAAAGGTCCGTTTTATGAGGACGAACTTCAACTTCCGCTAACGAACATACCTCACAGTGCTCTTCAAGAAATTCAACATCGGCGTGAAATGGGTGAAAACCGATGACCCAGAGGAATTCAGGAAGGCGATCGATGAGAAGACCAAGGCCATCTACGTCGAGTCCATTGGCAACCCGAAGTACAACGTTCCAAACATTGACGAGCTCGCAAAGGTCTGTCCCCCGAGAATTTCGCCTGTACCATTCTCGTCTGACAGGAGACTTTTTAGGTTGCTCACGAGGTGGATATTCCCCTAATCGTCGATAACACTTTCGGCATCGGAGGTAGGTTGTTTTGCCAACCCGAAGCGATACCCTGACGCCATTCGAAAAGGTTTTTTGATACGACCCATCGACCACGGGGCGGATATCGTCGGTAAGGAGTGACTAGCTTAAGAGGTCGTGCTGGATGTTCACCTTGGTTTAGTGCACAGTGCTACAAAATGGATTGGTGGTCATGGTACTACCATCGCTGGAGTGATTATCAGTTCTGGTCGGTTGTGTAACCATTGTGGGTTGGGAGACAACTTATCACCTTTTCAGGGAAATTCGATTTCACAAGGGGAAAGTTCCCTTCATTCACGGAGCCGTCGGAGGGTTTTCATGGCCTCAAATTCAGCGAAGCGTTCGGACCTCTGGGCTTTGTCGTAAAACTGCGAATGGAAATTCTTCGTGATATGGGGGCATGCTTGAATCCGTTCGGAGCGTTCTTGCTTCTCCAGGGTCTGGAGACCCTCAGTCTTCGGGCGGAGAGGCACAGTACCAATGCCCTAGCCTTGGCCAGGTATGTCAATGTATTGTCTTCACGGACCGGTAGAAGGGACTCAGGACATCTTTAGGTGGCTCGAGCAACACCCAAAGGTTGCATGGGTATCCTACCTTGGTCTGCCATCTCACGCAGACCATGAATACGCCCAAAAGACCTTCCGATCAGGATACTTTGGTGGAGTGTTGAGCTTTGGCATCAGAGGCAACTCTGAAGACGGGAGCAGATTGGTGGACAAGCTGGTCCTCGCATCCAACTTAGCCAACGTCGGTGATGCAAAGACACTTGTAATCCACCCCGCGACGACTACTCATCAACAACTGACCGTTGACGAGCAACTGTTGTCTGGGGTCACCCCTGATTTGATTCGGGTACGTCCTGAGATTGATGGAGATGGAGTGGGTGACGTTGACGCCCTTTTGTCAGGTGTCGGTCGGGATTGAGAACATTAAGGATATCATTGCGGACTTTGAAGAGGCCTTCAAGGCCACTCCTTGATCCAGCGTAGCGCGACGAAGGAGGTGTAGTACGCATAAAGATCTGTACTAATATCTGTATGTGCGTGTCGTGTCTGGAAAACACCGTGGGAATGAATCGGACCGAGGTTCGGGCATTCTGTTTCTGGGGTGGCTATGACGTTCTGAATTCGGATGAGGCTCGGCAAGGAGAAGCCGTACACGATAGCACGTGGCACAACGGACAAGTGGACCGGCCGATATAACATCCAGCCAACGGTTCTCCTCCTTCAACCCACCGAGTCCCTCCTGTAGAGCTCACCAGGTTTATCTTCGCACTCTCCTTATCTTCTACGTTACTCTCGCCGTACGCCCCCTAAACACGTACTACCCCTCGTCGTCAGAGCGAGTCCATCAATTGACTGCCACCAACCCGTCCACGACGTCCAACGCCCCTCTCTAGGTCAACTCGTCCCGCAACCTCCCTTCCGCGTATAAAGACTGTATTTCGCCCGGACGTTCTCGTCAGGACTAAGCCACTCTCTCAGCTTTCTTCTTATTTCGCGCCGCATCACATTACACGTCTTTCACACACACCCCTCTACAATGCCATCCACAGCCTCAGTATCCGATATCCACAGGAGACACGAGCAACGTCTGGCAAAACAGAAAGAACAGATCACTGCCAACTCTATGCCCCAGAAGCACGACAGCCAACGCTCACGCCAACGTATGAACGAGATCCAGGCTTACGCTGAAGAGCTTCGGCAACAGGAGGCTATGGCTTTCTCCATGTCTGAGGTAGGCTGCACTCAATTGGGTGGTCGCCGTCCTGCCTTCCATCAAATGTTGATCTCCTTTCCCGCTAGAACGAACGACAGATACTGTTGCGATCATTTGCTTCTGTCAAATTCGAATTCAGTGATCTGGATGGTTTGACCTGGTCCCCATCTTTGACACGACGGAGGTACTATCCTGTACGCGCAGCTCCAATTCATCCACCACCCTTGTTCCTGAATTTGCAAACTTCTTCCCACAGAACGCTCCCCAGTATACAAGACCCTACGCTCGTTCTCGTATGCAGTCCTCTGAGTCTGTTCCCTTTGCTGTCCTTTCGAACAAAGATATCTCTTCGCCCCACCCAGAAGAGACGATCAGACTCAAACCCTCTGTTTCTCTGCCCTCGATCATGTCTGACGGTTATCACTCGCCCTTCTCTACCGATCAAGTGAAGAAAGAAGATCACGAGGACGTTTCCTCCGAAGAAAGCTTGCTCTCCACTCCCACCCAATCTCACTTTGAGTTGCCCCAGACAGTGGAGACTTCAAAGGCGCCATCTACGTTCTCAGTCTTCTCCTATGATGTCTCATCGTCGAAACTCGATTCAAGAAGGACCTTCCTCCACACTCAACCCTTCAGGCAGTAATTGCTCGCAAGTACACCTCATGCTCCAACCCCCTCCACAATCGTCACGAAAACATACATTGTCGCATACCAGCCACTATACCTTCTATACCTAATAGCTTTACATCTTGCATTTTCTCCTTTTAGGGCACATAGTTATTCACTTCTGGTGGAAGGGTGTACCATAATTTCTCGCAACGCTTCCTTTCAATTCTCTCGGTACTAACGTGCTCGGAGTCGGGATTTTTTAATGTATGATCTAGGGTCGTTTACTACGTGTATTTGCTAGTCTCTTTGCTACCGGTTGCTTCTCCCTTTCCTCGGCGCAGGGCGGCTCTATCTAATCCACCTTTATGACTTCCTTGCGTGTGGCCTTTGATCTGGCCCGGTGCTCGCACGTATGGCTGAGGGCACTGCGGCCGCTGCGTATCAATCCTGTCACCTCTGCAGAAACGTCCTGATCGGCGCTCAACGTTTCTTGTACCCCCACCCTTGTCACCTGGATGTCGAGCGTAATATAACGTATCGTTGGATATCTTTGTGTCGTATCGAAGGCTATCTACAAAGGGCGAGTACGCCGAGGTTCAAATATTGTCTCCCGGGACACAAGGCTGCTCGATGATCAGAATTCACTCTTGCGGGCCATGTGCATGAACGCCGCGTGTGGAATCGGGGAGTCTCGAGCGCACCAGCAACGTTGACCACCGGACGGCATGGTCATTTCCCGGCTGTATTTGGGACACCCTCGCAGGGATCCGTGGTCGCAACGGTCCGTGGCCGGTGACTGCTGGGATCCTCGCTTCCAACCCATTTGGCGAACAATGGGGTCATGTCCCGAAGGAAATCTGACTCAGGCATCGGGATTCAAGGTAAACTGTGCCTGCTCACCGTTCTCTTGGGTCTGTTGAAGAGTATAATTCGTCGGCGTGAGGGCTCGAAGAGGTGGATGCTGGTTTGTTGCTGGATTGTTTGTGTATGGGCCCTCACACCGTGCCATCCGCTGTATTACAGCCATGAGGTGGTCCCTTCGTACTGACGTAACCAGGTCGCGGCCAGGCCTGGCAGTGCACCTCGCTGACGTAGGGGCAATCCGTCCGCCATGGCCACGCCTATACCATGGCCTTTGTCGTCATCACTGCTTTGTGGGCCTTGTCGATGCCTCGAGGTGAGTTGTAGCCCTTTCGCCACAGTTTGGTTGGTATAGGGTCCTTAGATATATAAAAGGGTTGCGAGGGCAAGTGCCATTCCGCACCATCCACCAACACCCCACGTCCGTTCGCCACGCCGATATGTCAGACCTACCAGGATTCTTATCGCGATCCGTAGTCAGAGGGGAACTCCTCAGGCTTTGCGACCCGTTTTCAGATGAAGCGGCTCAAGCATTTCTGAGGTCAGAGGTACGCTACCTCTCTTTCTGCTAGCGTTTGCCCTGACCAACACAAATCGACACAGAATGTGGAATGGGCGCTTGACAACACCTTTAAAGACACCAAGATTGAATTTGAAGACCTCGATGGTCTTTCGTGGCCGAAAAAACATATGCCACCTCAGGAGGACCCCAAATATCCACATCTAGAAGCACTATTTGGGCCTGGGGAACCCTCCATACCGACAACGATCTACGAAAATGACTGGATCAGCGTGCCCTCGTCTCCCACCTGCTGCCAGTGTGGTTTCGACCGGTCAGCGTGCCAGTTGCACCCGCGGAAGCTTTCACGTTCGCGACGCACCTCCGAGATAAGCTTGACGTTCCCTCAAGTCGAAGTCCCTGACCCTTTCACGTTCATACCCATACCTTCCGGATGGGAAGAGGAATCGGAGCTACAAAAAAGGGCACAGATGGGGGAATCGATAATGCGCCCTCCGTCCGCAAAACGGGTGGAAACCCAATCGCGGCCATTTAGACTGCTGGAACTTCCGCTAGAGGAGGGTGATGTCTTGTTGTCGATTGGGCCGCCCCCTGGTCTCCCTCCACCTCGTTCGGGATTCCAACCTCTGGAGGTCATTCTATTTCCGGCGCGGGTCTAGAACAATTGGTTTTCTCGCGTGGTTTGCATCCTTGTATAATACTCCATTGCTTCTAATTGCAGGTACACAATAGTAATACATCGGCTCCACATGCAGAGACACTCGATTGATCTCCAAGAATTCGGTTGGCACTCAGATGGGCGACGAAGGTAATATCGAGAGAGAACATAACTAGCACTATCGCAGTTTGGCGGTGCATCACACTCCCAGCGTCCTTGGACAGCCAATCTCATTCACTCATCGATCTCCAGGCTAGTTGATTAATGGGAACTGCCCTCTGTGGTTTCCTCATCTCCTTGTGTGGAGGAATCCAAGTAATTAACCGTTCGCGCTAGCGGTTAGAGATACAAACGAGAAAACACGTTCGTGATGAGCCAGGCGGCCGATAAAGAAACGACTGAACGGACTTATGACCGCCTCGACATGAGGTGATTGAGATTGAAATGAAACTACGTTTTCGTCCGAGGACTCCGGGAATTGCGAGGTTCTCAGAAGCCCTTGATTTCGAGGGAATACTTATCAAACCTACCAAAGTTTTGTTGGTTGGAAATCGAGGGTAGCCCAGGCCAGGCTTATCGCTACGGGAGATTTGGGATCTATTGCATCCTCAGACGAAGAACCGATATATACATACACGGGTTCAATAAGTATAACAGAGGACGATAGTTATAGCCAATATGAATCGTGGTTTGTTTATCACCGTTGCTGCGTCGTGAGTTCTATGATTCGGTCGACGGCAGCTCTTCGCCCTCCAGCTGCTCTGCATAACTCGCTAATCTCCAGGGCCCTGGATCTATAGCCCTCGGCTTCAGGGCCAGAGCCAATTACGCGAGATAGGGCGGTGGAAAATTCGTCAGCATTGATGTCCGGCGCGACGTTTCTATTCCCATAGATCCCGATTCCCCGATATTCAGCTCGGTTTGCATTGTCATACAAGTCATACCATTGGGCGAGTATCACCTGTGGAAGTGCTGCCCTGTGAACCACCGAAAAAGAAGGAAGAAAGTAGTCAGCTCAATGTCGAAGAAGCCCGATTGGTCTCGGGCTCACGCGGAGTCAATTAATATAAGAATGACGCTGAACAATTCCCTACTCACAACGCTGCTTCAAAGTATGAATTTGCTCCGCCATGGTGAACAAGCGCCACGACATTTTTGTGTGTCATGATGGAGAACGGATCGACCGGCACCCAATCCACAATCATGAATCGCTCCTTATCCTCGACCCCCGGCAGTAGTTCGTCGATAATCTCCTGAAATGAGGAATGTCGTGGCAACTTCCACAGAACGCGCATCTTTGGGTCCAGTGCGGTGAGAAAACCCCGCAGTACGGCCCTCACTTGCGCCTTGGTATACGTAAAATGCGTTCCCATAGACATCAAGACTGTGGGGGCTGCATCCAACCATTTGGACAGCTGAGGGTCTAGGTCTTGTACTGGGACGTTGTCGAGGACAATGGGGCCATACAAGCGCAGGTTGTTTGGTTTGGTGAATGGGAAATCAAGGTCGACGATATCTGGCGAGATGACCTCCGTCGCTTTACGTAGTGGGGTTTCGTGAGGTAATCGGCCGAAGATGCCATGAGAGTTTCGGTATTTAACGAGCGTAGAAACTTCCCGAGCGGTAAGGTAGGAGTAGAGCATGCGAAGTTTCATCTTAATGTTCTTCCAAATCTTTCTACGAGGGATGGGGAACGGGAGGCCGCTCCCAAACCTAGACAAGGAAAGTTTGAGCATCTGACGTGGGAACCCAGGAGTGTTTGAATTGGGTGAGAGAATAAGACGCACGCTGGGTAATACCAGAAGAACTTGAGACGCGGGTGTGCCGTTCCGATAATATCAAGGGCCGATGATGGGTTGCTCAGGATGTATGGGATGCCCAGACCCGTAACGGCATCTCTCGCGGGATTGAACAAGTAGTCTATTACGGCCAGGTCAGGGTTGGTTGCCCGGATGATCTCTTTAGTATTTTCGACAATCTGCAAGTAATCTTAACTCCGAAGGTTACTCTCAAGTGGGGAACGACGATGTCAAAAATGTACCGCACCTTCGCACGACCAGGCTGTTACGATTGCGCTCGCGATGTCATACGCCTTGTATGATTTCGTCGTGGGAGAGTGGATCAGGTCTTCGTCTCTGATACCCCTTTGCCGCAGAGCAGTGTTCATGTCCACACCGTGAATGGTGTGGAATGTCAGCGAGGATGAGGAGGGTATGGACAATATATTGTCACGAAGAGTGGCGACACGTTTTTCGAGTGCGGCGAATGACGCAACGTGGACCTCAGTATCGGGGCGAGATAGCAGTTCAGCTACGAGGGCGAGGATGGTGTTGGCCTGGCCACTCTCTGAGTTGGTTATGAAGAGGATGGTGGTCCGGGTATTATGAGCCATGGCTAGCGCGAGAGACGACGGGGACGACCGTAGACGCGGGAAGTGTGAGGGGGATGAATGGAAACATGGGTTGGGATTTATACGAGGTTGGACCGAATAGCCGGGGTACGAATGGGGGCTGGTATTGGGATGACTGAAGCATGCAAAGACGGGGATGGGACACCAGTGATTGGCCGATCACCTGATGGAACAGGAGACATGAAGATTCAAAGAAGACGCTGAAGCGAAATCAAGACGCTGTGACGATCGCTCTTCGAGGATTCAGTGCCGTACGCCAGGAACGAACAAGCAATTATCCTCCCTCAAAGTCAAAGAGCCGTGGTTGTGCCACAGGAACACAGCTGCCACGTGATCGCACAGGTATGGTCGTCTATTCCGGTGTTTCCCCCCCTTGCGTCAGATAATTCGGATGGAAAAAAAAAAGGGGGGGGGGAACAAAAAAAAACGCGAACCTCAGTTCCTCCACCAACAAAGACTGACGGCGGACTCGGAAGGTAACAGCTTGGGTTCCTAACAACCGCAAACAACCTCCTCCCAGTTGGCCAGCATGGATCAGCCTCCCAGCGCAGTGCATCCAATCCAGGTCCGGTCAGACTCGGCCTCGAAGCAGCCCCGCAAATCGGCTTCCCACCATTCCCTTTCGCATCAACAGATGCAACAACTTCAAGACATCAAACCTGCCTTACTTCCGAATACTACCCACCGGCAGAGGTTCACGTACAAAGACAAGTTCCAGGCCCTGAGGGACAGGTATGAGCAGGTCTCTGCGGTACGCGCGCTCTGTTTCTCTTCCACGCCATTGTGACTGGGTTAAATGCGCCCAACAGACGAACGAGGCTCTACGGAAAGAGTTGAGCATTGCGGAGGAGAAAATGCAGAAGTTGGAGGCTGAGAACAAGTGATTCAACCAAAACATTTATTCTGTCTCTTGCCTGACTTGTCCACTCAAGCCTCTTGATTGATGGTATTGGGATTGTCGCTCCGTTTAGTGCTACAATCGAACAGTTCCTCGCGAGCCAGAATAGCGAGCGTCCCTCTCCCCTCTCCCCGCCCATGCCGCGGACAAACGGAACGACGGACGATCGGGGAGGCCTACAAATGGTCAACGGTCATAGTAAGGTGCGTTCTTGGGCCCCTCCAACGCTCCAAGTATTGCTGTGTTAAGCGTTTCAGCACAGAATTATCCGACAACCACGCCTGTTGCAGATTCACATTGATGTATTCGTCGCGTGCACATGCTATATACTTGCTTTGGGATTCCTTTCCGCCACATATCCTGCGTGGAGTGCGGCCAGCGGAAGCAACGTGTTCTTCATCTCCGGATGGACGTTGCACCAATGTTTCGTTCATCAAGCCTATTGCCGTTGCCTCGAGGACGACACACACAACTAAGTTTGATCAGTGGCGAGCCTTCCTTACCTCACTGTTTCGGTCTATTCCAAAGAAAAGGGCTCTTTGTCATCCGTCACGGAAAGTTGTTTTGATTTCTTTCTGCTGTCTTTCACTTTCTTTGAAAGCTAACGCTCGCTTCGACGCTGGGTATATATGTGCGTCGCGTAAACATACGATAACCTCACCTCCCTCACTTTGTGCCCCAACATCGTATGTCCCTATCTTGCCCACGTTCCTCCTTAATCCTGATCTGCTCACCGCCTGTTTTGTCGACGTGTTTCGTAGAGTGGCTTCACTTATACCACGACCCTCGCTTCGATAGCCACTCATTTTGTCGTTTTGACAACCACTCTTCCCTTCTTTCTAGAAGTGAAAGCATCGACTCTCATTCCGCCTCGTTAACTGTTACCATCGACTGGTAGCCGTTTATTCTGACCAACACGACTATTCATAACGATGTCTTCTGCTCGGAAATTAACCGACATACCCTCTTGCATGCGCATGTCGTTCAATTACCCGTGGGAGAGCTCGCCTGAGAAAGAGATCGTGAGTGGCGAAGTATCGTCTCTTTTTCCAGCTCTGACTTTTCACGTTGTAGGATGACCCTCTTTCATACAATCTTCCTGACATTACGTCCGACTTTGAAGTCATCTATGGCGAAGGTGCTGCGAAAAACTTCTTTCTGTCAACCCCCTTCCCGTCAACTCCGACCAAAGACAGCATTTTTTTGCCTGCTCCCCAAGGCGATCTGCCATATACGGATATTCTCCTCGAGCTGTTCGGACCTGAACTTACTCCTGGGTTGTTATCAAAGACGGAGAGTTCTCCCGCTTCATTGTCCGGTTACGCAAGCGTGAGACCTATCCATTTTCTTTCTCGTGAGCTTCAGGTAATAATTAGGATTTAGGATCTGAGCTCCTTGTCTTGTCTTTCCCCTAGCCCAAGCCCCGAGCATGGGGTTCCAGGCGGAAAGAAGGAGCAGCAGACCACAATAAGCAACGCTCGCACGCGCAGTGTCCCGTATCGACGCCGTCCATTAGATTCCCCTCATAGCCCCGCTTCTCCATTTGGTTGGTCGGATTGTTCAAGACTCCCACCCAGTCCTGCCTCCTCTCTACGTTCCTCGACTAGTTCCTCGGTTTCTAGCAGCCACGACGACGTACTCACGGCGGGGTTCATGCGCAGTCTGCAATTCAGCACCCCAAGAACCCCGACGGCAGGTCCGTCATCCCTTCCCGAAAGCCATGGTTCAGCCCTTTGTCCTCAGCGACTTTCGACTTCGCCTGCGAAGTTGCGGCTCCCTCAAAATATCACTGCGAATTTCTCCCAGCAGCCAGATGCGTTTGCGCGCCGGTACTGTCGATACCCCGGCTGCAACAAGCGATTTTCTGATAAAAGGACGACGGAGAGACACAGACTAACGCATCTCAAGTTCGGCACGTATGTTTGTCCCAACCCTACGTGTGATAGTCGCACGAAAGCTCGACCTCACTTCGCAAGCGACTTTTCACTCGGACGACATCTTAGACTGGCAGCAGCTGATTCGCCATGCGCTGTGGGGAAGGGACAGAAGTTGTCGTTATTCAAACTAAACGCCGCCCAGGTGGAGGCACTGGTTCAGCAGGCCCTGATTCCCTTTGATCCCGCGATTCACACTCCTTTCTGATTTGACACCGGTTTATAATATTATGATGACGTCCCCGGTGGATGCCCATTTCCCCCCATTAACGTTTAACCCTTGTACCTAGTTCGTTCGTTCGGTCCACCCTTGCCCACTCTTACATCCTCATTATAATCACCCGCGTCCTAATTCGTTCGTGGTTTGTTGTAGCTGTTACTTTATCCGTTCGTCGTAGCGGTCCTCGGCAGATAGATACCTTAAATAACGTTGACTGTCGTGATGTAACTCCAACGTGCCCTGGTTTTCCCCTGGCCCTAATCAGCTTGAGGGCCAGTGTGTTTTTCTTTTGCAAATACGCTACGTTGACGTTGTGAGGGGGTTAAGGCGAATGTCTCGAGCAACGATTATGAAACTCGGGGAAGAATGATGTTAGACGCCGGCTAGTGCACTCTAGACAATCGTCTCCTTCCAAGAACCGGGACTGTCCTTAGTCCGCCCTCATCGTGTCCTCGACGACCACGACATCGACCGCTCCTGTGCCTTCCTTGGGTATGGTCACATATCCGACAGGTCTTTCCCAGGTCAACGAAGAGTACGCATCGACACCCACACACGGAGGCACAGTCGCCACTGGTTACGAATACGACATGGCAATCGCTGAAAAAACCGGAGGAGACCAACTCCAACCCCCGCCTACGAACGCTCAGCCGGCTCCGACGCAGAGGCGGCCAGGAGTCTCGTCGCAAAGGCCACGACCGATGTCGATGCCGCCCCAATCCTACGGACAATCAAACGGTTCTGTTCCCGCTGAGCGTGAACGACAACCCGCCGAGGAAAGCTCAAGGCGACAGCAAGGCAGGGACCAGTCGACTCCTCGCGTCTCTCGGGGCTCAAGCAAGGTTTTGGGCGACTATACCCTTGGCAAGACCTTGGGCGCAGGGAGCATGGGCAAGGTCAAACTCGCTCAACACGCTAACAATGATGAGAAGGTGCGTCTTCCATTCGATTTTTTTGGTATACATCAGGTACTTATAGACCGCCCCAGCTCGCTATCAAAATTCTCCCTCGTGTCATTCCAAATCCTAATCCCAGTTCTGAAACTGCAGTAAAGGCAGCCGCCAAGGATGCTTCTAAGGAAATTCGAACACTACGCGAGGCCGCCCTATCTATGCTTCTCCATCATCCCTACATCTGCGGCATGCGGGAGATGATCGTTCATCAGCACCACTACTACATGGTTTTCGAATATGTCAATGGCGGCCAGATGTTGGACTACATCATCAGCCACGGTCGCCTACGAGAACGCGTAGCAAGGAAGTTCGCGCGACAAATCGGGAGCGCGCTCGAATATTGTCACAAGAACAACGTCGTACATCGTGACCTCAAGATCGAGAACATCCTCATCTCCCAGACTGGGAATATCAAGATTATCGACTTTGGTCTCTCCAACTTGTACGATCCATTGGGCCATCTGGGAACTTTCTGCGGATCCCTTTACTTCGCTGCTCCTGAACTGCTCAATGCGAAGGTGTACACTGGACCTGAAGTGGACGTTTGGAGTTTTGGTGTTGTCCTTTATGTCTTGGTCTGCGGGAAGGTGCCTTTCGATGATCAGAGCATGCCTGCGTTACACGCCAAGATCAAGCGTGGTTTGGTGGAATACCCAGTCTGGTTGAGCGCTGGTACGTCCCGTGCTCCTACCCCTACCCCAAGTACTGATTTGATCTGTGGTAGAATGTAAACATCTACTATCCCGCATGTTGGTGACAAATCCTCCTGCTCGGGCAACCTTGGCCGAAGTTATGAATCACCCGTGGATGACGCGAGGCTTTTCAGGGTCCCCGGATCCTCACCTCGTTCACCGTGAGCCGCTGCGATCAGATGAGCTGGATAGGAACGTCATCCGTGGGATGAAAGGCTTCGAGTTCGGAACGGAGGAAGAGATCGAGAAGAAGCTTCTTGAGGTTCTGGAATCTGACGCGTACCATCGAGCTGTCCAGTACTGGGAGCGTAAGCGGGGCATCAACAGCGGTCGGAATGGTGTCGTAAACGGCAAACACTGGGACTCTCCTTCCAACACTTCCCTCGGATACGAGTCTGCCAAGACCGACCTGACCGCGTCGCCATCCAAGAAATCGAAACGTTTCTCTGGATTCGATTTCTACCGCAGAAAGCTATTCTCGCCGGCATCCTCTCCTCCTACCAGCCCGATGTCGCATTCCCCTCCCAACTCTCAGTCCCATCTCTCTCTTGGCGATACCCGTGAGCCCGTGGATCCGACATATGGATTCCATCCCCTCATTTCGATCTACTTTTTGGCCAGGGAGAAGATGGAAAGAGAACGTGTTTATGGCCCAGGACACTTCGCAAGTTCCCAGCTGTCGCTCACGACGAACGCTACTGTCAACAATAACACAGGCGTCAGGACGGACGACGACTCAACGAATCCTACAGGATCTACAAAACAGTTGGCCAATCCTCCTGTCAAGGCTACGACAGAACCCAGCTCTACTACCAAGGCCGATTACACCATGCCACTGCCTCGGTTGCCAGCTCCAGAATCTTCGCACTACTCCGGCATGTCTTACGAACCCACTGCTCCTACACCCTCTCCCACTACGCAAGCCTTCCATCCGCAGCCCAGGTCCAGAGATTCTGCTGGTTTGTCGATCAAACAACCCGATGGCATGGGTGATCTAGGCGTCCAACCTCCGGCATCTCCGAACAAGGTTCCCATCCGGGCTCCGCAGCCCTCCACACACAAGAGGAGTCACAGCCTCAGCCAACGACAGAATGTTGCCCGTACATGGGCCGGGATGTTTGGACCTCCAAATCCTGTCCGGGAGGAGAAGCTGACCATAGGCCCTGGTGATCAACCCTTCATCCGAGAACCCCCTAGGAGTGCTGGTCCGGAAATCACCCGATTCTCGGAGAAGATGGATTTACCTCCTGTAGCGGATGAGTTTGGGGAGAAGGTGGAGAGTACTGAGAAAACCATCGACGATAAGGCGCTCACTCCCTCCGTCAGTGGTTCGCCACCGGTCTCCGCAGGCGGAACATTGGCGAGGAAGTTTGGAAGTCTTTTGGGAAAGGGAGATGAGACCAGGCGATCAGCTACCTATAGCAAGAGAACGAGTATCTTAGGTGGTCTTACCCCAAGACCTTCGATGGACGCTGATGGCACAAGAGAGAAGACAAGCATGAGTGAGGATAGGAAGGCCGGCGTTGAGAAGAACGAGGGACCCGGATCTACTTCCTCTCCGATATTGACTCAGAGCCAGAGCCAGCAGCTTCCCAGCGCCCATCGACGTGCGCACACTGTTCTTGATCCACATGGAAGGACAGGAAGGCACGAGAGGAGGAGCAGCACTGGTGGCTCCCTGTTATCTTCCGGAACGCTTGGTCGCCATCGCCGACCATCCACCGGCTTTAGCGCTGTCACTCGCCCATTTGGTATTGAGAAGTCGTTCGGGAAGACCGAGGAGGTAGACGAAAACAATGCTAATGACGGGGCGACCGGCTATGGTGCTGCGAAAGCGAGGAGCGGTAAGGTTGCACCCGATGAGGAGGTTCACGACGACAAAGAGATCAAACCAATCTTCTTGAAGGGTCTATTCAGGTAAGTCAAAGCTGATTTTCTCGAGGTGATCAAAGGTCTCATGGCCATGACAAGCGTTGCCACGACGTCGACAAAGAGTCCTAGCACTCTCAAGAACGACATCCGTCAAGTGCTGGATAGGATGCAAATCCGCTATCGCGAGACACGAACTGGGTTCGACTGCATCCACATGCCATCGATTGATCTTTCTTCGTTCCCGGTGGAACAACAGACCCGGCATAGAAAACAAGGTTCGTCAGGTTCAGATGAAAAGGCGAGCATGATCTCTCGGCGGGTTACGAAGCGGCCTTCGAAGCTGTCCTTCAGGGTGAGGGGCAAAGATCGCGAAAAGGAGAAGGAAAAGGAGGGAGAGACTACCGTGGAGAGAGAAAAGGATCTCCCTAGCCGGCCCTCCGGCGCGACTACCCTCACTGCGACCCCGAGCAGCGAATCTTCATCATTTTTCAATGTAATTTCTCATAACAACCCCGCGGCTGACACAAACACTCGATCAGAGACGGACAGCACAACAGCCACAGTGCAAGCACCAGAGGACGTTCCGACCCCAGTCCCATCATCTCCCCCTTCGGTTGCTAAAACTCTCCCAGCCATCCCACGGGATTACGCCGGTTCACCCACACCTCAACATGCTATGTACCACACCGGCGAGATCGATGAAGATGTGTTCGAATCAATCGGCGCCAACAAGTTGGCAGTACGTTTTGAGATCAATATTGTCAAGGTGGGCATCTTGTTCGGCTGTGTCACTGCAGGGATTTCGAAATTGACGATTTCGTAGGTTCCATTGTTGCCGCTGCACGGTCTGCAATTTCGGAGAACAAGCGGTGATGGCTGGCAGTATCACATGCTCGCCCGTAGAGTTCTGACTGAGCTCAAGTTATGACCCATTTGTTCAGCTACTGCGGTTATCCTCCCTTTTCTGTTACGATTTGACTCTGCAGGAAGCGTTTTTTCTTTCCCCTTTTATTATTATGCACTGAATTTACCGCCCAACGCCCAGAGTGGTTGCTCCTGACCCCTTCTAATCCAGCTTTTTACCCTGTATTATATCGTATATGTCCAGTTCGGGTCGTTCTTTCCCTCTTTCCCCTCTATCGGTTTTTGCTTCACGAATTTTTCATCTCAGGGATAAGCAACTGCATTTCGTCTTGTTTTCTCTATTGGCTGTGTGTACGACAACCCGTCAAACTCCCACAATAAATAGGCAAAATCAGACGCAAGCGACAACTGGTCCCTGGTACCCACATTATACCCAAATAACGGCACATGTAAAGTTTTCGCTATCGTTGATAATCCACCCGCGTCGCCGTCTCCTGAACAAAAAATTGCAGACCCTGAGCATGGCGCCTTAGGACTGTACTTGATTTGAGGGAACGGTCTACACTCTCGAGAAGGCCACGAGGATGAGGAATGTGTTTTCTCACCACTTAAAAGCTCTCCAGTAACATCGGTCACGGGTGGTATAACCGACGTAGGTAGAGGGGATATTAAGCACCCCACTTGGGAAAGTTCCATATCCTCTGTCGGTGTGGTCGACCTCCCGCTGTGGTGTCACGCTAGATGATATCTCAAAAGCTCATCTTAGATTGACCGTGGTGTTCTAATTTTTGGTTCCCGAAAGCTCTGGGGGCCATCGGCCTCAGATTTTTTAGAAACTTATGTCGACCGATAGACGAGTTTGGGTGCGTCCCACATGTGATGAGGCGTTTAGATGTGCCGTCATCTGATAGAATCATTGGCGGCGCCAGGGTTGATCTATACAATGACCAAAATACCATGAGGCATGTTTCAGGCCCAATATGTTGACGCGTGGGTTACAGCACAAACTCCTGCCGTTACTCGGATTTCTTGGTGCCTTTTCTCGGCAACCACTTGACGGGGTGGGTATTGTACGCTGGCCAAGGGGGGACGATGACCTGGCAAAGATTCGTGAAGGATTCGTGGCGAAGGTGTGAGGACGCACGAGAGTCAGGACGAGGACTGATGCACCGAAGAAGAAAAAAGTGGTCTGGAGGGACTGTAGGGCAAGGCCTGTTAAGAAGGAGAGGATCTAGGGTCCCAGGTCAGGGACAACGAAGTGGCAGCCTGTACATGAGAGATTTCTCGTACGGAGATGATTATAAGGGCATAGTGGGTCGTCTTCTCGGTTACCCGCTGTCCCTCAAAATCCTAAGCTGTGGTCAATACGCAGGTGGCGAAAAGGGAGGACACGGGATGAACTTGCGATGTTCTTATAGAAGATTTGGGAGAGGAGGTTAGCCATGGATCAGAGGGAAGGTGATGTTGATCGGCCAAGGTGGGTTGTGAGGGTCGGTTAGCGGGAGCATCTAGCCGGCATAGGACTCCTAATCATCCACCTTAAATACCGGCGACGGTCTTTTCGTCCTTTTAAGCACTGTACCTATACTTCGACAGCTGGCTTCGTCGGTCTGTAACCCTCCCCATCAGCATCACGGCCCGTTATACTCCAGAGCTCGGCTAGAGGATAGACATGTTCGGAGGGAATCCACACCAGTCCCGGAATCCGCAATGGTCGACCGGTGGACAACAGGACGAGAGTCAACAGTTACCGACTCAACCGTCACCCTCCAACTCCGGAATAATCCCAGGTACTCCTTCATTTTACGATCCTAACGCCGCTGGCCAGCAGCCCCAGTCATCGCTTGACGATCACCAATGGCTGCGCTCCACTACGGCCCAGCAGTACGTTTCGGGTTTGGGCACTGGTGCCTATAGTATCCCGTATCAGCAGCAGCAACCTCAGTCTTCCAGGGCCCTTCTTCATGAACCTTTCTTGCGACCACGACAACGGACCGCCGCCCAGCCCCAGCAGTTGTCCCAGGGTCAGCAGCAGGCGGCTCCTCCCCTGCTAAACCGGTACAATTTTGTCGCCCCTCAATACCAGCCTCCCCAACAGTCGCAGTTTTCCCTTGATCAGTCCGCCGCGCCGGGCTATCGAGCCCAGGTTCTTAACGAATCTTATCCATATGGGCAAGTGTCATCGAACCCCGCAAATCCCGGACAGAACGCGTCCGGGGTCGAGAACTACCCCTATTCGCAGCAGTTCCAGTTCTTCAATTCTCCCCTATCCGAACTCGCGAATAACACGACACCTTCTTCCTCCTCTTCCGAGTTACTTGCGTACCCGCCTCCTCATGGCCCCTCCGTCTCGCCTGCCGTCTCGGATCGGTCGTCTCAACAGAACACGAGCGGACTAACCCCACCACCCCCTCTCCCTTCGTCAGCTTCCGTAGCGAAGCCTGTCGTTGCCGCCGCAGAATCAAGTACCGCCCAAACAAAAGCGGTTAGAAGCAACAAAAAGCGAAAGGGCGTCAAAAGGCCCAGGATAGACGATGATTCCACTACCGATACCGATGAAGATGAAGTCCTTGGCAGCGTGGGCAACTTCTCCATTCATCTCACGCGTCCGCCTCGTGGGTCGGAGTTTAACTTCCCCACTAGACTGTAAGCCACCCTTTCGGCTATATCCCCGGAGATCTCGTGCCAGACGTAGACATTATTGCCTCATTGGCGCGGGCGTCCCTTTCCGGGTCTTGACTATTGCCGGAACCTCCCCTTCCCACCCTTCCTTGCGCCGATCCGATCGCTGATTTCCTTCTCTCTTTGACAGTCCGGGAGCATGCACCCATTGCAAGAAGCTGAAGGTGAGGGTCTCCGCAGACGTACCAAGGCCGATTAACGTCAGCTCATGTGCGCACGTGCGAATCTGCACCGCTTCAGATGAAGTGCGATTTTCCGAAGCACGAGAACATCTGTAGAAGGTGTAAGTCAGGGGGACATCGCTGTGTGGTGGAGGGTAGAAAGCCTCGGAGCGCCCCAAAGTATGTTTTTCTATCGACGCCTCCTATCGCTTACGGGATCGCGCGTCCCATATAAAGGGTCGACTTTGGCCTCCTCCTCCACATTAGTGCCGGAGATGTCCAGACCTTTATCGCCTGCCTCTTCTGACGACGACGAGTTTTTAATCGTTCCTTCATCTAGCAAACGGGAATACCTTCTTGCCCAGATCAAGCAGAAGGATGCAATAATCGAATCTCTCCTTAAACAGGTATGTTCGATGACACTCTGCTTCTCCATCTTTCGATGCTAAACCCCCTTAGTTGCACAACCCATACGTCGCAACTCCGTTATCCATTGCTGCGTACCAGAGTTCTACATCCCCCTCAGACCAGAACAACCAAAGTGTCGTTGATTGGTTGCAAAAGCTGACTGCCAGTTTTAACTCTGATGTCAAGTCCGCTGGGGGGACCATAAAATCGCAATCGTTCACGTTCACCTCACGCCCGAAGGACACCAACTCCGACACAGACTCTGATGGTGACGCCGTCACTACTGTATTGGGTGGGGGTACACAGGATGACCTCGATAGTGACGACGAGGGTGGCAATGATTCAGGTACCACGAGTAAGGCGGCCGGAGCCCTTCCCGATGTCGCTGTGCCTATTGGCTTGATTGCAAACATGAGCTTGTCAAATGGTAAAGGTCCAACGAAAAAGAACCAAGATGACGATGAAGACCTCGTAAGTTTTCGATATTTGCTTAGCGTCTGTGGCATCTGACGCGCTATGCCCGAAGGGTTATGCGAATGGAAGCTATTTCAAGAAAGGTGAATTTTGATACCTCCGCTTCCACCATTTTCCCGGTTTCCTCGTTTATCGATACCGCCCCTCTTCAGGCGCCGCCACAGACCTGGGACTCCGGGCCTCGTTGATTGAACAACATACACCCCCGGAGATTTTGGTTCACGGGTTGGTCACGTCCACCGATGTAGAGAAGCTGTTTTCTATGTAAGTGTGGTCATCCACTTATCTGGAATGTTCCATGTCATCCAACGCTACTGATCACTAATCTCAATCCCAGATTCTACACCAAACTAAATGTGGGTACCGGCGACATTCCGTGAAGCTTGTTGCTCATCAAGGGTTGCTCCACAGCCCCATGTATCTTTATTGGATCCCTCCCTGCACACACCGGCCAGTACGTATGCTAGATGCCCATTCCTGTTCACCGTCGGTGCGCCTATTCCTCCTCGTGCCCTTTCTCAGCCCAGATAACTAACCGGTAATGATCTAGTGTGCGCTGTTTCGTCCCGATACTACAGGGAGAAATCCGAAATATATCCGATTGCGATGCATTTCGCCAGGCATGCGGCCGCCAATGGACTCATAGACGGTTGGAAATCTGTGGAGCTGTGCCAGGCGTATATCCTCCTTAGCACCTACGGCGTTCCTGCTAAACGTTGGGAAGAAGACCGTGGTTGGTTGTATATCGGTCTTGCGATTAGGTTTGTCGAATCGCGCGCCGCGTGGACATGTCCTCACCCTGTCGCATCATCAGGATCGCCACGGATCTTAATCTGTATCTGCCGCACCCAAAGAAAGTAGCTAACGAGAAACAGGAGAGGGAAGCGCTGAACAGAACGAGAACGTGGTTGATATGTCATAATTTGGACCGCTCTACTGCCACGCAGTTCGGCAAACCCCCCTCAATCAAAGAGGACTCGTGAGCGACTCCTCTGCTCCGACGCACACACCCTTCACTCACTGGATTTGTAGGATTGTCAGGAACTCTGCGGACTGGTATAAGAAATCCAAGTTTAATGATCGCGTAAGGGAACGTGTGGAATACAATGTGCACAGGTTAACACGATATCCTCTTTTCACAGTATGATATCGGCTTGTGTGGCTACACCAGTCTCCTGAGAATTGTGGCCAAGTTCCACGAGGAATTATTTTCGGATCCCGACACTGCTACCGGTTTGAATAAGGTAACGAGAAACCCATGGGTTTGACATACGTTGCGTTACGGCTTACAACACCTCCCGATCCCCGGCAGTCCATCGATTTCAAGGCGGTCACCCAACAGCACGATGACAAACTGACGATGTTCAACGATGAATGGAAAGAGAAATTTGTCGAGAGTGATACCGGCGGTAAGTGGAATCTCCCCAACATCGTTGTGTCCTCTGATCATTCTCCATCAAAATTGCACAGAATCCTCGTACGCATTCAGGAGTTCCTTGCTCCCTTTGTACGTATGTGTCAGGCGACCGGCGTTTTAGAGGGACTAACACGTTCCCCTTTTTCCATCAAGCCTCGTGAACTATTCAAGACTTGTGATGTACTCGTTCGGGTTCCAATACGCCTTCGAGAAACGGGTTGAGGTAGATCTGCGACACTTTTACACAAAATGTTTTGGTGCCGCTACCTCCGTGATCAGGATCATGATCGAAACTCTGGCTCCAAGTGGCTTCATGCTCTATTCTCCGGATGGTGAGCCGTAACCTCTTATCCGCGTGTTCCAGGATCCGACATCGGTTGGTTCTTGATAGGTCACTTCGTCTTCACGTCCTTCGCGTCGGCGTTTCTGCTCAAGGTCGGTACCGGTCAATCACGTACACAGCATCTTGCCCTAATGCTATATCCGCTCCAGCTCCTACGGCCCGAATTCTCTTGGCTAGTAGAAGCTGATGACAAGACGAAGATTTTCGACCTCATTGGTCGCCTGATCCAAACTCTGAACTCCCCTGAGGTCGCCGTCGATAACAAGCACACCCCGAAGCTACATGCCAAGTTCCTCGCTGGGTTGCTTATGAAGCATCACCAGGACTCGAACAAGGATCAGCTTTCACAAGCACCCCTCCCGCCAAGTAAACACTCCGTAGGCGGCAACCCTACTTCGTACGGAGGACAATCACAGCCTCCCAGCACCTCAGCTCAGTACTTCGGTCATAGTCACGAAACCACACAGAGCACCTCGATGTCCCAAGGCGGGTTCGACAATATTTCATATAGATCGGATCCAAACTTGTCCTCCCGGTCCGGCGTTTCCTACCCACGCGACACGCTGCCAGGGTACCAGCTTCAGACGTCGGACAGTATGACCGCTGCCCAGGACAACGCTGTGAATGCGATGGCCAGCCTTTCGGAGGAGGACATGCTCGCGACCTTGCGAGCGATCGGGAACCCCAATTGGTGGTCGAACGTGATGATGCCTGGGTATGCCGATCTCCTGACAATAGTGGCACGTTGTCTGATTCGCATGGGTACAAACAGATTCTCCTGGCCAAGCCCAACTTCGACCGGCTCTCCGGAAAGCAGTGGGGCAATTTCTGCTCCATCTCTCTCTTGGAGTTCCTCTCTGTCAAGTGCTACCGGGTTCGGTGGGGGATTTGACATGCATCCACCCGTTCAAATCGCCTCCGTTTCACTTCATTAGAGCAACTCTATCTCCACCTTGCATCTTGGCCACTATATCGCGATTTTTCTCCTCTGCTTCATACAATGAATCGTTAGGTTAGCGTACGTACATATATGTGTTGAGGTTTGCCTGCCACATGCTGTTTGTAATAAATCAAACCTTCAGAGCATCTCCCTACACGTCCTTGTACGGAAGGCTTCTCAAGGTAACAGAAAAACAGTAGACAAGAGGAAGGGGAGGAAAATATATGTATATAAGGAAACATAAATCATCGGTCTCACGCAATGACACACCCACTATCTCCATCACCCTTCAAAGCCATCGCTGACTTCTCGGCTAGGATGGCGTTCCGGATTCGTAGATCTTCGACCTCTCTCTCAAGACTGTCCCGTGCAATCTTTTCCTCGTGCCTAAGCTTTACCGATAGAGGAAGGTAGAAGTTAACCTCTTCCCATGAGCTTATCCTCTCCCCCATCACGGCACGAGAAGCATCATCCACAAACGTTTCGGCGTACGACCAACACACCCCCGCTTCGATGTTACAATCTGCCGGACAGATACGACTGAGGAAGAGAGCGATGGCTTCGGGCTCCCCAATGCTTGAAAGACCGACATTCAGCTCGATGAGTTTGGTGAAGGGACGTGGGATTTCAGAAACCGATGGGAGATCCTTCTCCGTCGCATGCAGGTACAGTCCAAGTTTCCGAAGGTTGGGGCAGTTCCGCGCAAAGGGGAATAGCGCACGGAGTGTCAGATTTGATTGGGTTCCCATCGCTGGCCCGAGGACCACTGGCTCCCTGTTGAGGTCGATTACTTCGAGGGTGGGCCATCTGCTCGTTAGTGTCTCTAGATCGTCTAACATCAGACGGAGTGGGATGGGGTACATCAACTCGAAGGTGGTTAAACGGGGGCAATCGAGAAGAGGTTTGAGGGTTTCCAACGTTAAAGCCTCGAATTCGGGCTCCATCGCTTCCCACTGGGTACTCATTGTTGGTCCTGGGAGCGCCTCCAAGTAGATACTCCTGATCAACGGGAAATTCTCTCCAACCACAGTGAAGTATTGGCGGACGGATGCCTCGCTCTCTACAGAGATCGCGTGGACGTAAAGAGATGTTAGATTCTTGGCGGCAGGGGCGAGCGTGTCTGATAGCACCGGAATGAATTGTGAGAGGTGTGCGCTGAGAGATAGGTCCCAGAGTGCCGGGAATCCATCCTCAGGTATATTGGGGTTGAAATACCTTACGTCCTCCTTGTCGCCGATACCTTGATATCGTAAGTATTGGAATTCGATGACACCAAGGTTGGGTAATTTCGCGAGGGTCTGCATGACAGGATTTGTAATGTGGTACGGGGGTACCACGACCTTCTCCAGGCGTGGAAGTTTATTGAGGAGATGAACAAAATCCCGTTCGATGGACGAAGCAGGGCGCGTGGTGCGTAGGTCCAAAGTCGTAAGGTGTGGCATTCGCGCCAGAATATTATCGAAGAAGGGTCGAAGGGGTTCGGGTTCGTCGTCCAACTGGAGGTTAAACCGACGGACTGACTCGTTCATGAACAGGACCGCGAACCTCCTGTGGCTGGAGAGGTCTGTTGCATATGTGAACTCGCGAAGGTGCGGGAGTAGGCTGAGGCTCGTCCTGGTTTCCGAAATCTCTGCGAAAGAGGCGGGAGTAATTTGGTGTGGGTGACTGAGATCCTCGTAGGTGAATTTGCGAACGCGGCGAGCGTATGTCATAAAACGAGACCAATCCTTCGGTTCGAGTTTCCTCTCGAAGCTCTGAACAATGCGGTGAGTAATTTGGGATATCATTCGCAACATCTCCACATTACTCACCCCAGTCAAATCAGATATTGGCGCCAAGATGGATAGTAGTTGCGTGGGATTGCAGACTTCCCGCCACAGCTTATCGCGAGCCACCTCGGACCATACTTTGCAGACAACGGCGTTATTTGCATTGGAGGCATGATCAAGGTGGTCGAATACGATGTCAAGGAGTTCCGGGATAGAGCCAACACGTTGAATGACGGACTGGTACATGACGAAGGTGTGAAACGGCGGTCTGCCAGGGGCGGGCGGAAGAAGGGATAGGTTGAGGCACGTGACCCGCGATCGCATAACCGAGTAGCTTCTCACAGGTAACGGCATGTGTCACATCAGCCGCTCGGTGGGCACGCTTTTTTTGTTTTTGTTTTTTTGAAATCACATATTTATCATCCTGGAAAGAGGACAACAGTACACACGAAGTGATAGGGCCGGCTAGTAGTATCTAGCACACAGTTAATTGGCCCAATAGGAGGATTGGACTCCAGAAAGGGTAGCGAGAAAATGGGTGGGCACGCACTCAGCCGATACAAAATAGACAGAGGAGATATACAGCATGTATAGCATAAACCAATGTAGTGTATAGAATGGCGGTATCGAATATCTCATGAGGAATGGGGACCAGGCCTGGACGGTTGGAGGAAACTATACGGTACGACGGCTTCTACGCACCGTGGAGTCATGTCAACCTTTCCCACTTCATTTCTGCCGAAACGATAACCCCAAGGCCAGGTGGGGATGTAACAGATTTCCTGTACAACGGGATGCAAGTTTAGAGGACCCGTCGGAAGTACAAGTCGAGAACTGACCTCGGGTCCGCAGGCAGGCTTGCATTTGAGCCACACTGACCAGTCTAGCCAATCCATAAGCTGGGTGATGTCTAATTGCCACTTCGTAAGGAAACGTTCAAGTTCCTTGACGTTAGAGTTCTCAGAATCAAACGCGTCCACCCAGATGTCGCCCAGGACACCGCAGATTTGGGACAGAACTTCTTCAACGGCTGCTTTGATTGACTTTTCCTGCGGTGTCAGTAAAGTCTCGGGAGTCCAGGCGATGTGGGTAGATGCGCAATGCTTCACAACTGGATCAATCCACGATCGATTGACAGGACCGGTGAGGTTGGGCGGAATTGCGGAAACGAGCATGTAGGGCGTAAGCATGATCAGGACTTGGGACCTGGCTTCCGCAACTTGTTCGGTAACGTTTCGATTCGATTCTGGGTTTTGCAATATGTGCTGCAGTAACTCGAGGCGTTTCCCGTAACGATCGACGACGACTTGAGTGATGCTTCCCCAATCAATCCCGCTCCCCTGACCGTCTCGAGTGAATATATCGTCGAGTTTGTCCCGAGTGTACTTAGAATCTGCCTCGGAGATTTCATCAAGACGGAATTCTTCCTTGGACTTTCCGGCCCTCGCCCTGACCAGGCTGGAGAGTGCCGGATCGAAAAATGATAAAATACGGGAGTAGTCTATCTTGATTCGTGTTTCGCCAGGAGGTCGGTTGTGCCACATCCCCGCGTTGAGGACCTCGAAAGCAGTCGACATTTCGGAACGCGCACTTCCCCTCCAACCCGGTGGTAGTTCTGGAGCGGGACGATGTGGCGGTGGTCGGGGTAGAAGAGCGCGGTGTGACAGGTTTATGAAATCCGAATAGAAACGACCCTCAGTCGTGATATGAGGAATGACTTTAGACTCTGAAATGAGCTTCATCCCAGCATCAAAGTCGCATATCATGATTTCGCTGCGTAGGGTCATAAGTCAACTAACCCGGACGATAAATTAGAAGGGTGGTGCTCACAAGTCCATTTCCATCCTGAACAAGAGCCTCGTGGGTGAAAATATCAAGTGAAGGTAAACGGATGAGCCAATACCTCACAAAACCATCCAGCTTATACTGCTCTCCCCATTTGCAGAGTTCCTGGATGCGAACGCGTTCGTTCCGAGCCATGTCAGAACGAACCTTTCCCCATATCACGATGTCTTGGGTGTCCATTACGCCGGAAGACATCACCTTGGAGGCACTGGACCCATCGAAGTATGCAAGGCGAAGCGGTCGGGTCGTGACGTAGGTGTAGAGGTAGCACTTCCCCCAACAAAAGACGAAAGAATGTTCTGGGTCGGTTGCTAACCAATCTAGCGTCATGGGTCGGTCGTTGTTCGATCTGCCATGATAAAGGATTGTCCCCGGCGGAACCGTCGCAGCAGTTATGGTATGTCCTGAACCACGTCAATACACCACAGTGGGGTTCGTCGAAACGTCACCATACCGTTGATGTAACGGGTGTTCGGCCAGTGCTGAAGGAGCGAGCTGACAGACCAGAAGATCAAGTTCCCAGTCGAGTTCGCCTTGTCAGACGCTCTCTGGGCGGGCTTCAAGCCCGAAGCAGCATGTTGTAGAAAGGCCTGTTGGCCAGATGCGGTCCCAAGCACGGCCACCACAGGGATAACCAAAAGATACGTCCAACCGCGCATGCTGCGCGGAGTGAGGTTAGGAATAAAGCCTTGTGGCTGCGGATCGGTTATTTTGGGTGCACTGCGTATCAGATGGTCAGCACGGAAGCCTTCTAGCTTTCCTTGGCTGTGCATCGAACGTATGGTTTCCAATCCAATGACAAGGTCTTAATCTCTGGATCCGGCTACCGGATCCACCTCACACAACCTTCTCCCTGGGGCAACCCCTCGATAATTGATGAGCGGAACGCCAGGGCCGTTACTCCTATCTCGGGTTGCTGATCAGAGCGCACAGGATTTCGATGTTACGGAGAAGGCGGACTACTTGAAAGAGCTGTCCAGGCCTCATCCTATAGCTTGGGTCATAAAATAGGCGAATGGTCTGGGATCCCACAGTAGCTCGCGTTTCGATAGACCGTTTCCTGCAGAACATGGCCCCAATTTCTTGTTTAACGTTTTGATGGAATTGGGGCTCGGCATCCCGGTATGATGCGTGATGCCAGGACCAGGTTTCCTGGATGTAGCTCGTTCCCGCTATTGTGCTACTCGCAAAAATCCACGGTACATCCCCGGAACGAACCCTGGGTCGCTGACGACCCCGTAAACCGAACGTCGAACGTCGAACCAGGCCGATGCCACAATGCCGAAGTGCCGGACCACAATATCATCTGGGGTGGACAGCTGTAAAGCCTTGTCGGCCTTGTCCCTTGCCACTGGCGTGCATCAATGGACGGAACCATATCAGTCATTACGAAAGTGTAGAAGAAAACAGTTGCAAACGCATGGGACAGTATCCATCACAAACTTGAACGCTTGCTTGTTCGCCTCCTCAGACCTTCCCTTCCCCTCGTTGCGTTTAGCTGTCGTCTTCAAATCCATCCTCGTATTGTTCATTTGCTTCTGCGATTAAACACCCTTTCCCCCAGCCTCCCCCTCTCCCCCGACCTTCAGGCGTTTGAAAAACTTCCCCGCAAAGTGCCTTCGTCTTTGATTAGCCCTTGGAGGTCTTCCCTGGCTGTCACGGTATCTTCGCGAAGCTGACGGGACATCTTGAACCCGCGTGCAGATACCCCACCGAACCACCGATAAAAAATGCAGTAGATGTTTATGATCCCCTCGAACTTCAGTCCCTCTCCGAACCCAGCCAAGCACCGACTCAGCGGGATCAGTGGGTGAATAACAGCACCCACATCATGGCCAGGAACTTCACAAGGAGCTTCAAGATGTCGGGGTCACTCAGACGACATTGCCGAATCCCGGAATATCGACAAGGGTCACCCGTCGTATCTCCATGACGAACTCATCAGACTCTAACGATGTCCGATTTCAAGTTCATCCTGACGTGAATATTGGAACTGTTCGCCATATCAATAAACTACCATAGAACAAGTGGACCCAAGCATTTGTGGTCCCCCAAAAAAATCTTCCGTCAATGGACCTGCGACAGCGATTGGCGTCTATATCTCGTAACACTTTAATGAACCGGATGAACTTGAAGTGGTCGCCTTTGTAACGGAGGAGATAAAACGTACTGGGAGCTAAAGATAGGCAAAGAATGGGACTTGATACCATCCTCTCATCAGCGTCAACTCACGGAGGCCGTGGAACGCACGGGACATCCGAATGGCATTTTGTATGACCCATCGGAGATACGTATATGTCGTATTGATATTTGGTACGGGAGGAGATAAGCTCAGAAATAACTACCGAGAAGATGTTGGCTAATGGAGCTAAGGTATGGCGGTGGAAGTGAACGGTATTCAATCATCCTCGTTCAAGAGTAAATTCGGACTGTGATTGAGTGTCCGGGGACCATACGTTCCTATGCCTCAGGTATTAAGAGATAGCCGTGGCTTTCGGATGCATGATCATGGCGATCGAGATCACCCGTACGCTTCCTGTAAAAAGTCATGTCGACTTTGCCGTATGACACGAAAGACTTCGCAGAGATCAGAAAAGAGTCTCTGGATATCTGCAACCGTATACACTCCATTGCGGAAGATGTTCTCTTCGTTGAAAAGGTTGCAGAGCACTACAGTGAATACCCTGTAATCCGTACGATCCACTTCTTGTCGTTGGCTGGACCAGTTTTAAACGGAGATCCACAGCGAATCTAAGGTGCGGAGCTTGGTATGTCAAACCAGGCCTGGTATGTCGTTACTTGCATCGCTAGGGCTAAACTGCAGCTCCTACGACCGTAGAGTCGTGGTAAATTCGCCTACTTCAAATCTACGGACGGGCACTTCAACAATTGGTCTTTCAATCTACGTCGCCCGAATGTCCACCTGCTACCAATCCTCGCAGAGAATGCCGGGTATGTTCTATGGGCTTGCTTGCTGGTCGTGTCCTTAGCTTCGCTTCAGAATAATCGTGGTGGACTCAACCAGAGCAGGAAAACGAATGCCCGATGCACTGTCAAAGACCATCCCAATCTGGTGTGCGGTCATGAACAGAGCTATCGCCAAGAGGTTTCCTTCAGGGATTCCACCGGAATGGGAGACCAATCTCTTCACCCCACCTGCTTCGGTCAGTCGGCAAGAACACTATCAGATCGAAAAGCGTATCGACCAATGGGCGGAGGGTCTCGTGGTAAAAGCCTATTTCGATTGAACGGAGATCGTATCCTGATCCCTGGTAACAGGACTCAGAGTATGAACTCCCTCTTCTCGCAAAGCCCGTGCGACCGATCTGGGTCAACCCATCAACGACGGTCCTTCCGAGCTTCTCTGGATCCCAACACTTCATCCCACTCATCTGCCTCTCTGCCTCTAAACAAATCGAGGAAGGTCTCGAGAGACGGAAGAACGGTTTTACTTACGTCCAGGGATCTGGGGATGATCATGAACTATGGGGAAGGTACACCAATCCTCCGTCCACACAAGCCATTCCTAGTCTAAGAATCATTCCAGAGGGCTGACACCAGATGTCTTTTGGTCTTCTCGGTCGGTCCTCCTTGCCACTCCCAGAAGCGATCTCGGGTTGGTCATAGACCGTTTAGTGGATTCCCAGACTTTGAAAAAGAGTCTATTAACGGAACCCGACCGGGCTTCTACCCTCAAGCCCATACACGCTGTCCATGGAAGGCTCCTCTCAGCAGCCATTTCTGAACTGCCAAATCCTCCCCCATCCCTATCACCGACTACCCCCAACAACCTTTTACAGCATCTCGCGTACATCATTATCGCCCCTCATTCTCCAAACAAGCTTCCGATTGAAGAAGATGAGGACCTTGTTCGTCAGAACGTTCTCCGGATGACCCTCCCCCCCGCGGTGTCGGCTCACTCCAACTTTTTCCTGTATAATATCTTGCCGAGTGCAATCCCATTCGCCAGGGAACATCTCGCCGCTGGTGAGGATGTTTGTGTCGTGTGCCCCACAGGAAAGGACCTAGGTCCAGGAGTGATCATGGCTGCGTTAAGTCTCCTGTTCAGCGATAATGGGGACCTAGCGTGCGGTGATGATGCTGTTAGCAAAGGTGAGCCAGCAGGGGAGGACTGCGTGGGCTCTCGATTGAATGTATCCCCAGGAGTAACGATCGACAAATCTACGATACGAAAACGACTCCAATGGATCATCTCGAGCAACCCAAAAGCCAACCCCTCCAGGAACACCCTCAAACGGGTCAACGAATTTCTGATGTCCCACCTCCACCATCCGCACCACATCTCCCCGTCGTCCATACCTCAAACTAGCTCTTGACTCCGGTGCTCAGGCTCGTGGCTGGACTTTAAACCCTACATCTGTGCAGAAGATTTCCATACGGAATGACGCCTCGATACCCTCTTTGAACGTCGACGGTATGATGAGATATTCACCACGCTTCATTGTGACCAATGGCGTCACCACCCCAGAGATCGCGTCGGAGTAGGGACCAGATGTCGTGATGTGTGCTGGAAGGGGCGAGTTTCCAGGCCTGTGGGGGAACACTGTGACGTTTAGTGCGGGGACAATGGAGGGTAAAGCTTGACCGTTCGCAAGTTGTAACCTAATTCTATGCAGTAACCCGTATGGTCAGTGGTTAGGCAGGTAGAATCGATGAGGCCTACTTGATCTGGCATGTCGATGGAATGTGCAAGTGGGATATCGGGTTGTTCGTGTATCTGCTCGAACTGGGGCTTCCAGCTGCAGTATCCTTTTGCCTGAGAACTCTTCTATCAGTTTTGTGCCCGATTATCCAGATACTGCAGCGGACCATGATCCTTTGATCACTTTCGAATACATCCCGGCACCCTCTTGAGGTATCGCCTCGAGGGATATCCGCCTCGAGCTCTCCGCGCGAAGACTGAATGGTCCCAGGTGTTTCTGCGCCTCGAATGCCGAAACGATAACGGTATAACTTCCAGCTTTACAGGCGGTCAGCTACGAGTCCCTTGAAGCCCCCCAAAGCAGCCATACCAAGGAGGTCGCCCGATGCGCTCGCGAGCCCATAACTATACGTTCCGGATCCACAGACAATATCTGTCTGCGCGAGGCTGAAGCACACGGTCAGCCCTGGGGAGGATCGCGCGGCTTCACACTCACTCAAATACTCTACTCCCATCAGACCAGACAACCGATATATTCAAGGGAGCGTCCCTGTCGGTCTGTGCCACAAGAACTACTCGGGACTTTGCACCTCTTCCAATCACTTGCCCCCTTTCCTCGGGATTGATCCGCAGGTGGTACTGTGGGTTCCTCATGTACGATGGGTTGGTGTAGTTCCCACCGGCATTCTTGCTGGTGAACGTCCCATCAACCTGATTTGCGAATATGAAAGGGCCGGTACCAAATGTCAGTCTCCAAGGTCACCGGATTCGATACCAACAAAGGGGGAGATAAAGTGTTCCTCACTTTGTGGGAAAACGGTAACTTGGTTGAAATTTCGTCCCACGAGAGTGATGGTATCGTGGAGAATGCGGTTATCGTAAATCCTACTTCCTCCACCGCCCCGTCATATGAGGCGATTAAAGAAAGCGAACCTTCTCGGATCTCCTCCGCAGATACTCGCGCCTGGAGACACGATGAAAATCAAGTTTTCAAGTCCTCTGATCGCGTCCGAAATGGCCCCCTGGGACTTACCAACACGTGCGTCGAATTGGTAAATGAGCCCTAACATCCATGTCTAATAAATTCACGCACGTAGGCATTAAACCTGTTCCACTTACGACCTCTGCAATTTGATCGATTCTTTGCTGGCTAATACGCCGATCAAATTCGTTCTCAACCCGCAATGCAATGTAGTCCGAGCTCTTCTTCGTGTTGACGACATGTCTCGTGAGTAGCATCCACAACTTCTGACCCGTGTCCTTGGCTGGGGAAGCGATACTCGGGAACTTCAGCCGAAGGTGGTAATGACAGGCTAAGTCCGAGATCAGCGCCTAGAAGCTGGGTAAAATTCCGTAGCCCGGAATGCATTATACCGTGTCCATCTGTAATCCCATCACTATCCCGCGTCCAGGTTCTGAAAGGGGTCATGTCAATTGGTGCGGAGGTATTGTGGCGAAAACGGACGCACCCGTGGAATGACAACCGGTGGGGAAGGGTTGCAGGGTCCCAGCTGAAATACGCTCCTTCGAATGTCTGACAAACCTCATCCCAACTCATTTCAAATGTCGCTATGCGAGAATAAGGTGAACAGATAGGAAACAACAATAAGACCTTACATGAATTTGTAGATGGTGATCCGGATTCCCAAGAGTCCAAGATCGTCAAGGTTCGGTCTTCCTTGGTGTCAGAGATATCTAAAGATTGTATGAGGCAAAGAGTCAAGTCAAGCGCTGAGGGGCGAGCATAATCTCTGACTTATCACCGCATAGCAATGAGAGGGGAGGAGGTTGATCTTTCCCCAACAAACGTTCTCCCGGTCAGGAGTACCCAAAGTAAGGATGCAGTGGCCTAAAGAACGAGTCACGAATCCTGTGACACCGGAGAAGGTGTATAACAAACCTTTGACAAACCCTTGGTAGATCTGGGTCCAAGTTTTTTCTCGTTGGAAAATGGAGCTGTAGGGAGCTCAAAGGACTAAATTGATGTGCTGTGAATCGGACTCGCCTGCAGAAGCACACATAGTCCGGAATCCATCCAATCATGGCGCTTTTCAGAATATGTCAATGGTGTGAACCGTCAGAAATATCGACGCTCTCAACTGGAGGTCATCACCCGAGTTCCTTAGAAACGTCAGCCCGCCGCAAGGAGGTCGTCACGAAGAGAACGACTTACGACCCAGGAAAGTCGTATCCACCCATAAGCTTCAGATACTTGGAGAATGATCAGTTAAGTCACACGCGATACCGAGAGGGCTTACTGCTTTTTCAAGTAAGCGTGGCCATAGCGCATTGCTACTGCCGGTCGACAAACTTAACACGTCACCATTAGGAGACACGGGCAAGGTATCGTCGATCACTTTGGGAACTGGATAAGCGGGTCGATTGGATGAGGAGGAGGGATAAGGGTGGAAGTACCTATCTGAAACATATCTGTCAATTATATGCGTGAATAAAAGCGCTCGGGGAACTCACACGTCGTGAACTTCCGTTGAAGTGGAATTCTGCGTCGTATAGGCAAAGTGTTGGTGATCCATCCGAATGTACGCCGGGGCGTCGATGGAGAGATGATTGTCCTAACTGTTGCCACACTCAGACACCGGTGACAGAAAAGCCCTAGCGAATATACCTTGGAAGAAAATCGCTTGTGGTGGGCCAGACATACAACAATCGATGCACAGACTGAACAATCAGATATGATCCGTTGAGCGATATCTTGTGGCTCGACATTGTTGGAAGAATGGGTCCAATTTGAACAGAGCTCTGCTGGGAATTTCCAAGTTGCTGACTGCGCAAGCTGCGCCTGAGCTAGCTCAGGTTGATCAGGGTGATCTCTACCCCAGTCAACCTCTAGGAATACACCCATGACGTATAGACGCACTCGCTAGGATGTCTTGGATCGCGCCACAGCGGTATTAATTTACCATTTACGCGGGAGGACTTCTTCAGCACGGAGAGCTGGGATTCTGATATGTCAAGTGAGACAAGCCCCATTCCATGGATGGGGTATACCCACGTTCCGAGAAAGCATTTCTGACGACCGGTGTCAGATCACGATGGATTGATTTGATCTTCTCCGCTCGTTGAAGAGCAACACCAGCCCGAGACTTCGCATGAGTTTTCACCTTATCGTCTCCCGTCGTGCGAGCCAGGTAGAGAAAGTCGTCGGCTGCGCTAAGATAGAGCTTAAACGCCAAGTCCCAGTCTTTGGCCAACTCGGCCTTTGTTGCTTTGACGTATATGGCCTAAAAATCGCCTTGAGAAACAAATCAGAACACCCCCTCGTTACTACCGAACCTCTGGATCCTTTTTTGTGCTCATTCTCTTGTTCGGAGTTGAAGTGGGTGGGGACCGTCAGGGTGACCAGACCAAGCAGCAAGTCCGATCAAGGTCGCGTCGCAAGCGTGAGAGCCAATTTCCAAGTGCGGCCACAGCCACGTAAAACCATCGGACACAGGCGTACCGCCGCCAAAAGGTCAAACTCATCGACGACGGTACCATGACAGATTTTCTTTCGAGGGAGAGCAAGCTTTTAGGCGGGTCATTCTCGGCAGACGACGATATTGACTTCGACCGCGCCATTTCAGCTTTCCCCGATATTTCGCTTGACGGCTCTGGCGACATCCCGACGCCTACCCTCGGAGGTGCACCAACTTTATCTCACCAAACCAGCACCTCCAGCTACGTGGATTTCGACGACTTTGTCACCCCATCCTCGCATGCCGACGTGAAGGTTACCGGTGATGATGAGATTGAGCAGTTTGAGAGCCAATTTCCTGACATTGATGTCCCAGTTGTGAGCGCAAACCCTAACACTCGACCGCTTATGTTTGTGCTGATGACACTTTGAAGTCTTCACCTCCCGTGATTCGACAACAGGCCACGTTCGGCGGTGCCCCAACGTTCGCACCTCGTCCTCAACCTCCAGCTTCGGCTGCAACCCCCATATTTAATGCGCAGTTGGAAGAGGATGAACCAGAAGTGATCAAGTATGATTTTTTTACTGAGTTCTCGTTGGCATGGGATATTGATGGGCTTTCCTAGAGAATGGCGCGAAAAGCAAGAGGAAGCCATCAAGGCGCGTGACGCTGCATCTAAGGCGAAACGCCAGGAGACCATTGCAAAGGCTGAACGCGCAATCGACGCTTTCTACGAGGATTATGCTCGCAAGAAGGAGAGGAATATTAGAGAGAACAAGTGGGTCTTCAGAACTCGCGCTCGCAGACGTTAGCTAAGATTTCCGTAGGGAACACGAGAAACAGTTCCTCGAGAGTCAATCGCTTTCCCTTTCGTCTGGTACCACTTGGTCACGGATTTGCGACCTCGTAGAGCTACAAAACTCGCAGAGTAAAACTATTGCCCGGGCAGGACCTAATACCACCGATATATCCCGGTTCAAGGAGGTCTTGCTGCGTCTGAAGAGGGAGGGAGAGAACGCGCCTGGAGCTCAAGGCTACTAAATAGATGTACACCCGAGTTCCTTATTTGTGATTTTCTCTGTTATGTTCGAAAACCTATGCACTCGTAGAACCCCTCAAAGCTTCGCCTGCACCTCACTAGCACTGGTCTCTCCTGGGAGGTGGATATAGATCCACGCGATGACCTCGTCCGTCAATTTCTCGTCCATGCCATCAGGCTCATTGGCGAGCTCGTGGTATCCGCCCTAGGTGGGTACAATTCAGTGAACCAAATGCAGCGTAATTTAGTAATCACCTACCGGGTAGGAGGAGAACTTCTTGTCGTCAGCCTTGACCTTCTCTACGAACGACTTGGACGCGTCGTGGGAGGTGATCTGGGCGGAGCTCAGCGACGCGTTGAGCATGGCGAATTGATTCCTACCTTATCTGCGTCGCCATGGATAATTATAAGCTACAAACACCGTTGATTAGCATTCCACCCCATCTTAAACGGAATAGTCCCGGGGCATACAGGAAGAGATTGCGGGAAGTGGACGTAGTCCTCATCAACCAGTTTCTTACCCTAGAAGGCGAGAGAGAGAGTCAGAAAGGACACATCCATCCCGTGTCACCTCAACGCACCCCGTCGAACATATCAGTGAGTCCAGCAACGGTTCCGGCCTGTTTGATGAGTGGGTCACTGAGGACCTTGTTCCTCTCAGGGTTACGATTAAGGTCCTAAGAAACCAGTCGCCTAGTGAATAAAAGATATTTGGATAACATGTAAGAGTCGCTCCTACCCCCTCGTTCATTGGTGCAGGAACTGGCAAATTTGGCAGGAACGGCCTCGCCTTCCTACCCAACCACCTCTGGAAAGGCGACGCTGGGGTTGATAGAACCAACAGTGGGCTCGACACGATCACCCCGGACAGGAGTTTGACGGTATCTGGCGAAGGAGGGGCAGTGGTCCTCGTCACGAAACCGAGGACGTTTCCACCTCCCTGAATATTCGAACCGAATAAGGTTAGGCGACCGACCACAAAACAAGATACCAATAAACCAAATGCCGACCATAGAATGTCCCATCAAGAATGTAGGGACGCCTGGAACCTCCTTGCTCGCCTGCCCAATCGCCCACTCGATATCCCCAAATTGCTCTTTCCAACTTGTCTTCCCATAAGAGCTATCCTTACTCTTATTCGCCGCATCCAACGCGGTCTTGCCGAACCCGCGAGCGTCATAAGTGAAGACGGTGATCCCTTTCTCCGGATATTTTTCGTGCACGTGGTTGTATCGACCAACATGTTCAGCAAAGCCGTGGACGAAAACGAGCAACGCTTTGGGTTGATCGGCCTTGTAGGTCCGAGTGTAGAACTTGGTTCCAGCGGGGCCGGTGAGCCAGTTCTCTTCGAACGCGGCGGAAGTCATGATGGGAGTAGGTCAGTGTCGCGTGTTAGGAATTGGCATTCGTGCTATTCCCGTGGCCGGTGTCAATGTCAATGTCAGTGTTAGTATCACCTGTAGGAGAGGGCTCCTCCGTGAGCAACAACACTCAAAAGGCACACAGTAAACGTGGAGCGCCACTATTTAAGTGGTTCTGCGGGAAACAACAAAAATCTTATCAACTCTCGCGTCAGAAGGAGACGCGGGGCGGCCTAGTATGCAAGCGCTTTCAACTTCACTTTATTTCACAAAGGTTGATTATGCTACCGGCAAAACAAGACACAGAAAATATGAAAATGAAACGAAATGAAAGTGTGAGAATAATGATAGGTATGTCCAGGGCGGAAGAGTAGGGAGTGTGAGGGGAGGTCGGCTCGCGGGCGATAAGACCGATAGAACAGATACCAATGTTGGTCAGATACATGCCGGCCGGGTGCATGTCAAGTCATGTGGGGCGCGAGATGGGAAGGAGGGAGCAGGCGATTCTAAAAACAGCAAAACAAGAGAGGATGATAAATCCAAACACCAGATTACACAGCGATGAGATGCGAGAAACGGATAAGAAAAAGAGGCGGCTTGCAAGAAATCCAAGGGAGGGGAACATCACTGGAAACGTCGGAGGGGTCATGTCTGGGGAACTGGTCCATGGATAAATGCCGTCCGTTTGTAATCTTCGGCTAAAGGGGTTGTCAATATCCTGAAGAGATTGTGGAATAGAAAGAAAATCACTCACTATCCATCCACACTTCATTGCCCCACCAGTTTAGTGTAACACCTCCCTTTGGATACTGGAGGGTGAAGAAGATGAAGATGAAACAGAACACGGTGCCTGTTGGAAGATGGTGGATTAGGCAGAGCTCTCTTGACAAGTCAAACTGTAGACGTACCAGCGTCCAATGCAGCACTTGTGACATAATTGAACTTCGACCACCACAAAAAGTTCCTCCGCCTAATCCAATATTGGAAGATAAATCCGACCACGAACCACGAAGAGTAGTTGATGCCGGTGGCCGGAGGAATAAATCCAACGCCGTTCAGGACGATCGGGGTGCTGATATATTTGACCCTGGACTTGGGATGCCATCGTTGCCATAGCCAGAAGGGGAATGGTAAAAAGGCACCAATGATGATGGCATATAGAAATGGATAATAAACCGACCCAGGCCCAAATTGGCGTTTTGGTCCTACCAAGCCCCAAATGGCGGAGGCAGTGAAGAAGACTTGATTGTGCGGGCAAGTCAACGAGCTTTTCTGATCACTTGTACAAATATCGTGGATGTTGGCAAACATCCATTGTTTGACTCCAACTTGCACGAAAGCAGCCAAGCATGTGCAAACCAGTTGGACTATTTCCAGATCAGAGACAGGATTGAGATAGATGATGGGGAGCTCTTACCCAAAAACGTAGATCGTGGCGGTACTTTGATGTAATGGCCAAGTTTCAGGTCTTGTACAAAGAACGTTGCTTCCGTCAGGGTTTGCACAGAATAAGCCTTGAATACCTGGTATCACATGGTCGGTGATTGGTCAGGCCCGAAACCGGATAAACGACCTACCATGTTCGCCAGAGGGTTACCAGGTAGCAGCGTGCCCGGAATGATTTGTGCAATGAGGTTGAGGGTGATCTGCGTGCATGATTGGTGATTAGGCCGTAGGTTACCAACTCGTAGGGATAGTAGTGCTCACCGATTGACCCGTCATCGCGTAGATGAATCCGCTGGGCAGCACGTAGATCACGGGCAACAAGACCGCTAGCAGCAACGCCCAGATTGGAACGCCAGTTTTCCAAACCTCCATCGCGGTAATCGCACAAGCAAAAAAGGTAATAAATGCTATACCATACCACCAATCAGGGACTTCGGGGTAGTTCCTCATAAGTTTGGCATGGATGTCATCCTTCTCGACCTTCATCCTCTTGAAGCCGTTGACGAGCGTGCGTCCATGGTATAACAGAGTATGGACGAGAACGCAAGTGGAGAGAGTGAACGCAAGAAGGTAGGTCATTGCAAGAGTCGCCGGGAGGTAGAGGGGAGAGTAGTTCTTGTATGCCTCCATATCAAACTTGTCCTGTGGTGTCAGGACCCGAGTGACGTTGTATTCGTGGCCGAACTTGTCATAGAGTACATTGGCGGAAATGGGGAAATGTGCCAAACGCCACGTCTATAAAGAGCGGGTCAACAAGCACGTCGAAAATTCAGCTGCACGCGACTTACGTTGGTATAATAAAGGATGGGAACCATGATCCAGTAGAAGATAACAAATCCGGCGAAGACGTGAACCTCAGCCCACCATGGGATCATAAGAGGACTTCCAATCCATGTGACCTGCGACCAGTCAAACGTAATGACACTCATTCCCAAACCAGTAGCTACTCCGAAGAGCTGATTGACAGGGACATTCCTGGGGGCAATCCAGCAAACCCATGAAAATACCGAGAGTGCTGTAAACAGGAATCCTGGATCGATTACATTAGGAAATGAACGACGGAGTGCAGGATCTTCCATATGAACTTACCAGGGAGGAAGAAGAAAATGAAGGATCCTCCGAAGAGGTACATGAAAAATCGGTACCGACTTATACCACCGGTTTCCTCGTCCTCTTCAGCATGAAGAGTGTTCAACAAAGTGCAGGCGACCAAATTCTGTGGCCAAACCATGCTGGCAGGCCAGACAAGAAATCGTCGACAGAGTCCGGCCAAGCCGAACCCAGTCAGCTGTGTAGCCAACACGAGCGTGATATCAAAACCGAAGCCGTAAGCGATACCATAATAGACCTGCAGAACCACGATGGCGTTCAAGGCGTATGGAGGAGTAACGGCGACGTTGGCCATGATATACACCAATACGTGTTCCTTGATGTTCCAAGGTCCAGGATTGAGAGAAAATTCCAATCCACCAATCCATCTCGGTAGCCGATATGTCTTGGTTGGGATGACGAAAGCCAAGAACTTGCCAATAGGGTATGCAACCAGAACCAGGGCGAGAGGGGCTACCGACGGTGCGGGTGATCGGAAGGTATAATATACGTTCAAAGCACTAGAAAAGGGTATGTCAGGTGAGGGGTTACCTGTACGCACGATGAAACGTACGAAGAGATTAGGCAAAGGATGAGACCAATGAACCACATCCGTAGTGTCATCGCGGGCATCTCTGGATCGTCGATGTTGGAAACTGAAGCCCGAACCTCCGGGAATGGGCTGTCATCCTCCTCGTCGCCCAAGGTGTCGAAATCAAATCCCATCCTGTACGTGAGGGTCGGTTAGCACGGGGAGTCGTCAAGAAAGACGATTTGTCAAGGGGAGCAAGGTAACACAGAAAGCGTCGCGACGAAGGGGGTAGAAACTCACTTTATAGACTCAGCCCGACTCTCGGAATCAATTATGCTCGGCGAGCTTTCCAGCCTAGATACCGAATGAGACTTGCCGCTCGAAGTACCATAGTTTGGTTCCCCATCCCGGGTTTTTTCTTTGCCAGACGTGAGGGAAAGATTGCCGCGTCGCGAGCTGACTTTGGTGCTTTCGTACTGAGAAAGCGAATGACCATCTATTGAGAGAGGAGTTTGTGGCTCGATGCGCCGAAGTCGGTACGGGTCATCGACTGCATGTTGTGAGTCGGTTGAAGGGGGAGTCTCTACTACACCCGTCGGGGGAGGGTTGAGTGCCTGCTGATGTAAAAGCAGCAGGTTCGAGAGCGCGTTGGAACTAGGTTGACCTGACCCATGTGGTGGGCTGGAAGGGTCGAATACTGGGGCGGGAAAGGTTACATGTCGCGGCTCAGCCGAATCATTGGGTGGGCTCCCAGGGGACTGGAGAATTGAGGACGGAACACCGGCTTGTTGGTCGGCGGTGGTGGGGGGTACATAGGCGAAAACGTCTTCATCTTCACTCTCTTCCTCTTCCTCGATGGAGTAATCGTTGGAGTAGGTGTAGCCAGTTCCCTGGCTAGTAGAATAATACCCACCTGAGGTAGTTGGCCTGTACGACGAAGTTCGGGGACGAGAAGAAGCGTCGTCCATCGAAGGCTCTCGTCCCTGCATTTTTAGGGGAGGATTGCTGTGGACGACAAGGGCGGAAGCGACGGGGGACGGTGAGGACAGCGGGAGGGGGAAGGGTGGGACTCAGCGGGCAGTAGCACTAGATATCGTATCTGTCCACATTTGGCGTCTATGTACCAAGGCACGTCCCAGGACCCCGAAACCTCGCCGGCCGGCAAACCCGGCACCCTCCGGTATCATTGATCGTGCCTGGCTTCAAACCCTCCATTTTGTCGTGACCTAAAATACGCTACAGAACATATACACACCGGGTCCCCTCAGCTATAACCTCTGTAGTCCTTCAAGACGAATCGTAAACATACCCGTTAGTGGGGCTTTTCACCGGAGATAACTCTACGCCACCATCCCGCCATCACCCCCCAATGATAGCCAGCCACCTCTCGCCGATTCACCAATTGCGCAAAGGCCCCACCCCTGGATCTGTCAGATGGGAACCAGGGTCGCCAGAGGATCCCTCCGGGCAAAGTCCGCCAACGTCGTTCATCTCTTGCCTTTGCGTTCCGCTCTACTAATCTCCAGAGTCCACGGCAGCGTGCTCGTCAACGAGTTGGAAATCCGATTACACGGGTTACCAGCAATATGTGGAAAACCGGTCTATTAGCGTGGCGTTTGGTCTCCATATAGACCCTTCACATGATGGACGGCATACCCGCGACGTGAATGTCGCCCTGATTTAATTCCAACAGAATAAGTCGTACCACGCCTGCGTACCTCAGCGTCGGAATTGTACAGGAATCCCACATATGTATCAGTCCTATGAGCTTGAGGTAAGGGCCTCGTCCCTTATCTGAGATGTTTAGACAAAGGGTGTGTTATTTTTGCATTCGGCTGTCTACATCAACTGTCCCTCTCTGCCATGAAATTTCCCACCGCTTACGAACACACATGCTCTGATTCGAGATGATCGACGTGAGGTCTGGCAGCCTCTCTAGAATCTGGACAGCAGGTGGGGGAGGTCAGTGATTGAAGGGGATGAAACAACATATTCTGAGGACGGCAGGTCAAAGGGCGGCGTCAGTCAGTCACAGCGACGCGAGGCGGACGAAACTGGATTTGAGATTAGTTCAAGGCACATCCGATCGGTCGCCGGCGTTCCATTCTCGAAATGAAACTATGTATGTTTATGGACGGCATCAACTCATAGCGTGGCCTCGAGCCCTTTTGATTACGAATTCGAGGAGGCGAAGCAACTTGGAAAACTGATTCCGCCCACACGAGGAAGCACAGCATGTCATACCCCCAAGACGCATGGGGCGAGGATTCGCTGTGCCAAGTCGAATATCCCGATAGTTCGGAAAACTCGGTAACCAGAAAAAATATCGTCATCACGTAATCAACCCTCCACTGGTCCTAGGCTTTCAGGGACTCACATTTGTGAGATTATCGATGGGCACGCACTGAGGGTGTGCATCACACCTAATTCAATCGTATACAATGTCTGAGAGCGCGGAGAGGCTGCCATCGAGCGCGAGGGGTGGGAACCTAGAACACGAATATAGTCGAAGAATGAACTGGTCACCCGCGGAAATTCCCCTGGCCGGAAACTTGACCCTCACCAGGTGGCGGTTGTTTCCCACGAAGGAGGGTAAATCAGTTGCGTATTCTACTGTCGGTGGGTGTCGTCGGCGTTTCTTTCGGGGCTTCGGGGCCCTACATCAACCGTCCACCGCCGTTGAGCCGTCGAGCATCGGACATCAAAGTCTATCCGCCGGTCGTGGCGGGAAACCGGGGATGTCATCAAGCCTCTCATACGATACAGTAACAGAGGTCGGAGGACAGCTCCCTCCCTCTGTGCACAGTATAGCACAGTCCCTGGTATATCGATAACCCACGTTGGTCACTCAGGCACGCCAGGCCTCCCGCCTTCTTACCATTCTGGGAATAACCAACAGCACTGGCAGTGGCACGAGGTACCGATCGAGATATCAGATGATCCCGGGTGGCCGTGGAATCTACAGTATGATAAGTACACGCGTCCAATTCTGTGTGGCGAGGACACACCTATGTACAGCGAATAGTTGGATCAGCGTTTAGATAACTTACGGGGAAACAACTACTGGTGCCCCTCGAGGCAGCCCTAGACCCATCTCACGGGTGCCAAGGATAACGACCCTGCAGCGCAGCGAACTTGTTCTCAGGCTCACAACAATGGGATCAACAGATTTGGCGCAAGGACTCGAAGGTCAGGCACCGAAAATAACCTTGACCGCGAAACGTGGAAGGCGGAGAATAGGATCGACAATCGAGCGTTGAGACCGATGCCATAAAACTATGATAGTGACTGAAACGACAACGCTCTGCCTCAACAACAATCCGAGCTGGTCGGAATCGTGGGTGGGAGTGAACGATTTATGTAAAGGAACGTTCGGCACCGGAGAACAACCGCGCGCGTGTGATCACCACGAGAAAGAAAATGGGACACCAGACTGAAACCACAAACCGCGTCAACCATTGATGCAAACGATCGGCGGCGTTGAGTCCAAGAGTGTCTCAGAACCGAAGAAGATGGAATACAGTTCGTAAACCTTCTCGCTGGAATCATAGGCACCGCCGTCCACGGCTATCAGGGTAATCGTTGCGAAGGGATCGCGGGGCGAGCCACTGGCAGACTGCCCGAGTTGGCGATGTCGCTCAGACAGACCGGGAGAACATTGACAACATACGTCCGACCGGTAAAGGAGCTCAGAGTACCTTGAGTGTCAATTATTCCACCGTACAGGGCGTAATTAGAATGTGCGGACGACCGACTGACTTGGTAAATATGAGTGTCAAACAAGAGCCGAGCCTGCCGAGCGGTAAAGATTGTGAATACATTGTACATGATTGAAACTTGAGACATTGTCCTACTATCAGTGCTCCTCGACGGCGAAAAGGTGGTTGAGAATAGCAGCCAGGCGGATTCCGGCCATCGCAAACAGCTTCTCCACAACCCATTCGCGCGCAATCTTCCCTCCGTACTCTGGCGTATCCAACTCCAGGTAAGGATGCGATGGCCGTCCGCCAAACAGGCCAAGCCTCGACAACAACGAACCACCATATGGAGGCTCATCCATCTCCTTGGGCCAGATCCACTCGCAGTTCATCTGATGGATTGGGGCCGCCCAATGATAAGGACACACAGCCTCATCGTCGGTGTCACTGGACATCCAAGCCTTCCCAATGATAACTTGCTTCGTCTGTTGCCACACAGAGAACGGTTCTAGGTCCTCTTGGGCCGGGCACTCGAGCCACGGGTTAACTTCGTCCTGCCATTTTCCGCCGATACCGTCGATCACGATCTTTCGAATCAAAGGATCATAGATAGCTCCTCGAAGGTGCTTCTCAATCTCGTGATCAGGTATAGGTTTCGTGTAGTTGTGCGGGGTGGTACGGATGGCTTTAGCGACGATAAGACTGTCCCACGTGGAATGGAGATCTATACAAGGAGGTGTATTAGGATATATTTAGCATCCAATCCCTGGTTGACAAAAAAGAAACTACTCACTAGTGATACGCCCATCCCACCTGACTTTGTCACTGTTGCCACCGCGGTCTCGGTCCGTCAAATGTAGAGGCATATGCAGGTCACCGACGAAATGGATCAAGAATTTAAGAGCCTCTTCGGCAACAGGGTCACTTTCGGGACCTCCGGCTTTAACCCATTCTTCCAACAACCCAGTAGTATTCCGAATACCACCCAGGACGTTGATACCATCGCGGCCGTTCCAGCCATTGGGTCCGGGGAATAAACACTGCTGAGGGGGGTGATCGCCCTTGCCACCGACGTAATGAAGCGGTCCGGACCAGCGCATGCGATACCGGAACTTGTCGGCCCACGTCGCAACGTACGACAGGGAACAAGACTGTGCGGGTTCACCTGGAGATGCAGCGTCTAATTGACTTGGCTGGTGGAGGATGGAACAGAGGACGGGGAGCACGTTCGGATAAAGATGCATCTGAGCTATCGTTGCTACGATCTCATGTCCTGTAGGTTGGTGTTATTCCGTTATTCTTTCTTTCTAGGGAACAAAGCCGGGCTAACCTGCGGCCCCCCAAGCATACGCTCCAGGTGCAGCAACGGAAGCAATGACGCTGAGACCGATGAACAGGTTAGACTTGACTTTCATCGTGAGTGATCGTGGTGGTATTGGGGAAGGAAAGGAAGGGAGAGAGGGGGGCTAATGCACCGTTTATAAACCAAACGGACTGGTCAAAAGAGACGGGGGCAGTCCTCATTCAGAGTCGGAGTCGCGGTTGTGGCTGAGAATCGACTGAAAACGGAAGACGCGGCTTGTCTTCTGACGCTTTTGTTTCCACCTCGATCGCCTGGGCCATCCATTGAGACGGAGCCCTTTGTGCGCGAGGAAGAACAGAGATACAGTTATCGAATCTGTATTACAGGTACGTGCTAATGGAACAAATCGAGACCGATTGTATTCCCTCTAAAAAAAAACCCAGTTAATTGGTGCGTTAGGCACATCGACCACAAACTCAACCCGGGGCGCAGCGTTTCCTGGAAACAACGTTAAGCACGATCCACCCATTGAGGAGAGAAAGGGGTTCACAAGTTCAGAATGGTCCCTTTGCATAACTGTAGGTGGGCGGGCTGCGTGAGACCGTAAAGGTTCCTTTTTCGGCGAACGATGAAAGCCTTGACCGAAGACTGGGCTCGCACTGCGAAGTACTAAACAACCCCGTCGTGAGGACAAATTTCAATTCTTGACCCTGTTCCACAGCCTTTATAGCGAGTGCCGTCAGGCAAGCATCTATCTCCCCCCACACGTCGCCGCGTACGAATTCGATCCCATAGGATTGGAACATCGGCGCCTCGTGAAGTGTGAGCTCTTCAGGTACTTTGGTGATGGTGTGAAGCATTGGCATAATCCAGTCATCCAAGATGTTAAGATTCCTTGTACTCAGCCGGAGGCGTTGGAGTTTGACGCATGAACTAAGGTCGACGAGTGGTCGATCTGTCGGCAGGGGTTCAAGCAGCGAATTCTGGTTCCCGTCGAAGGATAACCCGGAGTCTGTAGTAGATTATCAGCCAGCTAGAAGCACGTAAGTGGGCAGAATTTACATACCCCTCGAAGGTGCCAGAACCTGCAATCTCTTCAAAGTGGGGGCGCATGCAGCAACTAGGTCGCATAGCGGCTGGCGGAACGGACTCTCGACGACCCGAACCTCCTGGAAGCGCACCGGACGAGCGGCCAGCTCTTTCAGGAATACATCGTCCTCACGCTCGCGGGTGGTGATATAAAGGCGGCCGCGGAAGCGTTCGACAGCCTTCTCGGGATACACCCCTCTCTCGTAGTGGCGCCGCACCCGCCCGTGGCCTAGATTTAGGTCCTCCAAGTGAGGGAAGCAGTCAATCAAGGCGAATAGTTCCTGAGGGGTATTCATGACCACCGAATCGACCTCCAAGTACCGGACGGACTCGAGAAATGGGACCGACGCTTGTTGAAGCGGCAACACGAGGGGTGTAATATCGTATTGGGTGAAGATGAGATTCTCCACCCTCGGAAAATTAACCAGATGCGGCAGGATTTTGCTGAAGGAGTCAGCAGTAATCCACTGGTCGGTCTTCTCCCGGAAGTGTAGTGTTTGTACAAAACCATAGGGGCTGGTTTCACCACACGTGATGGCCGTTTGCCATCGGCTGAAGAGGTCCAAGGATGTAAATTCGACCTCGTGAAAGATGTGCTGCCGTGCTCGAGACGACCATGCCCTCGCGACCAGCGAACAGGATTTCAAGGTCTGCGTCCCGAGCCTTCGTTTGTTGGGGGTAGACTTGACGTTAGTGAAGTTTCCCACTTCGTCTATAACCGCATCGAGTAGCTCCTGTGCAAGATCGTTGATGGTGACTGTGGTCATGATGAAAGGTGACGGTGAACGGCGAGGGTGGGTTTAATGGGGTTTGGGTTTAAATACTCCGCGAGGTCATAGTCAAATGTCAAGTGCTTTCATGCTCCTGCCCACGGCGCAGCTGACGCTATCATACAGTCGATCAAACTCAAAGACTGCGAGAATCGCAGTGGTCAAATTCGTGAAATCAAAACGAAGTCAACTTGCGCACCGAGCCAAACACCCCTCTAAGATTCCCGTTACACGGACTAACCGGCCTCCACCGACACAGTATAGTACAAATAGGTTGGTAATATCAGTAACACGGCACATACGACTGACCAGGGCCTCATAACTCCGCCTCATCACCAAACGGATCCCAATCATCGACAAAATAATCCTTCTCCTTCTCATCCTCCTCGTCCTGCACACTCTTTGGCTTCCGTGCCCTAGTCTCGTCCTCCTCTGAACTCGGTTCACTGCCGCTGCTCTCATCACCACTCTTCTTCACAGGCAACTCGCGTGAAAGTCTCCTCTTTGTGCTTTCCAGTCTCTTCTGGAGTAGAGGTTCGCTTGGGTAGGGTGTGACGAGGGGTAGAGGATCGGTGGGTGTGTCTGAGCGTGGGATGATATCGAAGCCATCGTCGGAGTCCTCTTCTTCCTCCTCTTCATTCGTAACTTGGTTTAGGAACCGCTCGAAATTTCGACCCCGGTTCCATACACTGTAATCCTCGACGGGTCCGTCGGGGTCCTGTGCCGTTATCACGAACGGTCTGTTCGTCTTGGACTTCTTTCTCTCGAAGTCGGACTTGCTTAGTGTAATGTGGACGGAGTCCATCTTATCGTGATGCTAGAGAATGTAATGAAATTAGTCGCAACCAGGATGTGAAACCAAAACGAATCGCACATATAAGACAGCTTTCTTTGACTCTTCGGTGCCCTGCGGCCATACCCTTCCGAGATGGTAATCATCCTCGCCCTCCCACTCCACCCCGTCCTTGGAGACGGGGACCTTGGTCTTCCCCTTCCCCTTCTCCGCCTTCAGCTGATCATCAAAGTTCCTAGAGAGCTTGACCTTCGTTTGCCCCTTCTTAACATACCCAGCCCTGTTCGCCGAAGAAGAATACACCTCGACATCCTCCTGAATCTCAAAGACATGCTCGGGGCTGGCGTCGAGGTCGAAGAGGAACAAGATCAGTTTGTACAGCAGTTTAAACGAGTAATTTGGCGGGACTAGAACCACTCTGTAAGTGTGCTTCCGTAGAGACCGGTAAGATGCGGATTTAGACACTCGTTTGGACGTGGCGGGTTCTGTGTGGACGAGTTGAAATCGGAGTTCGAGATGTTTGGAAATCCTGAGTGCAATTGGTGGGATGAGGATATGCGCGACCTTCAGACTGAACGGATTGGATGGCGAGTCTGAAGGAACGGAGTGCCCGCTGGGAGTGGCGAACCCCTTCAACGGAGATGAGAACGTCGACGAACTCGCATACGAGGATGGCCTAGACTGGAACCGTTTCGCGCTCGGCGGCGATGACGAGCTGGGCGAGTCGAAGATATCCCGTGGTCGTTTGAGCATGAGCCACTAGGGGGCGATGAAAACCGGATCCGGCTTTCCTTGTAAGTTTGAGCGCGGGTCACTTTAAAGAGGTACTTAAACCGTTACAGTGCGTTCGACTGAGATCATATGCCATCATGTGATCCTTTAAACTTTAACTTTAGTCTTTGGCGGTTATGCCCTCAACATGGTATGGGCCGTTTCCAAAGAGCACATTTATTTCATAAAGATGCAGAAAGGTTGCATACAACAAAGAACCTACTAATCGCTGTGGCTTCAAACAAGAAGCGTCAAGGGAGGCGTCCCTCCATTCAATGATCGTTAGTTGGTGAGTCGCGGTCCCACCGAGCTCGTAGTAATTCTGGTCGAAGGAGCCGGCGACCCATCCAACGTAACCCAAACAGTCTGTCACCAGGCATGAATCGGCCAACCAAGCCGCATGCAAGGCGGCCTTGGGGTGTGTACCATCAGGGTTCCGGTTAACGAAATCGATTTAGTGGCGGATGTACTGGACGTAACCAGTATTTCCTCCAGAGGGACGGCAAACCCGAGCGCAATCAGTAGCACATTGATGACCCGGTTAACATCTTGCCCGAATGCGAATTAAACCGCACAAGAAATAACCATTTCCGAAATGACCGCGGGAGCCACAAAAGATGATTGATTATCGTACGAAAATCGGTTGCACCTCCCCGAGGTTCTCGACCGAGACTAAGGTTGAGAGCACAACCAGCGAAAACGTTGTGGCGGCAATAATTCTTGTATATATCGGGCGTAATCGTCCGTAGAGACCTTGAGACAGAATTATCTGGTTTTCCGCAGCAAAAGAAGGTAAACAGAGGAAGTGCCAAGCGGTAGATTACAAACTGTTGTCACAAGATATACAGATCGCGGGAGTTGTATGTGATACCTAAACATTAAAAGTGTGAACACAAAGGATACAAGGATACACTTCAAGTCCATAAATACTCAATGAAATAGCCAACCACGCCTCTACGAGACCCGCTCATATAGGCACATGTATACCTTCGACTTGAGAACTTCGTCGAGGGTCGTGAGCCTCACGACGGTGTCGCTGATGTACGCCCATTGTCGTGGCTCGTTCTTCTCGTGAATCTTCTCATGCCTGTCAGGTTTGTCGTATTTATCGGTCTTGTTCGTCTTGTCGTTCTTCGCTGAATTGTCCGAAGCAGTCGAAGTGGAACCCACCAGCTCCGTAGCCCGCACGACATTGATATGCTTCGCCCTGTGAGGCAGTGCAGTATAAGCCACATAGTGTCCCCCCAACTACCGCCGCATCGTCAGCCAAGTTCCCGACCTGACCTAGAGGCAAACATGCTCACCATATTCCCGATATGCACTACGACAGCATACAGCCTATACATGCATTTCCCTTTAGCTCGGTTGTTCTGCTTAAACCTTTTGCTGGGCAGCCCAAAGTCCTCTTTATTAGGGGCCAGGAAGGGCGCGATGTCCAGGTACTCCGGGAACGTGACGTAGTCGTCGAGTTTCTTGAACCCCATGGAAAACGACATTAACGGTGTCTTGGAAGTTTGTTGGAATCTCTTCAGGTGGACGACCAAGATGAGAGGGGGGTCCGCGATGAGATATCGTTTGTAGAACTTCCTCATGACAACTTGTTTCGACCTGGGGATCTTGGTTTTCTCAGGTGTCAGAGATCGCGGCACGAACTTCGGAGAGGAAAGGACTGCGTCTATCGAAGGGTTCTTATGGAGGTCTTCCTGAGAAGCGAAGGGGGAAACGGAAGGCGATCCAGCGGAAGATGCGTCGGAGAGTGAAGCATCTGTATCGTCGAAACCGTCATCCGAGGAATCGGTTTCAACCGGCTGCCTGCGGGGGGCCCTCCGCCGCAACACCCTGGGAGGATTCAATGACGCAGAAGCGAGATGATAAATCGACGTAGGTGCAAGCGAGGGAGATACAGTAGTGGCGGTCATCGGGGACTCCGGGCCTATAGTTGAGATCGAAGGGATCGTGAAGCCGGCATAGGTAGTGGTTTGGTTAACGTCAGGACTGAGGTCTGGGGACTCGATATCTTCGGGCTCCGGTCGATCTATCGGAAAAGGAGGAGGTTTCGAAGGCACCATTATGATGCGAGACTCGAAAGTTGTGGGAAGAGAGACAACAGAAGGTCCTATGTTCTCCAAGCTAAAATTTGAACGATCTGGGAGGAGAGAAACGGCTGATGTTGAGGCGGGAGAGATGGATCTCGGTGATGTAGGTGATGGATCTAACACAAGCTCGGGTGTCGTAGAGCTAACAATCGGAGGAGGCAGAGGGTATGAGGAAGGGGACGAAGATCTAGATGGTCCTGGTGATAGCTCAGGAACGTCCATATCGCTCTCGGACGTATCGGAACTATCTCCGCGATCCTCTTTGGGTCTGTTGGCGATCTTCCAGCAATTCCTACATCCCACCATATTCTCTCCTTCCAACATCTCTACGGAAGTAAACATCCTCAGGGACTCTTCAACACTGGGCATCTGCGAAAGCTTATTCCAAAGTGTATATCCGTTCTGCGCGGATGCGCCAGCATTGGGAACACTTGGCAATAAGGCTGAGAAGGGGTTGTTGCTATTCGCAGGGGTAATATCCGCCAAGATGTGCCGAAGGTATGCAGACTTGGCTGCAGTGAGTTTATGTTTACGGGGTTTCCCACTGTCATGGGGGCGGGTAATATCCGGTATAAGCGGTTTGACGGGCTTGAGGTGGGGGGAGGCGGCGCTAGATGGTGGTTCAGAAGGATTTGGTGTGGCTTCCCGGGTACTCGGCAGGGTAACATCTGTAGGAGCCTTGCCCGAGATGTCCGGTGTGACGAGAACGGCCTTAAGGTACTCGTCATCTGTCCGTGAGGACCGCCCGCGACTGCGGGATCTCTCGCCTCTCTTCCCCTGCATGCCACGACTGAGTCTCCTGCTTAACTTGACCCAACGATCCAGATCGGACTTTTTATCCTTGCCTGGCTCTACGAATTCTATATGCGGACCATTAGGGACTGATGTCTCGAGGGATGAAAAGGGATTGGAGTGGGGAGCAACGTCTGCATCAGAGTCCACATTTTCATGAAGGTTCTCCTGACTTCTGACCCGCGGATCCACTGTTTCTGGCACGTACTCCGGTGGGCCATCTATGCTTGTGCGCGCTAGGTCGGGGGGAACCGATAAGGCACGGGACATGGAAGACGCGCGATTATCATGTCTGATGGCAAACTTCTTGGCGAACGATTTGAACTTGTTCCTTTTACGGTCCTTGACGAAGTCCTCTGGCTTTATGCTGAGACTGAGGTCGTTGAAGTCCTCGTAGGTGTGGGAGATGTGTTTGCACGTTTCGCAAACGAGGAAGCTTGCCAACTTTCCGCCGAATAGCATGTCAGTAAAGGGCTGAAGCTTTTCTTCTGACGGTATTTCCGGCAGATCCTTTGTCACAAACATTCAAACCGAGATGAAGAGTGAATTATAAGGAGTCGAAGACCCACTGGGGAAGCACGGGGCTTAGGCACCTTGGACTTTCGTTTCGGTTTCGGAGGAGGTGGTTGAACCTTTTTAATTACCTGATTTATGATAGATCAGACAAAGATAAAAGTTGAATGGAGGGGAAGATGCGTTTACGCACGTCCAGTTCCTCCATACGCATGGCATCTAGTAGAAGCCGCAAAAACTCATGGGCATCCTGTTGGCGGAAATCGAGATATTGGTCATGCTTGCGACCGAGAACGGCCAATAGATCTCTTGTGAAACGAGAGCGTTAGCCATGATTGAGTTGGTAAATGGTTTAGGATCTGGCGGACTGACTTGGGCGTTACAATTTCCCGCTTACGGTCATCTCGAATGGCCCATGCACGAAGCAGGAAACGGACGAAAGTGTCGCCAAGGGGCATGGAGTCGACAGGCTCACGGTCAGTTGAGCCCCCAAAACCGTGGCCATTGGTCAGCTGCGGCGATCTCTTTGCGAAGATAGGCCCTGAGGTTTCCGTCTGGAAGGGCTGGCCGTTTGAATCGAAATGAGCGAGGTCGTAAAGTTCCTGAGAGGCAACCAACTGTATAGAAAAAAGTGAGTGTGGAAGGGGAGAGGATGGAATTTTCAGTGGTAATAGGACATACGCCTTGCAGCACGGAATTCATGAAACAAGTGTTGCCATGATTGATGAGGCCAGGAGGCAGGTATGCGTCTTGCTCGCGTTCCTGCTTCTCTTTGACGGACTTGAAGAGCTCCTGATGAACTTTCTGTTTCTGCCTGAGCATGGGTGTAGGTCGAAAACGATGGCTCCCCGCGCAGGCGTTGGACGGGGACTGAGGATGGTTATCGCGGGGAGGTTTCCGCCCGGCTGCGGTTGTATCGGCCTCGATGGAAAAATCCACCGGCTATCAGATATTTTGATTCTTTTTTATCTTTTTGTCCTTACTTTTACAGTTTACAACGGCCTCTGTTTCCCCAAAATGGCGCGGCTTGCTCGTTTCAGCCGCGCGGCGCTTTCATTGTCCTTCCTACCGACGGACTGTCCCTAGTGGCCATAGCGAGAACGTATTTATAACGAGCGGGTCACCTTCCCGACCTACGCCTGCCCCTTTCCCTCCTCTCCTTTATTCTAACGACATGCTCACCTCTCTCTTGCTATCCGTCCTTACCGCGTCTCTCGTGACTGCCGCTCCGTCCTGTGAGCTTGCACAACCGAGCCAGCCAGCCACCCCTCCCGTGTCTGTCCCTAATAACGGATCAACTACAACTTCTTTCATCTCGGCAGCCTGGTTCCCTGGATGGGAGGCCGCCAGCTTCCCTTTTTCCAGCATCAACTGGCAGAAGTACAGTCTCATCACTTGGTCCTTTGCGTAGGTTTCGTCTACCCATTGTTCATTCAACTCGGGAGGATGGGCGCTCATCCACATTTTTAGCATCACCACCCAGGATCCTGCCGTCCTCAGTCTTGACGCCTCTGGCCCAACCTACATCTCTGACTTCGTCAAGGAGGCTCAGGCACATGGCACAATGGCTAGCATCTCCGTCGGTGGATGGACTGGTTCCCGTTATTTCTCTTCTGCGGTCACTCCCCAGAACCGTTCCACGTTTGTCAAGGCTGTCCTCGATCTGGCCGCCGAATATAATCTTGACGGGATTGACTTTGAGTAAGCCAAAAATATTTCCCACGGTGTCGCTATCCCGCTCATGGTTTCCTGTTACGTTCTAGCTGGGAATATCCCAACAAGCCTGGCATCGGCTGTAACGAGGTGTCTGGTTCTGATTCTGAGAATTTCCTTGGGTTCCTCCAGGAATTGCGTGCGCAACCTGCGGCAAAGAATCTCTATCTTACTGCCGCCGTTTCCACCTCTCCATTCGCTGGCCCTGACGGTCAACCCATGACTGATGTGTCTAAATTCGCCGAGGTTCTTGATCACATCGCCGTCATGAACTACGATATCAATGTGAGTACCTCGAGTGTTTCACACCTAAAACGTATCTGACAATTTCTACAGGGTCAATGGACTACCGATACGGGTGTCGGTCCCAACGCTCCTTTGGACGACTCTTGCTCTACCGTTCAGACTGGTTCCGCCACCAAGGCCATTAAGGCTTGGGTCACTGCTGGTTTCCCCGCGGACAAGATCGTACTTGGCGTTCCTGCCTACGGTCACTCCTACACCGTTTCTCCTTCCAATGCTGTCGACGGCTCTGGAAATTTGGCTGCCTACCCTCCTTTCACCAAGAACCCTCCCACTAGCAGCGTTGACCAGTGCGGGAACCCAGAAGCTAAGTCGGACATCATGAACTTCGCCACTTTGATTGGCGAAGGATTCCTCAAGGACGATGGAACTCCCGCCAATGGAATCAAATCTCGGTTCGACCAATGTAGTCAGACTGTAAGCTTTTATCCGTTTCAAATCGATCTCTGGAATTTCTCTTACGCTCCCTTCTCTTAGCCCTTCGTTTACGACCAGACCAAACAGTTGATGGTTTCCTATGATGACCCGCAGTCATTCGCCGCCAAGGGGAAATTCATCGTCCAAAACAACTTACTCGGATTCTCCATGTGGGAGATTACCGGTGACCACAATGACCTTCTCATCGATTCCCTCACCACCGCTGCGGGCGTTACCTCTGACTGCTGATCGACGGGCCGTTCCCACCACACCCCCTCTTTCGCCTCCGTTTCGTTTGGGAAGCTCCAAGTCCGTGACTTTCTTCCTGGGACCGTGTGCTCTGGTCGCACCATATACCACCTGACGGACGTGCAAGAGGCTTAGACAAACTTTCATACCCCAACGTGCCCACTCACGCTTTAGATGGCTCATGTATCATATTCTGCAGGCACTTTCGGCATGTTTATTTTTTGGGTCTATTTTGGGACTCCCTACGGAGGAGGAGAGATTACCCATTCTCTCACGGCACTGACAGCGCCAGTTGCCATGAGAAACTATCCACCACACTCACTTTGCTCACACTCGGTACTTATCCCCGGCAATAATCGTTCTCCTAAATTATGTTTGCACATTCGTCTATAACGTGCTCTCATGGAACGTAAAGACTACGCGAATCGCAATACACATTTACTTTGTACATCTCTGGGTTACAAGATATTATCGTAGAAGCGACAAGATGTTTCAAAGGTCAGAATCGAATTCCGTGCGGCCCACAGCTTAATTGTGTCCGTCACAGGTGGATGTAAGGGGAGCTCTAAGACAAACGAGGAGAATAGGGGCGGGAGATCGAGCTTCAAGGCCGGGAGATGGCTGTACAATGCGGTTTGTGCTTTTTCCAATCCTGCTTCTGACATGCCGTGTCGCAGTACCTTCAGGGTCGCCATCACAACGAGAAGCAAAGTCGCCAGAAATCATCACCATCCCCGGCGAAATCAGCGAAGGAGATAATGAAAGAAAGGGGTTAGATACTGACCTGACTTTGTTGCACTTACACTTCCTCAGAACCGCGCTAGGGTTCCCACAATACGTGCATTTATACAGTTCCACCCTCTTGGGATTTACCCTAGGATTCGCACATCCATGGGCTCCTTCTTCGTCCTCCTCTCCTTCAAGGTCGAGGTTATTCAACCACGCAGCCAACTCGTGATCTTTATCCTCCTTCGTCGTGGGCGCGGGTTTATGATGCTCATAGTCAGGGGAGCTCTCGATCACCTCGTTCAACCGCTCCACGACCGATCCCCACTCCTTGACGCCAGGTCCGTAATGGTCCAGAACGGTCCGGGCGGTCAAAATAGGGAAGGTCTTTTGGTGAGGCATGCCTGTAAGCTCCAAAAACTCTCCCGCCAGTTCCAGTTTCCCCAGAACAGGCTTTAGGCAACGAAAACCGGGTCAGGGGGGATGGATTTCTTGGTGTGATCAAATGGGACAACTCACCTTGAGTTCACGAATATCTGGGCTTAATTCCGGTCCCTTGATAGTCAAGGTGACGAGAATGTTCCAATCAATCACGCCCTCCATATGTCTCGAATCGGGTGGGGCGCGTTCCATAAACTCCTTCGAGTCCTCCATCGCGCTCTGAAAAAACGCGAAACCCAACTCTTTGTTCTCCCCCCCGTACTGCGGATCCAATACTGCCTGTAAACCCTGATCGCAAGCGAACTCGACGGCGCGTCTCATCATGCAAAACTTCAAGAATGGAGTGATCTGCGCGCACTTCATTCCCTTCTTGGAGTACCGCAGGCCTTCCTCGGTATTGTTAGTAAGCGAAACGGCATAGTAGTAGTAGGCGACGTCAGGGCTCCTCTCGATGGCCGCCTTCGCCATAGGGATGGCTTTCGGAAGGTCCTGCGTCATGAGATAATACTTGATGTCGAGAATATCGGCTCGATCGACGTCAAGGATGAGACCCGTCTTTCGCAGTTCAGCCGCACAAAAGGGAAGAGCCTCTCTCCATCGCTTGAAAGGCAAACCCACATCGGCGGCTTGCGTTCTCCCAGTCTTGGGATCCATGGCCTGATACCACCCGTCATTGACCGAAAACTCTGTCTGAACGATCAACCCGGCCAAGGTCCTCCCCAACTGCACGAGGTCTTTATCCCCAACCGCAGCCCGCATAGCTTTCTGGAACGACACAGAGGCGGTGAGCGTGTTCACAATATCCGTGTTCTGAGGTCCATAGTTCATCATCACGTCCGAGATCCGGGGTCGTCTGAAACCTCCCGTCATAAAGCTCTGGATGAGCTTCTGGTGATCGAGTTGGGCGGACTCCATCTGCGCGTCGTGGTGGTGAAGACGGATGAAACCACCCATAACGTCGCATCGCACGATGACGTCCGAGCAACGGAGACAAGCCGCGAGGAAGTTCAACAAGGACTTGTGCTCCGTACAGATCTCCCAGCAATGCATCATAGGAGCCGCCAAGAGAGGAATCGCGTGTTGGACCATGAGAGGGGAAGTGGGGAGTTTATGAATGTTTTCGAGAGTCACGTCGATGATATCCTTGACCCCGAGGGATTTGACAAGTTTCCGGTCAGGTACTTTGTCGGTCACCAAAAGAACGGCTTGGACGGCATGGCAGAGAGTTACAGTGGCTAGCTCGATCGTCTTTGAATCGTTAGGATCTTCGCGCATGATGCGCACGAGAAGAGGACTTTGTTTCGCGATCTCCGTGCGGGCGTCTTCCCCTCCGTGATGAGTGATGCTCGCCAAAGCGACCAAAGCCATATGACGCGTGGAGAGGCTACCGAGGAGTGGCCAAAGTTTCCCCAAGAAACCTAAATATCAGACGAAGCCCATTTAGTCTCATGTGGAACATGATAAGATAAACGCCCTAGCGATTGGCGTGTATGAAAGAGGTACACACTGAGCTTACCTTTCTCAAAGAGCTTATTCCTCAAAATCGAGTCCGTGGACATCTTAGCCCATATCCCAACAATCCCGCCAGTAATCTTCTCCTTGTCCAAATTATTGTTGTACACCGTGTTCATGCGGTCATATATTCGCGCAAAGTCGGCATGGACCTTCTTCAGTCCCCGACGCGTTGTAAGATCTACGCTCGAAATTCATCAACCTATCAAGGAAAGACCAAAACTCGCAGTATACCTGGGAGCTGCAAATGTTTGCAAAGTATGTCGACGACGATGTGCCACCCTTCCTCATGATCGATGTCGACAGCGAATGTGGAGATGGGATTGTCCGTCAAAGACACAAACGGTGGTTGAACCGGTTTCTTTGGTTTTGGCTTCTGTCGTCTCGCACCTGGGCCGGGCATATTCGCGGATACGGGGAAGACGAAGGGTGGTGGGCGGTTGAGGCGCGGTTACGGTAACGTTCCGCCCCTGGAGTAGGTCTGTTGACAAGGTGAACGATCGGGACTAAGCGTGCAAGGTTCTGGAAGACAGGGACACATGAACGAATGTCGAGAGTGTCAAGAATATTGCTTATACTTAATTCATACGATGGTATTATACACGCAAGCGCATAGATGATAAAATCAGAGGCAGAGAGATACAGCTAGATAATCAGTCGTCGGAGCATCTGGTAGTCGTGTGTCAAATGGGGTTGAAGGCCCGCCGTCAACCTTTAGACTCGACGGTAGGGCAATTCGGCTTGTGTTTCTTCCAATCGTGCTTCTGACAAGCCGTGTCGCAGTATCTTCAACCAGTTTGCCAAGGATGTCAGAAACCAGCTCCAGAAAAGTGCAAAAAACGCTCACCGGACTTTCCCGCACTTGCACCTTCTCAAAACGGCGCTGGGGGTCCCGCAATGCGTGCAACGATAAAGCACGACCCTGTTCGGGTTCACTTTTGGGTTCACGCAATGCGTCTGTTTCGATTCTGCCGGATCGATGTCGAGTTTCTCCAACCACGCCGTCAGCTCATCCATCCTCCGTTCAACGTTCTCCGGCACAGGATTGTTCTTGTGCTTGTAATCCCATTCGTTGGCGAGTAACTGGTTGATCTTCATCATTGGGGGACCCCACTCAAGGTTACCAACGTTCATGTGTTGGAGGAGGCTTCGAAGAGCGAGGACGGCTTGGCTTTCCTGTGGAGGCACCCCTGTGATTCTCAGGAATTCCACCGCCAAGTCTCGCTTGTCCAGCACGGGCTATGATCACAAGGTGTGAGGGCGATAGTTCGGGAATCAGGTGTTCAGGGCGCTCACCTGGAAATCTACCAAGCTCATATGCAACTCGGGACCTTTGAGGGTGATTGTCATGAGCATGTACCAGTCCACAACTTCTTGCATGTGACGAGAATCCGGGGGGGCATTTGCGATGAAATCCTTGGCATCCTCCATGGCACTCGTCAAAAAAGCGACACCGAGTTCTTTTCCTCCCCCTTCAGGCTGGGTCACTACGGCATTTATCCCCAGATCCCCAGCAAACTCGATAGCCCGCTTCATCATCCTAAAGTGTACAAACTTTGTGGTCGTCCTGCACTTCATCCCCTTCTTGGCGTACCTAAGTCCTTCTTCCATGTTCGCTTTGAGTGTCATGGGGTAGTAAAAGTAAGGGGTTTGGGGGCTGCGTTCTGTGGCTGCTTTGGCACGGAGGATGGCCTCATCGAGTTTACGCATCATGATCAGGTACTTGATCTGGAGAATATCGGCCATATCGGTATCAGAGGCATAACCGGTTTCTTGAAGGGCCTCCACGCAGTGAGGAAGAGCGTCCCTCCATCGAGTGAAAGGTAGACCAGTGTTGGCGGCCTCCATCTTTCCCGTCCGTTCGTTAATCGTCTGGTAATAACCGTCGGCAATGGAGAACTCGGTCTGAGTAACCAAACGAGCCAAGGTACGACCGAGGTCCACTAGATTCCGGGTTTCTACAGCTTTTTGCATGGCGGACTGGAAAGTCCCTGCCGCAAGGACGGTGTTGAATGTATCGGTGTCTTGGAACCCGTAGTCGACAATGGCGTCCTCGATACGGTTTTTTTTGAAAGCACCCTTCTCATAACTTTCGATAACTCTTCTGGGATCGAGGGTGGTAGCATCGTCCTTGGCGTCGTGATGGTGGAGGTTGAAGAATGCGCTCATGGCGTCGCAACGGACGCTGAGGTCTTCACATCGGAGGCAAGCGGCAAGGAAGTTCAGGACGTCCGCGTGTTTCAAAGCGACATCCCAACAGTGCAAGGTAGGAGAACCAAGGAGGGGTACAGCGTGGGTAACGGCAAGGGCGGAGATCCATGGATAACGTATACTCTCGAGAACGACGTCGAGCGTGTCCTTGAGGCCGATGAGCTTGAGGAGTTTGGGATCAGGCGGTTTTCCAGGGTCGAGCAGAACGGCTTGAATGGCATGAGATATTGTTATGATAGCCAGTTCGAGTAGCTTCGCGTCATATTTTTTCTCGCGCATGAGACGGGTTAGGATGGGCGTATGTTTGGCGATCTCGGTACGAACTTTGGAACCTCCGTTGTGAGTGATAGTCGCCAACGCGACCAAGGCCATATGACGCGTATGCTTCTTTTCAAGGAGCGGGAACTGAACGAGACGCGTTCTCAGATAAGCCTTTGTCCCGTCAACAGAAAGGTTGAGATAGACGCCGTCATACCTTTCTCGAAGAGTTTATCCCTAAGAATAGAATCTACGGACATTTGGGCGAAAATACCGACGATACCGCCGATGATATTGTCGGATTGGGGGTTTGCCTCGTAGAGGCCGCTGAGGCGTCGGTAGATGTCTGGAAAATCAACGTGGACCTTTTTGAGTCCGCTTCTTGTGTCAAGGTCTACAGCAGATGGCTATCGTTAGCATCGGAAGGGGGGGATTCAGGAAAGAACCTGCCTGGGAGTTCGAGAGTTTCGCATAACAATTTGACGATCTTACTCCAGTCTTCGGCGTTGTCCATGTCCGCTACGAAGGTGGAGGGTGTTGGGGAAACGGAGGGGTTGGATTGGACATCCTTTTTGGATCTTTGCTTATTATTTCTCGCCCCGGGGCCAGGCATTCTTGTATGAGCAGTGAGCGAGCAGCGGGGGGACAGTTGTGAGGGGACATGCGATGTACCCCTCAATCACCAGACCGCGGCGGGCATGTCATCACTGACGTATCTTTTAGTCGATCGAGAGTGTTGGACGAGTTGATATGGCAGTGGCAGAACCCCCCGGGACTGAGATCATCAACTAGAATTTAACCCGTACTGTCTGTGGAGACCATGGTATCATTTTCCTGTGGGTGAGGTTCACGCAGATCTCACTCATACCAAGCCGTACTTCAGTTAATAGTGTTTCCAGATAATACAATCCCAGGGCCGCGAGATGGAGCGCCGAAGAGAAAATTCATTGACGAGGATGGCTAGCCCTGCTCTCCCAACCCAGGCAACGGGGGTCGTGTACGTGTCGCTCGTTAAGAAAAGGTTGATATGAAGCTTGAAACCGGTTTCGCTTGCGTCTCGACTTCCTGTCGCCATATCCATTCGAACATAGCCAACGTAAAACTCGTGGCCGAAACCACTCGAAAGCAGGAGTTTGCATCGCAATCGCGTTGATGTATCACCAACGCCATTGGCTGGGGACCCTCCCCACGTGATCGTGAGAGTGTTTCACGTGGCTGCCCGTTTGCAGGACGGAGGCCCAGACCCGAGACTTTCAGCTTTCATAATCAGTCCCGGGAATTGGGACTCGGAAGTCGTGGAGAATGTCCGCCCCCCGTCTGTCAGCAGGCGACCGTCCATGGTCATAGAAGGCGTCGGGGCTCGACTTACGCGACCGGCAAAATAATCACCTCGTAGACTCAGCATACGTGTCGGCAGAAACCGATCCGCCAATGCGGGTGTTGATCTACCTCCGTCTGGACGATGGCTGCCTTCTGCTTCGCTTGTGGAATGACCATGCGGTGAATTCATCGATGAACTACTGCTGGCAATCCTTCTTGATTTCTTCGCATTATTTTCCCGCGCTCAGGGGTTCGAAAGGGGCAGTGTTCTCCTTCTATCTCTGCTTTCGTGGTCATAACATGGAATCTCCATCCGAGTTCTCCATGGAGGCGGCTTTTGTTGCTACACTACCTTGGGCGGCAGCATCACCTAGCCATTATGCATCACATATTAAACGACTCGCTATTCAGTGGGCTTCGGACTAAGTACCGCCAAGGAGTCCGACGTTCTGAAACTGCCTTCTCAAGTGGTAACCAGTAATCGGTAACCGGTTATTTAGAAGCATTCAGCGGCTCCCGTATCCCCGCATAAATAGTCTGGAACAATCTCCCGTCCAGTCTTACTCTTGTCCACCATGAAGTTCACGGCCCTCTTTGCAGGTATTATCTCCGCGCTCGCTGTCCACGCAGCAGATTCCAGCACTTTGGATGTCTGGGTTCCTCCCATCACATTCCCCACTGAAGGTGTCAACCTCATCTCCGGACAAACGTATAATTTCACTTGGTACGGCCTCCCGCTGGTGATGTGTATTGCCTTTGGTCTGACCTAACTAGGGATGCGTCCTCCCCGCCTCCCCAAATCACGAACCCGACCGCTGTCATCTACCTCCGCCAGAACGACCGGACCCTTCCTAGTACGCCGGCTGTTCAGTTGTGACTTTGCATGCCCTGCTGAACGTTGCAACTCGCAGTAATCCTTGCTGGCAAGGTGCCCACCGCCCAAGGGTATGCTCCAGTGAATATCCCCTGGGTCAATACCGGAGTTTACCAGGTTGTCCGTGAGTGTCTTCTTTCCAACCCGTTGATCGTTCCAGAATTCATCTATGCGTCGCAGTATTTGGAGATTCTGGAAATTTCAGCCCTGAATTCAACATCACCTCGCCCAATCCGTTTACCCCTTAATGGACATGATGTGCCATTTACTGATCAAATATACATTCGGATCTTGGTTCATTTTCCAACTTGCACCTTCCACACTCTGACCGACCCGTCGTCTCCGCACGACGCCAGATAGTTCTCGAGCCCCTTGCGGGGACACCAGGCGATACAGTTGACATCGTAAACGTCGTGGGCAGACATCGCCTTGGTCAACACCCTCACCTCGATCCCTCCCTCTTCCGTCCCCTATCCTCTGTTGAGACCTGTACAATTTCAGACGCCAGGGGACTCACATTGACTTGGTACACGATGATCTGCCCGTCGCTAGATGCGCTCGCAATCCACCCCAGAGAACCGAGTTTTCCCTCCCCCCAAGCGACTGAGAATATCGTTCTATCGTGGTATCCTTCCAGAACCTGAACACAGTCCCACTTGTACTGTGTCACTCGCTTCCAAATCCGCACTGTCCTGTCATCAGACCCGGAAGCGATATAGTCCCCATCCGGTGAGAAACTTATTGACCAGACGGTGGATGTGTGCCCTCGCAGAATTGCAACGCAATCCCAGTCATCCTGAGGGTCGTCTATCCATATCCGTATTGTATCGTCGTAAGAGCAAGACGCTAAGATCTGGTGTTCATAAAAAATTCATGTACGACCGAATGCAATGAAAAACACTGGCTGACCTCTTCGCGCGGATGCCAGGCTACGGATTTGACGTCTTGCGAGTGTTCCATCAGCACACCCATACACTCAAAGTCGGCGTCCGGTAATACTGGAGGTCAACATGTCAGAGATCCATGCAAGGGAACAAAATTTCAGCGTATGTTGCTAACCTTCCCACACCCAGACCGATTTATCTCTGCTGCAGCTCGCCAAAAGAGTTCCGGAAGCCGAGTATGCGACCCCTTTGCACTCCGTCTCGTGACCTTCCAACGAACTAACGCATTCCCATGCTCCTTCTTCGTCTTCGCCCCCGACTTGCTGCCAAATCCCAACGTTCGAATCGAACGAACCCGTCGCCAGAGTGTTCCCAGACGGTGACCAAGCCAGAGCCCGAACCGTCTTCGCGTGTCCCGTAGCGATCGAAGTGTTTAACTCGAACTTTAGCCCTTCTCCGTAGGAAGAAGGCTCGTCTTCTGAAGAAGGAGGAGTGATACGGTAGTTGTACAATCGTACCGTTTTGTCTGCTGAGCAAGATGCGAGAAGCGGTTTTGTCGGGTTCCATGCGATCGCCCATGCACGGTCTTGGTGACCTGTTTGACTGGCGGATCGGTGTACTGCTCAATGAGCCTATCCGTCAAGACCAGAAACGCACCTGGTAGTTCTGAGACGAGCGACATCTCAACTGAGGATCCGTTGATCATCGTGGAATTTGTATGAAGCGGCAAATCTAATCTAGCGACGCTAATCTCACAAGTTTGCCGATCACGCATTTACTGACTCGGTGGCTGAGGGCAGATGGTGTACAATTCTTCCTTGAACGAACACCTCCACGCCAGGCGAGTTCTCTCATCTTGAGATTGACCATTCTCCCTTCAAAGCTGTTGGATGTGTTCGTTTGGCTCGCCGCTAACCCCTAGTTCGAACTAGACCACACCGTCACTCGAGTCACCCCGCTCTTTCTCTCAAAATCTACCCCCAAGCCATCTAAAATGACGATTCACGGTCTCTCCAAATCCCTCTATCCAACAAAACCAGCTCACTTCAACCTCGAATCCATAATCCGACCCAACATCCTAGCCTTGCACCCCTACCGTTGCGCTCGAGACGACTACTCCGAAGGTATCCTCCTTGACGCCAACGAAAACTCTCTCGGTCACTCCATCCACCCCGGCGAAACGACAAAGAACACCGAACTTGACGAGATCGAGGAACTCGATCTCCATAGGTACCCTTCGCCTTCGCACGAGCCGATCAAATCCAGGATCGCCGATATCCGAAACCTCCCTGGCCCGGAACACGTCTTCCTCGGGGTGGGCTCGGATGAAGTCATCGATTTGTTGATTAGGATCATCGTGAAACCTGGAGGAGAGGAAAAGATTTTGATCACGCCTCCGACGTATGGAATGTATTCTGTTTGTGCCCAGATCAACGATGTCGGGGTCGTCAAGGTCCCGCTTGAGCTGGAACCTATCCACGGAGAGGGAGGAGAGAACGGAAGATTCTCTTTGCGAGTGGATAAGGTTCTGTGGTTTTACTCACTTGAGAATTGACCTCAGTAACGTGAAGCGCATTTAGGTCAAGGAAGCGATCAACGCAGACCCTTCGATCAAAATCATCTTCCTGTGTTCGCCAGGGAACCCAACGGGAACTACTATTACCCTGTCGTCTATAAAACAGATATTAGACTGCGAAAGGTTCAAGGGGGTTGTGATCGTAGATGAGGCTTACATCGATTTCGCGAACCCCTCTGCTTCCGCAGCCTCTCTCGTCTCCGAGTATGCCAACTTGTGCGTTGCCCAAACCCTCAGTAAGAGCTTTGGTCTTGCAGCTATCAGGTCAGTGTCAATTATACCTCAAGCACTTTGCTTAAATGACACGGGGATCGTCTAGGTTGGGAATAGCGATTGCCCATCCCGCACTGATCCACGTCCTCAACAACGCAAAGGCTCCCTACAACATCTCTACTCCCACAGCTTACCTTGCTCTACGAGCACTTTCTCCCGAGTCCTTCAGCTTGAAGCGCAACAAGATCGCAATCCTGAACGCTTCTCGAGTGAAGCTCTTGCAATCTCTTTCCACCATCTCTGCGATAGGTGCTCCCATAGGCGCTAACGAGGCCAACTTCGTCATGGTGCCAGTGCTGGATAAGAACGGGAAGAAGGATACCGATAGAGCGCTGGCGATTTACAAGATCCTGGCAGAGGAAAAAGGCGTCGTTGTGCGGTTCAGAGGAAAGGAAGCAGGATGTGAAGCGTGCCTGCGGATCACCATCGGAACGGAGGAGGAAAATGGGATGGTAATCGAGAAGCTGAAGGAAGTCTTGGCGAATTAGAAATTGGGTATGACCTTAAGCCTGGATCAAATTATACAGCGTGTATTACTATACCTAGAGGAAAATCCATCAGTGCACACACGATCTTGGCCAGGGTGGACCACTCACGACAGCAGTGACAGACAGAACAATCAGATATAACATCTACCCACGAACCAAAGTGCCTCCACCGCCTCTAACGAGACCTATCCTAGCAGCCAGCTGCCTTGCATGCATAATCTCCATCCTTCTAGATCTCGCGAATAGCATCCCCAGTGCGGCAGCGGCGAAGAGGGCGTTGCATAGGATGAATTCGAAGTAGTCCGATCGTTCTTTGGATACTATTCGGCCGCAGGATTGCCATGCTGGGATCTCCCCTGTAATTCTTGAGCGTGGTGAGTGACCTTGTTGTTGTTGTGATGATAGCGTGGAGGAGGAGGATGTTGAGGAATCGTCGTCGAGTGCACAGTGCATCAGCCGTCTGTTACCAAACGGTTGACAGAATGGTTCGTGAAGCTGTGGCTAGTTAGCCGGGAGAGATAGTGTAAGTTGAGGTTGTGAGTGCACACACCGAATCTTCCGGACATGGTTCGCAACGACCGAAAGGTCTACAGGTCATCTTGGTTTCGTCATGTTCTGCGGCGTAAGTAACATCCAAGAGAATAAATCTAAATACAACAGTTAGGTATTTGCGGAATCACGAACACCGCAGTCACTGACAGCAAGAACCATAAGATAATCGTGACCCTGGCCAACATCCTTCGCAGGCCTGGGGAGTCTGAGAAGTTCAGAAAGCGGGATGAGAGCCTGTGGGTGAGATGGGGACGCCCCCACGTGACCGGACCCCCACAACAAAGGATCGCGACGCCACGCGGGGATCCCGTCGAACGATTCGCTTCCCAGTTCACACCGAACATCGCACCCATCCTGCACAAATCCGAAAGCCTTCAGACCAAATCACCAAAGCAAAAGCTATGCCTCGACGAACGGCTACGATAGAAGAGGAATTTGACGACGATACCGATCTCCCTCTTCCAAACCGTCCTTTACCGAATACCGGCACGCGAGGAGCGATCCTCGAGGAAATAGGTATCGATTCCGATCAAGAGGTCGACGAGGATAGTGGAGATGAGGACGACGACGACCCTGACCTTGTGGAATTGAGCAGCACTCAACCCTCCGCGACCGGTTCCGCGTCTCGTCAGGAGGGGTCTAACACTGGGGACCGTCCAATCGTGACAGACATCAAACCATACAAATCGTAATGTCCTTTCCATTTCCCCCTAGGGATGACCTTTTTTTCGTCCTTCAGCTCATCCCCCTACCCAAACACACGCATGCGCTCTGTGACACAGGTGGACGTGCATATATCCCATATACATCGACGCGAAGAAGGCTTATGGGACTGGTGGGAGAAGGGTTTCCCGCGCAAAGGCCGTTTGGCATCCTTTGAGCAAGGACATCGCGGAGGCTACGAGCAGATTGGGTCTTGGAACTTTGCACGAGGTTAATAAGTGTCACCCACGAGATTGGGAAAACCCCGGAAGGGTCAGGGTGCAGTGGAAACGGGATGGTCAACTCATAAATCCCTCGATAAAATCTAGTAAGACCTCTCTCTTCGTTTCTGCCCTTATCCGGCTTTGGCTTATCACACTCTCGTGGCCTATCTCCAGAGAAACTGCTATTAGAATGGATCGCATACCAAATCCAACGTCTGAAACCCGAACTCATCCCCAAGCCCCCATACACCTACCCGGAACCCAAACTCCCTCCTACCTCCCAACCAAAGCCGACTGCGAGCGGAAGAGGCAAACAATCTCAACAGAAATCCAAACAAGCCGCCCCGTCAACAACGACGAAGGTGGGCAAGAAGTCGAATCCGGGTTGTAGGCTCCCGGTACCCCCAGAACCTCAGCCCGCTCTGAATAATCGATTATCTACATACTCACCCGCCATCGCCGCAGGTGTCCTGATCGACACCATTAAGGCGGGCATGAGTGCTACGGAAGGCGTAGGGGCGGGTGGCCCGGGTCCCAACCTCGGTGGGAAGGGGAAACGGAAAGTGGTCAGGGTCCGACAGTGATAGTAAGGGTGGCCCTTTGCTAGATACGATGTAGAGGGGTCTACATATCGTTTGTATCGCTAATTAACGCCGCACCACACCAAAAATCGCTCAATAACTATTATTAAATGATTCGGTTCAAAGGTTATACAAGAATAATTCTGGCTGTTAGAAAGTTCCTTGAAGACGGATATCACTGTGTGCGCTTCCAACGTAGGCCGTGAATGTACCGCTTGGGCGAACCCATGACTGAGAGGGTACATCCCAAATGCTATCGGTATCATCAGCAATCAGGAGGACTGTCAATGTTTTTAAATCTGGTCCTGACCTGAGATCATGCTGGTTGAGGTTAAACGTGACGCTAGAACTGCTTCCAGCCTGCAAGAACACCTCATCGAATCCTCTTAAAACCTTGGGAGGTTCACCAGCGTTCGCAGGGAAACCCAAGTAGAGTTGTGGGATCTCCGTTCCAGGCACCGCACCGGTGTTCTCGATCGTAACAACGACCGTGACACCAGTGTCAGAGGGCGAAATTTCGAGGCCGAAATATTGGAACGTCGTGTAGCTCAGCCCGAATCCGAAATCGAACCTGGGTTTTATTCCTTCGGATTCCATATATCTGTAGTCGAGCAAGAGCTTCTCCGTGTATCGGATCTAAGGCGGATGTGAGCAATAATCTTGGTTTGCGGGACATTCCCTTTCATACCGTCGGGAACCCGTCAGAGTTGTAGACGATCGAGGCGGGATAGTCAGCCTCATTCTAAAACATGGGTTAGTGGGGGGGGGGCGATGCAACGAGTGATGTTAAAGAGCCCACGTCAGAAATAGCGAACGGAAGTCTTCCACTAGGATATTGAGGGTTTAAACCCCACAGCACGTCAACCAGACTGGGGCCAGTTTGTTCTCCCGGAGCACCCGCATAGATGATACCCGTGATATTGGGATGGTCCGACCAGCTCATGCTGCAGCGCATCGTCAGCATCAACTACGATGGGAGACGAAGTCGAGGAGACATACCTCACAGGCCCAACAGAGTGGATGACAGCAATGGTATTCTCGTTAACGGTAGCAACTGCCTCGATCATCGATCCACCACCCCACCACAAAGCAAGGTCGTTTCGGTCTCCCATATTTCCAACCACGACGTCATAGAGCCCGAGCTCACCGCTCATACTGCCATCCAGTTAATTTGCCGTCGTGAGATGGTTCGAGATTGAGGTGACCTACGCGTTCGCAAAAACAATCGCGACGTCCTTTCCCCTCGCGGCGGCGACAGCAGCACCGATGTTGTTAGAGAGGGAGGGGGTCACGACCCCGCTGCTGCCAATACGGTTTGTGATGGCATCGATCGGAGGGACGACGTTTTCCAAGGTGTATGAACCGGATCCCCACCTGCAGAACATCTCTGAGTGGATCCCATCTTCTGAGCAACGCGTGATACGCACCCGACCACCATGGTGCCATCATTACACTTGTTCATATCGCAGTTATGGGTGGGCATCTTCGCATCCTGTCCAATCACCGCGACAGTTTTGGGTTGGCCGAGGGGAAGGCCGCGTGAACCAGATTTCCTGTTCTTCAACAAAACAGCTGAAGCAACAGCGATCTCCCGTGCGAGGGCGGTGTGAGCGTCTGTTCGGACGACGACGTTCAGGTTGTTAGACCCCGACCCATCAGGTTTCTGAGCATCAAAGTTGATCGCAGGGTAGGACTGGATAATTCGCCTGTTAGTGAAGTGCGCGTAATGTATATCTCGCGACTCACCCCGTCTTGGCCAAGTTTATAGTAGGGAGTGAGCACATTGGTAACCATCCGGTTCAGTTTCTTGGGCGGAAATGAACGAACTAACTCGATAAACGCCACGAACAATACTCACACTTTGATCAACTCTTCCTTCGTTTACGGCATCTTTCAAACCGCTGCCGCCATAGACGGCGCCACCTGTAACGTTGTAAGAAAACTTTAGTCTGGCAACCCAAAGTAACGTATGGCACCAATCACGATCCAATCCCCTGGCTGCCTAATAACCTGGTCAAATCGATTGTTCAAAACAGGTCCGGCTTCGTACTTACTCCATATCGAGACCAGCATCGACGTTCTCTTCTACGCTATCGTGGGTAGCACCCCAATCGCTGACGACGAAGCCTGACGTTAGTATCTGTATTAGTATTGAAATGGATATTGGGTGGTGATTAAGAAGGCACACCCTCGAAACCACCCTCCTTCCTCAATAGGTTGGTGAGCAAACCCTTATTGTGACAGGAAGATGTCTGGTTGAAACGATTATATGCGCACATGACGGAAGCGACGTCAGCCTACCAGAGCAGGTGATCAGCAGACTTTGATGCAAAGTTCGCGCTGCTCTTACCTCGATGCTCCGGAGGAATGGCCACCAGTAGATTTCATGCAAGGTGCGGTCGTCAACATCAGCGGACAGACCGTACCTCCAATGCTCTTGATTGTTTGCGATCAGGTGCTTGGCGCAGGCCATCTGAATGGTTATGAGCATCATATCTACAGATGCTTCCAAAGAATACGTACGACGCCAGTACTTTGAATCCCCATGATAGTCTCGTATGCACTTTCGCCATTCAACCAGGGCTCAGGGCCAAAGCTCTCCCAAGCCCGGCCTAGTTCGTTACATGCGTGTGGTAAGCGAGGGTCATCCGATCAAAGAGCCTTGAGTTCATGCTCACCAGCTTTTGGGGACCTCATCTAGAATTGAGGGACAACAGTGAGGTTAGTCGAGGTGATTCACAATAGCTACAAGCTGAGTGGAGGTCGTACAATGTCCATTGCGGGCCCAAGGTAGACCCTTGCGAGAAATGGAGATTAATACATTGAAGGGGATGGCCAATCTGCGGGAACACGAACGAACCTGACACCTTTCCCTCGGAACTCTTCACCCAGCGCTACACCTCTCGCCCTCATCAGCCTACGGCTGAAGGTGGATGCGGCGTTGATTCCCGCCGGGAATCCAGTTCCACCTTTTGTCGCACGCAATCTGAGGGACGTCGTCAAGGAAATGTTCAACGTGGGTCGACAGAGGGCTCACCCCGCGGGTCCATCGTTCATGCAGAAATTCGGGATGTTGAGGCGGCTTACTGAACCGGTATCACCAACACACCGAGACCCAAACTGACCCTTTCCAATCAAGATTCCGACCTTCTCGTCCAGAGTGAGCTGTGCCGTTGTGGCTTCTGCGAGTGCTCGGGCTTCATCCCAGGTTCCTGATTAGCCATAAGTCTACAAGATCCTGGGCGATGTTACGGAAGGACCCTTACTGGCTTGAGTGGTGGTGCATAGGAACAGACAGTATATCTGGAAGAGGGAAAGGAAGAACAATGATACCATGGCGGCAGAGAAGGGTGAGTTGAGCAAGCATCGTGGATCCCGAATCAAGTTATACACTCGAGTTCGGGTTCGCCGCGTTCGCGAGTCGGCCACAGACACTACATACTCGCGTTTGGTCGGTAGCATTGTTGGATACGACCCACGCGGTATAGGATGTAAGTATGTGCTTGAGCGACGGGGCCAAAAAAGGCAATCTCAGTCTCCGGCGTCAGTTCCACGCAAAATCGTGTTAGCTGATGTGTAAGACTATTTCCTCCGGTGTCATACAAGTTGCTCAAGTTGGGTCTTTAGCAAAAGGCCAAGCTTCAAGCTACACAGAAAAAGAAAGAAACTTGAGTAACAGACGTAGAATACCAAACATTTATCCTACAGACCCCGACGGCTCCTGAGAGAACCGACATCAGCCGAGCACTGAGGTTTCCTCACCTCCGGCGTTTCTTGGGTTGGTTTTCCTCCAGGATGTTGTCCTTCCTCTCGCTTACGCGCTGCAGGAATTCGACCTTACCGAGATAACCACCCGAACGACGGTTCGCTTCCAGTTCGTCCTTTGTGGTGGCACCGTCAGAGTTTACGTGCGCTTTCCAATCCATGGACGATTTGCCGAGAGTAGTCAACTTTTTAGCTCTGTCTCGGGAAGATGTCGGTAATGATGGCAATACGAGCTTGGGTTTCCGAGGACCACGTGCTCTAGATTTCGAATTCTCATTCCCCGAGCTACGGATCAGGGCCGGGGTTGCCAACGGGTTGGATATTGGGTTATCCACATCCGTAGTGTTCTGATTTGACGAGCCCGGTTCAGACCATAGAGGCCACTTCTTTGCGTCTTCAGAGTCCTCTGGGACTTGGACGACCTCTCTGCGGAAGGCGATGAGCATCTTGATAAGAAAGGGGTTCCCAGGGTCATGCTCACAGGATGTCCTCGCCAGCGAAGCGATGTCTCTTCTGAACCTTGACCAGTTTAGGAGTGACGCTGGCATGTTGTGGTTGTCGCACCCCAGTTGACTTGAATTCCTGCCAAACCCTATCTTGTTCGCTATAGAGTCATCGTCAGGCAACGCCCGCGGTTCTCCGGGTGCACTTGGTCCTACATTTTCTTGCGCGCCTCTTCTTCCTCCGTCGTTGGTTTTGGGGTGCTCGTTCGAATCCGCTTGGCTGATCCCTCATCGTCAGAGGCAGAATCGGATAAACTCGAGTCTACAGTGAAGCTTTTCGTTAGCCCCTAGAAATACTAAAAAAAACGGGCGTATAGACCGTCGTTCTTGGGCGCGGTAGGCACATAATCTGGATCGGCTTCAGAATCAGAGGACATGATGGTCCGGAGCTCAGTCCAGAAAAGGAAATCGCTGACTAAGCACATCGACCGATATATCTCCGCCATCGTGGCATCAGTACGTTTTCATCCAACCCTCATCGTGTTGCTTGAAACGAATATACTACCACTACGAGATCTCTGTTCGTGTTAATTTCTTCGGCCAAGCCAGTTGCTAGCGGTGGCTTTTATCTCGCCACGCTGATTTGTCCGAGGCGTCAAACTCACTGTGAACGGGTGAACAGGAACCACACATTCCTGAAACTCACACGTCCGTCGACCAACCTAGCTTGTGAGTAAGGAATCACAATCACCCCGACGGCGCGTTGTGTCCCGACCTTTCCCGACGACCGTTCAACCGTTTTACGTCTCTCTTGCTGCTTGCCAGGCAAAATCAATTGTGGACGTAAGATTCTTCCGCCAACGGAAACAGATCCCTCATCTCTTTTACTTGTTGGTTTAGTCGTTCTCGATGATCCAATCCCGTTCTGTCGTCCTTCCCGCACGTGGTGGGTGGTGGGATCACTTTCCTATTTGGGCCAACCCCTTGAGATTTCTAGCACTCCTCGACTCAAAGGGTCTTATATTCAACTCGAGCCTTTAAAGCTCGAGACCGCTCCCCCTCGGATGCTTCCTGTCCGGTCCCGCCCCCCTCTCTCGTCCCTACCATCACCACTCCCCTCTCAACATGGTCTCTCCCGTCCTGTTGACCCATAAGGTTCTCGCGACCACCTTCGAGGGTGTTCAACACCCCCTGTCTACACCAAACCCCCCTATACAACACTTCCGTGGCATCAAGTACGCTTCCATCCCAGCCCGCTTTCGCCAGTCGAAACTGTTTACCTCCTATCCTGCCTACACCAATGCCACGACTCACGGGTAAGTTCAGGCCCCCTATCTTACGCGTTATCACTATCCCTGACCTACCCACCATAGTCCAATTTGCCCTCAGCTGAGAAGTGTCAGCCTCGAGAGCGAGTTGCTCGGAATCGTCGAGAACGAACTCCCCAAACAGTTCCTGGCTCAAAACGAGTTTGAGTGTCTGAACCTCAACATCACACGCCCTGCCCACGCAGACAAGAACGCCCGTCTGCCAGTCATGGTCTGGGTCCATGGGTTCGTAGATCATTCCCATATTTTGCCTACACCGATCTGATGTCATGTTCCATTAGTGGTTGGACCCGTGGCTCTGGCGCGAGTTGGCTATACGATGGTGGAGCCTTCGTCCAAAAGAGTATCGAAGCTGGAAGACCCGTGATAGTCGTCACATTCAAGTACGCATCTTTCCAAAACGCTCCGATTGTACATGACTGACCATCCGCACCATTTTCATCAGCTATCGAATCGGTCTTTTCGGTACCGCGGCTAGTCCCGCACTCCAAGGGGACAATGAGTCCGCTGGGGAAAAGGGGGTCGGAAACTATGGTAGGCCCAACCGTTCTTTTCCCATCTCATCTCCTCACCAAGGCGCTCGATCTAGGCCTCCGTGATCAGCAGGTGCTCTTCGAATGGATTCACCATTTTATTACCGAGTTTGGTGGTGACCCTTCGAACGTTACCCTCTTCGGCGAGTCGACTGGGGCCGCAGATATCCTTTGTCATCTACACTCTGCCGCGAACCAAAAGAGGCATCTCTTCCATCGCGCCATCCTCCAAAGTCCCTCGGTTGAATTCAACGTTCCCGATGTCCGATGTGCTGGTACTACCCTCGCGCGCACGCTATCGGGCTATAATGCCAACACAGCGGAAGAACTGAGGAAGCTTGACCCCGAGAGGCTGGTTGCGGTTAGGCACACGTTCAGAGCTACCGACGACGGGTACTTCTTCCGACCACACTGGAAGGAACACATGTTCGGCGGTGACTCTCACCACAACGTTTGTATCCCCGATGATCACCCGACCCCGATGCCCTTACAGCCTGTTATCATTGGCGATTGTACAATGGAGTCCTCCCTTTGGTCATTCCCAGTTTCATATTGGAACGCCGCTGGAGTTGTCCGTCGTATTCGTGCCATCTGTCAGTCGATGCAGAGGGGCAACGCCGTCCTTAGGGCCTATGATATCAGCACGTATACACCGGAGGACGAACTGAGTGAACGCATTCTGGATTTGATAAACGATGCCAGATTCGCCTACCCAATCGACTGTGTCGCCAACGCCCTCAAGCAAGCACATGGTGGAAAGGGTGTCTTCCGATACGTGTTCGACCAGGAGAGCCCGACTCCTGGCGCCATCCCCCACCACGCTGTCGATTTGGTCTATCTGTTCGACAACGTGCCCTTGCCTACCCCCGTCAGCTCTCCCGAAGTCAGTCACTCAAGATCCCTTACTCCTGAACTTTCGTTCAGCGACGAAGAAGATGAGGACGAAGACGACTTTTCCGCCTTCGAAAAGGAGGATATACAATGGATGACCCCAGTCGTTGACGAGTACGCCTACGCCCGAGTCAAAAACATGATCCAGGAGCGTTGGCTCGCATTCGCTCACGGCCAACGTCCGTGGAACGAGGAAAAGGCCTACGTTTTTGGACCCGAGGGCGAGACTGGCGAACGCTCATGGTGTATCTTCGAAGGCAGGCGACGAACTCAGACTTGGCACCAAGCCCTGGTTCCACTTGGCCTCTCACTAGTTCAGAAACTCGGCGAGGAACTCGGCAGTGGTCCCCAAGTCGGCAGCAAGGGTTCGTTTTAAACTCGATCCATTCGCTCATTATCCCCACCATCCAAAAAACTCATCCAGTCTCATTCATCGGCATGCGGTCACCTTTTTGTTAAGTTTGTTCTTGTACGATATTTATCCCTATAGCGTAATCGTCCTTCCACGCCTCGCACTCTCCTGCCCTCCAGCCCCATCCCTCACCCGATCCTAGTCTCGCCTGCTCTCTGATGTCACATAGATATGCTCTCTCGTGTTGTTCATTCATCGTTTTCGCCCTCTGGTGGGTTTCATTTACGTCGCGCCTCGTTAATCCTAGTCCGCTATTCTTACACGCTATAGTGCTCTCATACATTACATCTCATCCATGTACCACCATTGTTTTCACTTGCATTTCGCAATGAAATCCGTCTACGCGTTTCCGATTTTCGGACACGTGTTTGGTTCGAACGTCAGCTGACAGTGATAAACTCAAGGTGGCGCTAAGACTACTTTACCTCGCTGATCACGCGTGGCTGACCGGGTCTTCAACGCCACCTTCACTTAGTTCCGGAACCTAGGCATGCACAGTCCAGATGTGCTCGCGATGTGTCCAGGCGGTGCTGACCAGCTATCGGGGAGAAGTGCGGGTCTTATCCTCGGCCATCGGGGAATGGAAGTAAATTGATAACTGGCGGTACCACCCCGCCTCTTTCATTCCTCAGGTCGACCTGGGGGATACGGACAAATACTCCACATCTCCGATTTACGGCACAGCAAGAGACAAACTTACCAACTAGGCGATGCTCCGATAAGGTCCGACTCATGCCAATCGAAGCAATCGGGTCCTGTAATCCCAACTGTAAGTACGAGATAGCGATAACTGAATGCAGCGTTATCTCCAAGGAGTTCAGTGGGTCTCTCGTCTCTTCTTCTCGCATATCGCCGTGCACGAGAACATCGGAGGCGCCACTTTATCGGGGTGTTGCCGATCACTGTCCCGAGTCTCCTTGTCAGGGATCCTCGAACCCCGGGAGGCGCAGGCCAATCCCGCTAATTGCCCTCCGCCGATCTTAGACCGACCTAATAGATTGACGGACGAGCACCTCACACGAGCGGCAGCCCTGCCAGTGAGCACAAGCCTTCTAGCGGATGCACATTGGGAATCGCTCCCTTCCCGCTGCTTTGACCTGAGTCTGAAACCATCAACAAGGTGTGACGATCACTTAAAACCTCGATCGAGCTTACGATGATCAGCATTTATTATCAGGCTTCCACGTCGCATATGGTTTCGAGTCTTGGACCGTATTCGGGATTGCCCTCTACGAACTATTCTTCCTCGTTCTTCAGTGGGAGTTCTGGAACTGACCATAATGCAACGCTTGGATCGCTCGGCTGAATTGCACAGGCGACGAGCGATGGGTGGCGGCTATTGCTTCGGTGTTCGGGGTGGCCCCACCACAGCCAATACCTATGATTGTTTCATCGTCTCCAATACGAAACTATCTCGCACCGCCCATATTGCAACATCTCGCGCATGAAAACGAACAAATAGCTTGATCCTTTGATATTTTATTAAAAGGATTCCTCAAAGAACATTGCCGTCGATATCCTTCGTTCCACGACACAAACCTGCTGCTTCGTTCCATATCTCCTTCGGAAAGGGCACGAACTCGACATGACCTCTAACGAAAACGGAAACCTTTGGTTCTTCCAATCACCCCCTCCGCCGGGTGCTGATCCTAATCAGCAGACTCCACCTCTCCCTCCACGCCAGCAGACTTATCAGTCTCCAAACCCGACGAACCCTTTCAATAAGCTCACACAGTCTCCACCGCCTGAATATACGCAACAACAATACACACCACCGCCGGGTCCTCCACCACAACGGGACTCACCCTACCCTCAGCAGCAAGGTTCGCCTTACCCTCAACAACAAGGTTCTCCTTACCCCCAGCAGGCCTACTCTCCCCCACAACACCAGGGACCCTATCCTCCCCAGCAGAGCGTTTATACTCAGCCTGGACCGTACACCCCTCCTCAACAAGGATACCCGCAGCAGCAGGGATCTCCTCATCCCCAGCAGGCTTACGCTCAACCTCGACAGAGGGAATTCTCCGATCCCAACTCGCAAATTGGCGGAGAAGCCGCTTCGTTCTACAATTCTGGTCCCCCTTCCGTCGTTCAGCTAGGTCCTAGTCCAGGAGGCTCTGGTGAACGCGGGTTCTTCGATAGCGCGATGCAAGTGACTGGCATCCAGCAGCCCCCACCCGGGCCGGACGGTTTGGAGAGGGGTTGGTTCTCTTCGAGCAAGAACCCGCTCGACCCACCTCCCAAGATGTTCAGACGCCCCGCTCCTGGTCATTACGCCTACATTAAGTTCCTGCCCATGAGCGTCCTTGCTGTCTCCGACAAGTTACAGGACGGTTTCGCCTTGATCCCGCCTGTCACAACTCCTGGAGAGCAACATCCATTTGTCTCTCATGATGTCACCCAGGATGACTGGCACAAGTGAACACATTCCGCACCCGTTATCGAATCGAGGTTAACCTTGCCTTTCTCAGATTCTTGAAGGATTTCCAGAAGACGGCACACCTCTCCGCTTCTGACCGTCTCTTCCAGGGTATGGCCGGTGGGTTCATGAGGGGTGAGTTTGTTTCTATTTATCCTTCGTGACTTCGCGGTACTCAATCAGATGTGCCAGATAAGATACCTTCCCCCAAAATCCAGAAGAGGATGGCTCAAAATAAACTCGAACCTATCGGAGATTACCTTATGGCTTGGAATCATGTCGGTGCTCCGTTATCCGTGATTGATCATCCCATCTTAACCCGCGTTATAGTACTTCTTTCACCCACGCCGTATGTCCGTTATTCTGGCCAAGGGTAGCCGTCGCTTTAGCGGAGAGTCCGACGATTATCCTCCTGACGTCACCCGCCGTACCAAGAAGGTCTTCAAAGAGAAGAAGTCTCATTATAGCTCCCGATCCGTCGATGGTCCTTTGGTTACAGCTGCCGAGCCCTACCCCAAGGGTTCTCTCCTCGCCCCTATCCTAAACCCATTCCACAAGGCCATCTATGACACGACAGTCGCTGTCGCCAGGGTTCCTGGTGACCTTCTGCACGGGATTAAGCCAGGAGAAAGGGTAGACCTCTCCAAACCGAGTCAAAAGTGGAGGAGCAGGGAACTCAGCGACTCGGAAGAGGAGTCGGATTCCGAACTGTATACGAATTCCGAGGAGAGCGACCATGATCCCATCAGGTCGTTGGAGAAGAAGACTGAGAGGGATATGGCCGCCATCCACAGAAAGACTGAACATGACCTCAAGGCCATCCACAAAAAGGCGGCCGCGGACCGCGAGGCCTTGCATGCCTTAATTCAGGGCAGGAAGGCTGAAAGGGAGTTTCATAAGGAGGAGAGGAAGAGGGAGCGAGAGAAGTTTGTTCAAGCGTTGTACTATGGCAACCACAACGCTGGCAAGGAGAAGCCTAGAAAGAGCAGGAGACACAGGAAGGAGAGGGAGAATGCTGGAGATATTGCCACTGGCAGGTTCAGGCTCGTTATCTGTTACTGGGATGGACAGCGAGGGGTGTTTTAGGTTTTATCCGCCCTTCGTGTCATTTCGTTATCTATCTTGCATTTTTTTCTGTCTGTTTCTCCCTTGGTCGGTTACAAGTAAATCTGTAGCTGTACTTTGCTGAGATACAGATCTGTTGATTCGAATGAAGATGAAGTCTCACGTGCATTCGGCCTGATCACATTCAAGGGACTCCGCATAACCGGGCGGCCTCTTCGAATGACCACACACTAACTGCTTCAAGTTGGGCCCCATATCTCTCTTCTGCACGCCTCGAAGACCACGACACCGCTATGACCTCCGCTACGACTAATAACCCCTATATCCAGCCCTCACAAAATGGGGGCATCCATGGAAAGTCGTCTCACAGCAAACTGGCCTATGGAAACTTCGAGGATGATAATTCTGACGCTTCGTCTGATGTGAGCGAGTTTGTGGCGGTCGGGAGGAGGGACCAGGAAGTGTACGAGAGGACTTTGCAGTCATGGAGGGCTGCTTTACGGCGACCCATTGTGAAGATGGTTGAGAGAGAGTCCTACATCATTGCCGCTATGCAGGTGCCTCGATCTCACTCCTCAGTAATCGTGAAAAGCGCTGCCCGACATGCTGACGCTGCTCGCCTCCTTTTTGATGATGTAGGACCGACTGAGGACGCCATGGCTGGACACTTACTTTGTGTACACTTCGAGTTTGGGGACTCATACGTTCTTTATGACTGTCTTGCCGATCTTTTATTACTTCGGTGGCTCGGGGCTTGGACGAGCGTAAGCATCAGCTTTTCCCTGTCCCAACTTATTACTGAGTCTGGGGAGACTGATACGTTGTTTTGCTCAGACTTTTGTGGTCTCCGGCTTTCGGAGTATATGCCACGTCTCTCATCAAGGATCTGTTGTGTTCACCCCGGCCTTTCACGCCGCCGGTTACCAGGCTGAGTGTGTCATACCCTCGGTCCCAATGATCGAGACCCACTCAACAGTCGCTAATTCATGTTGTGTTCAGCATTTAGCTCCCATCACCTAGAGTATGGCTTCCCTTCAACCCACACTACCAACAGCATCTCTATTGCTCTTTTCCTCTACTCATACGTCCATCGGCTCTACTTCTCAGAAGCTTCAATATCGTCAACGAGCTACTGCATCTATCTCGTGGCCATTGTATGCTATGCCTTTAGCATCGTCTTCGGGCGTATATACACCGCCATGCATTCCTTCACGGACTGCGCATTTGGAGTCATCTTGGGTGCCGCCATCTGGCTTCTCCAGCACCTCTACTTGAAACGAGTCGAAGAGGCCATCATCAATGGCGGTTGGATAGGTGAGTTTTATGGTCGCATTTTCTTTGAGGTGGCAACTCGACGTATACCGACCGTCACGATCCAATTTAGTCCCCATAGCTGCGACTTCAATCTGCTTGCTCATGGTGAACCAGCACCCCCAACCCGTCGATGATTGCCCATGCTTTGAAGATGCCATCGCCTTCATCTCGGTCGTCCTGGGAGACATCCTTGGTCGTTGGACTTTCTACCAGTACGGTGTGAACTCCGAGTTCTTCAAAACCCCGCAACCCGGTTCGTCTTATTCGACCATCACCGACATCACAATTTGGTGGCTCTTTTCCGTCATAAAAGTGGTCGTCGGAATTCTCCTCATCTTCACCTGGCGTATTTTCGCGAAATCAAGCCTTCACTTTGCTCTCCCGAGGATCTTCCGGTTCCTCGCTAATATCTTCACCCTACCCAACCGAAGGTTTTATACCCCCGCCACGGATTACGGAGAGGTTCCCATCGAGAGAGGGCTGCACCCTATCCCCTCGTTTATTGACCTCCCTAGTCAAATGCAAGTGGAGGTGAAGGACGAAACCGTGAGCGCTAGTACCGGAAGGGGTGGTGCGACCCCTGATATGAAGAAGAGGAGGAACGGGCCGAAGGACGGATTTGATCGGGACGTCAAGGCTGTCGGAGAAAAGGCCAACGGTCCCATCCGTCAGGCGAGCGAGACGGCTGGTGGTGGTAAGGCTGAGACGGAAGTAAAACATTATGATGTAGTCGGTGCGTCCATTTCCTTTCTTCCAACCACTCCGTTGCAGTAGTGGCTCAACCACCTTGAAAGTCCTGACCAAGGTCATCGTGTATGCCGGTATCGGTTTCCTGGCCATACACGCTACCCCGGTCATGTTCGAGATCCTCGGCTGGGGTGTGTAAAAAGGCTAAGGGATATACTACGAGTCGATTTTCATTCTTGTCCACTTTTGCTCATGTTCTGTGGGTATTTCTCCTTCAGTACGTCCTTGTCGTACGTACCAACCCTTTAATTGAATACTCCTTTGTTTTGTCTTTCTGATTCTTCTCGGAATTTGTTGTTGGATTACTTATCGAGAGAATGGGCACGAAGGAACGCATGTACATTCTCACCGAATAACGTCTGAGTCCCACCAAGAATCACATGTCCGAATGCACACAATGCGGGATCCCGAAAGAATTTCCCATCGTCTCACTCGCGGTGCATGCGCACGCCTGGATATATACTGTTTAGATGGGTCCTTGTTTATTTTGTCTAGTAAAAGTGGGTGACTATACACAAAGAGAGCTCATTCGCTATTAAGCGAGGGGAATGGGTGGGGAAACTTCCGTATCTTATACTCAGTCGTAGAACGGATTCTTGGTTCGTTAAAGAGATGGAGGAACGATGGAGGCGTTGATTAACGTAGGTGGATAGGCGAGGTGTCATAGAGCGGAGCGGGAGAACGGAGGAAGGAAGGTCCAACGTTTGCCAGTATGCATACATGCGGTGGAGGGGCCACGATAAGCAAGGTTGAAACCCTCGTGCCACAATAGCACAGTGAAGAATCGAGGATAGGAAGGATAGACACGCGGGATAATGACGAGGGATGGAGTTGGTAACGAGAGGGGGCGGCGGGGAGGATTACGAAAACAAGGGAAGACGAACTGTTACTCAAAGCCAACGACAACAAAGGGTACGGAGGGATAGGGCAAGGAGAATAGGATCAAGAAGATCACAATGGACCTCGCTTCGAGATACTCAAACTCCTCATGCTCTCCTCCAAAAGTTCTGTCACACATGATTGACAGGATTTGAGGTCCATAGATTTCTGTGAGACCTTTGGAGAGGTTGTTATTGAGGTCGTGACCGTGGCCCTCTTCAACTTCGGTTGTGGTCCAGGCTCGTCGACGTCGACGACCCTTACGACCGCCTTGCCCTCCAACACCTTCCTGACTTTGTCGGCGTCCACCCCCTTTCGTGGAGATTGTCCAGAGAAGGCTTCCCAGAAGGCGGACCCAAGCTTGGCCAACAAGGTTTGTGAGGCAAGTGAAGCGAGCACCGCTTCCTGAGGAGTGGCCTTGGATGAGAGGTCGGGAGTAAGTGCGGGTGTTGGGTACTTGGGAGTCTTGCTTGGGACAACCGGCGAAGTTGATGGCTTGGTAGTTGCTGCAGCGAAGTAGTGTGGCAACAGGGCGGCTGCGAGACCGTTGAAGTGAGGAGCCTGATGAAGCTGTTGCTGTTGCTGTGACTGCTTTTGGGTCCCGACGTTTGACCACAAGCTCATCCTGTAGAGATCCATGCTCTTCATTGTGAATGGGTTGAGATCGACGAAGGAATCGAATTGTGAGGGAGAGTGCAAGCCAGCCGCCTCCTGCTGCGGCGTAACCGTTGGCTTCTTTACCCCATTCAAAGCGGGGTTCAAGTTCTCCTGAAGCAAGGGTTTTGAAGGAGGCGTGAGGAGGCCTTTTCCAGCCAAAGTAGAGAGGGACAATTCTGGAACAAGAGTGGTGTGGACAGGCGTGAACCCTCCCATGGTGCCGAAAGGATTTGACCCTCCGCCCCAGAAGCCAGATCGGGTGCTGACGAGCCGAGGGCTTGAGGGGAGGTCCTTGTTGGGGTTGGGGGCAAGTAGAGGGGATGAGGGCGCAGGAGATGGGGCCGAATTGCGTGCTGCGACCGTAGCCGCCGCAGAAATCGCAGGGAGAGGAGCAGGAGGTGGGAGCACGGGCGCTGGGTTGGCTTGCAAAAGCGACTTCTTGAGAATTTCGACTTCCTGCTTCAAGGCATGGTTCTCTGATTTGGTGGAACCGAGTTCGCTACGAATGGCGTCGATGAGACGATCGCGTTCAGCAACATCAGCTTCGAGGGTGGTGATGTATTCTGTAACGAAAAGGAAATTTCGTTTCGTCAGAATTTACTCGAACGTTCCGAGCGCCAATCTCACCTTTCCTGCGGACACGGAAGTTGCGCGCGCTGATCTTGTTTCGAAGCTGGCGTTTTTCCTTCGAGGACATCTTCTTGTACTCCTCGGGAGAGGGTCGCCAGTCATCAGGCTCGCGGTTTTCCTCGATGGACTGTGGGGCCGATGGCCTTTCCTTGACAACGGGAGCCTTTTTGACGATACCGCCGCTCTGAACGGTGCCCCGTCTGTTGTTCTTGCCCTTTCCACCGACCTTGACAGGGATTTCGAGTTCTTCGGGAGATGTGGCGGCGATCGATAGCGCGTCGCCATTGTCTTGCGAGGATTGATCCTCTGCTGATTCGGGGGAAGAGTTATTCGATGGGGTGCCAACGAGCTGAGGGTCGATGGCAAAGATGGGGGAGGAGTTATCAGTGGCACCGGTAGCACTTCCGGAGATAGATCTGGAAGAGGACGCGAAGGGATCGGCGGAGGTCAGAGAAGCGAGAAAGTCAAAGGGAGAGGTGGCGTTGGGAAAGAGGTCTTGTTTTGAAAACTCATCGGCGCCGTAGAAGTTGAAAAACGAGTCAACGTCTTGTGTAGGGGTCCTAGGTGAACTCGATGAAGAACGGCTGGACGGGGCGAGGCCAGAAAGTGGCGACTGGTTGCTGGTGGTTGGTGCGGCGAACATATCGATGTTGAAGAAATCTTCAAACGAGCTGAAGGGAATCTGAGACTCGACCTCCATGACTTGGGTAGACATCCAGGAGAAGAGAGACGACTTCTAGACGAGAGATGTGCAAGACTTGGATGTGGTTGTTCTGGTGAAGGAAAGAGAAAGGCTTGCGTGGCTTAGTCAGCTGCGGCAACCTTACCGGCCAAATCCGGAAAGTGGGCGTATTACGGGATCACCGCAGCCGAATGACTTGTGCTTGAATGACAATATTATCTTATCACCGCTGGGCAGATGGTGTAGCGGATCCTGGGTCGGACTGGGTCGGCTCAGAAGCTGGTCTCACGAGTGCTTGTTTCTTTACATTTCTGGGGAATTTCAGCTGCGATTGACCCGGGACACGATTGCGAGCGTGGCTGACACGTAGCCAGGCTAACCGTTCGTGGCAGTGTCCGACTGGCAAACGAATAATTGCCTCCTTTAATTACTAGAATGGCCCTTCAGCTTCAGCCTGCAGTGATGCGACCGATGGCCGTAGAATGCTGATCATACTAATCATTTCAAAGGATCAAGACCCGTCCTATGTACTACTCCGTACTTACTGGCCCAAACGTCAAAACGGATCGTTTATCCGACCTTGTTCCGTCGAAGCTTTGCAAAATGAAACTTTTGACCCAAATCGTAACCCAGGACATATCAGGGACGTCCCCCCAACGGCGAGTTTCATCCGGACCATCCCATAAACTTGCCTTAATTTCCCACTGCTCTTTTTTTGGTCAATAATACGTACAAGCGGTCCACTAATGTTCCGTATGCAGATACAATCGTTCAAGGATGTGTAGAAATAATGGTGAGACAGGTACAAGGTGCTTCGGTTGTATACAGGAACCAGCGCAATACATACACATACAAACTCGCCAAGTCTTGTCCATCTCCTCGCTCCATGACAAAAAGGGCGAGAACTCGGATGGACGGACCGTGGGAGATCAAAACGACTATACATACCACTGCCGCACCCAACTCCACCATGATAAAGAATCAGACGAACGACACCAACCCGCGTGAGAATAAGGGTAAACGAGTCACAAGTTGTTGGGGATCAAGGAAACTTTTGGGGTTACAAAACAAATGAGACGGAGAGAAAGGTGGCCGCGCAGCTTTTTAGGGAGTGCCGGGATAGATGATGAGATAGGCATAAGCTCGGTCGAGCGTTGAGTCGTGGGACAGGTTGTACACACAAAAGCAAGGACGGAAAGCGATAAGCAGACCAAACGTGAGAATATTGGTATGACAGCACGAAGCGAGATTGGGAGCTGGAGCGGCCCACGGTTTGTAGCATCGGTATTAAGAGGGGGAATGGGAGGGGGATGCCGGGGGAGAGGGAACCATACCACATTGGAACCAGGGAGAACGCCGGAGAGAGACGAGAGACGAGAGTTTGCGTAAAACGGACCCAAATAAGAGACGGAGAACCGATTCGCATGGATATCATGTCTGCATATCGTCGACCTCGTTCTTCACCTGGACTTCACCCATCCCATTCTGTCGGACAGTTCGATCCCGCCCTCGGTTGAGTTCCATAGATGAGTCTACCCTGTCGTCATCACCCTCGACGCTACCCGTTCCAACGCTCGGAGGTGTCAACGAGGAATCCATCCGAGAGGTGTTTCCATCTTCAAAGCCATCGTTCGTGCCTCCTGACGGTACCCGCCTTCCAGTGTCCATGGTAGTATCTTCCTCTGGCATGGGATCAAGGCCAAAGCCGGAGTAACCGTTGAGATGGATAGCAAAGTCAGAGTCAGCAACGTCTTCGTGCAACACGAGGTCATTGAACCCGTCAGTGTCGTGATCAATGGTCTCAAAATGGTTCTGCGTTTTGCCGCTCATATCGGTACCATTCAGGAGCTTAGCCGCACCGTTTTGCTGGTAGGCGTGAATCTCCTGCTCAAGATCTCGGTTCCGGGATGCCTGGGCAGAGACCAGCTGCTGGAGGTATCTAAGAGTGGAAATAGCCGACGTCAATTTCCCAACTGAGAAGGCCATGTGGGAATGCAAACATGCATACTTGATGTACTCGACACTCTTGCGAAGGATCATACCCTTGTTGGCTTTCACGATACCACCTTCCGTATGCGTGCCGTTGGTTCCGCCTGCTTTCTTTACAGGGGCACCTTCACCGCTGTCGTCGTCATCCTCTGGCTTTGTTGAAGCCAGGCCTTCACTGCCAAGAGGGTTGGATAGACCACTTATGCCGGTAATACCAAACAAGAACTCGTCCCCAGTTCTGGCGGTTACCGGAGCTAAAATCCGATATGAATGTCTCCGATAGAACAGGAGGAGATGATGGAAGATTACCGTTTGGATCCAGCATTGACTCTGGAATCAGAGTAGCAAGTTCCGCGATGCGTTCGTTGATGTTATCTCTCCTACGGCGTTCAACAGCGTTGTGCGATTCACGACGACGGCGACGTTTTTCCACCGCAAGCAATGCCCTTTGTTAACGAGATGAGAACGTAATGAGGGCCCGATATCAAAAGGAGAGAAGTGAGGAACCATATCAACGTACTGTTTAGACGTAGTATCATCTTCACTTTCTGCCCCGTTCACGGCCTTGACTACTGCCACATCTTTCGGACTGACTCCCAGAGATACAGCGCTTCCTACGGAACCCGGATTGAATTGAGCAAAAGAATGGTGATTTCCCACGCTCTCAGAAGTCGGGAGGCTGAACTCATTGTGCCTAAAATCATGCGCTTGTTGCTGTTGCGAGGGGACAAACCAACTGGATGAGTTCTCATTCAAAGTGTGCAAGGACAACGGAGAAGTCGCGCTAGTCGGCGTGTGCTGCGAGGCGGCCCGGTGCGGATGAGATGATGGGATCACAATCGCCTGAGTACGGTGGTGCGGAGGCGGAGAAACCGAGGAGATTGAGTTACGCTTGTGTCGAATAGTTCGAGTTGGACCCCCATTGGTAGATGGAGGTTCAGGGTTTATCGCTGGAGTCGCTGGAGCCCGGGAACGTGAGCGCGAACGGGACGCATTCGAAGTGAGTCCAACGGGAGAAGGGGAGTGACGGATGGAGAACTCGGAGGAAGTAGGCGAAAAGTGATTCGTAAAGGACGGGGGGTTCGGGTGTTCGTGGGGCGGAGGGTGTGTCTGGGGTGGCTGTGGATCATAACGCATCGTGGAATTCAACGCAGGGAGGGTGGAGTTGAAATGTGAATGGGGATTGAACTCGTGTAGATTATGATACTGTTGGGCAGGGGGTTGGGTCTGCACTGGGTTAAGGGCAAACTGGCTAGAAAAATTGTTGTGGGCATGTGGTGGAGGGTGTTGCTGCTGCTGCTGCTGCTGTTGATGTTGGTTATTGTTCGTGGGCGCTGAGATATCGAAGATGTTATGGGTGGTCTGTGGACGGTAAGACGAATCATCGAACCCAGGACCAGAACTGTTTGACGGGGGAGAGTGTGTAGATCTCTCATGCGAAGACTGATGACTCGTGTGAGGAGCGGGAGACTGAGCGATTAGGGAAGCAAGCTCTTCGCTGAAATCCATGCTGGGAGTGGTAGAATCACCGCCAAACTTGCGGAAAGGATCGGACAAGAGCTGGGGGATAAAAAGCTGACCATTAGAGTCGAAGCTGGCCTGAGAAGGACTCGGGGGGTTGTTTCCGTTGACGGAGGAAGCCGATGGAAGGTGGAAGCCCTCCTGCCTGACCACGGGGGGTCTATAGCTGGATGGAGGATAGAGGGAGGTCATTGGAGAGCTGAAAGGGACCGTAGGGACAGCAAGGAGAGGGGTTTGTGGATATTTGAGGGAAGCAGGAGATGTCGGTTGGGGGGAGAGATGGGAGGACGAGGAGTGGACTGTGTTTTGGAGAAGGTGTTTAACCCGGCAAGGGACTGGATGCGGGGTAGGAGGACCCCGGACAGCGCGTCACGGCCGAAGTGTTCCATATCGGGAATTTTGATCAGAAAATCAGCCGTGGTAAATTAGCACTCAGCGATCCACATACGGCTCTCCTCCGGTCCTTGGGTACATCCTCCCGCTTGGGAATCCATAGAATATGTACACTCACTCCCAGAGAGCGCGCATATCCTGGGGTATTCATCGTAAGTGGAGCTCGGCAGGAAATTTTCATGTCACCCTGGAACAATCATCACAGATTGTCTCCAGCCAGAATCTGCAACTCCTCGGCAAACCTCGTTGGCCCGTAACCGCAATAGACGAGCGCCGGTCTGGCGTTCCCAGCTCTATAGCAAATTGGAACCCCAAAGGCTAAGCATTCAGTTCGCATCCACAGATGCCACATTCTCGCTGTCCTGGCGCCCAAGCTCTTTCAGCGAATCCAAAACCGAGACAAGGTCCGAGTGGCCGATCTATAAGTTGATAGGCTTGTATCGATCAAGGGCCGCCGAGACTTCCGTCCCGGTCAGATAACCGCACTGTCGCGTCGAGTCCCACCCCTTTCCCCCTGACCCCGGTCGCCAGCTGTACTCAGGTCATCTAGGGACACTTCCGCCGCTGGGGCCCCACACCCATCCCTTTCTTCCTTCTGGCAGACTGGGTCACTTTGACGTAAGGACGGGAGTAGCATCACAGCGTCCTTCTGATGAAGGCTGGCCACCCTGACCCCAGACAGCCTGACCAGTTTGGACATCACAAACCGCAGTGAACCAGGGGCGAACAGGTCGGATTGCCTCAGTAAACCCAGTCGGAAGAGTGGTCGCGAAGGATGCTGTCTACAGTCACAGCTCAAGAATGGAGATCGCGTTTCACTGACTTAATTGCCCCAGGGTCATCGCTGCCTATTAGGGGGAACACCGTCAAGATTCGCATGACATAACGAAGGCATCGAGGAAGACAGGAGGCAAGTTCCGTCTCTCGTGCGGAGCGGAGGGCAGAACGAGTATCAAGCATACTGTGCCGTTAATATATACTCCAACCTCTACCACTACATCGCTTGATGACCGTCGTCCGGTTATCGTGCACCTGACAAGGTCACCGGGCACTCTAATTCTCCCATCACAACCTCTCCATTCCATAAAATCCGATACAAGGTCTGGGACGATCTGCAGAAAGATCTCTTTGCCCGGTAATCATACTTTACGCTACCTTACCTACGGCTGGCGACGTTCTTCGCTACTTTCTTAGCTATTTTGAGACCACGGGGTCTCGATGGGTGGATCATCTGGACAGGATAACGCGATCGTGCGGCTTCTTAGCGTCGATTCCGTGCGTGTACAACGTGTAGACGATGTCTAAAAAATGAACAAAACAAAACAAAGACCCATGAACCCAGCCACAGCATGGGGACCATGCGCCACGAGTCGCCATTCGCTTTGTACACGCCTATGTTTCTGCGGCGAACCCAAGAAAGGTAGACGGAGATGAAAGAGAGAAGTTGAGAGGTCATAAACCCCTGAGCCCTGGTGGCCATTTAATACCAAACAGTTACGGCCTGCCCTCCGGGGAGCCTTTCGGCCCGCAGTCGATGTCGAAAGAAAGGATGGGAGGCAATCCAACCACAAGAGTACCCTCGTCGATCTTCCAGCCGTGGTGCCGCATGACGTTGGTAAACTTTCCAAACAGTCTATCTACCTCTCTATGTGCGGCCCGAATGTAATGGATTTCGCCGCGCTCGGTCGTTTCCCCGTCGGTCGCTATAAGTCTTGCGATCTCGCATGCATGTAGCCATCCTCTCAGGTGATCTATGGGCGTGTGACCTGCTTTCAAGGCGATGGATATATCGGGCGACCGATGCCTTGACTGCCGACTACACCACAGCGCGTACCTCTCATCCTTGAAAAGATCCACCAGCTCGTGGATTGAAACCTCCGTCAATCGCTCGACTGATGTTTCCGCGTCGATTCGCAACAACGAGGAGAGTGAACATCCGATGGTACATCGCCCGATTATCGTTCCGGAGTTTCCGTCGCGGATTCGGGAAGGTGAGATGAATATCCGTTCGTGTCTTGAGATCCGCTCCGGATGCAACAAATCCTCGCCTACATTACCTGTTTATACCAACAATCTCAGTGACTGATCGCGATGCTGTGAACATCGGAAGATCGGACGAACCGCGCTCCAATGCCCTGAAGTTCGACCAGGCGATGCATGCACGCTGCCTGTTCAGGGTCCTCATAGTGAGCCCTCGTACGGCGGCAAAATTGGCGCCCAGATGTGCCGCCAACAGGAATGCAAGGAGTGTGTGAGTCGTCCGAGTTGTGTTTACGTATGGTAAGATCACAAATCCAAGCTGGGAACCAGTTATCTCGTTCCGTCCACGAAACACCGCTCAAATACGTACCAGCAGGCCTAATAACGCCAGAACCGTCTCTTTGCTACTATCTTTGGCGTTCAGGTCCCCTATATCACCGGAACCGATGACGGAGTCTGAAGCGAAATGCATTGTAACGGCAGCCTTGGAGCCCCCAGCCACAATACCGCATAGTGCCCGGAAAGAACCGCTGAGACACAAGGCCGTGACACGGATCCCGGAGCCAAAATCTCGTCCTGTGAACGCGTGCACAAATTTATCAAGCTGGGGTGACAGGACATCAAGAACGATAGCCATATCATTCAGTATGTCTGCCAGGAAGCGATATGTTTTCGCCTCCGGGAACAGGGAGGTACCCAACCAGTAGGCAAAGATGATCGCTGTTTATGTCATCGACCTCATGTCGAACACGTAAAGGTGGGGGCACTTACTCGTGAGGCGGCTTACCACGTCCTGAGCGACGGTTACGAGGATGGCGTCCGTAGCGGAGGCGGATTGCTTCCCAACTCCAAAGCCCTCTAGAACCGCTCTGGAGGCCAATAAACTGGCTAATGAGCTACAGCACGCTTGAGCCGCGTTCCAGATCTGGTATCTAAGAGCGCTCAGCGTCTATTACCCCAGCCTAAAACGTATGCACCTACTGTAAATAATCTTGTAAAAGAGTCAGCGCCTATTGCGAAGACCAAACCTGGCGAGAACAGCGAAGAACTCTTACCAGGAGAAACGCTGTGGGGATACCCAGCAGGTAAGAACACGTTTGAGAGAAAACGCTTGAAAGCTGCATTCGCATCCGCAGCATTCGAATGTTTTTCCAGCACGACCTGGTGAAGGCGACACTGAACTTGACAGTAAACGTCCGAGGGTGTAGGGAGAGTATACCTCTGTTCCCGCTTTATGACCGGATTTTTCTAAGGTAGTCGTGAACTGGAACGTAGTCTTGCAACCCCTGCTATCGTCATGTTCTACGATGTGTACCCCACGCATTCGGTTCGTGTACACTCCAAGAAGGTGATGGGGTATCGTGAGTTGCGAGAACTCGCCCGCCGTGCCGCGAGAGGAAGGTCAACGATCGAAAGCCACGGGTGATCCACGCTAGTTCGATCCGCCACCCAGCCTCGACGGATGGGTCGCCCTGCGACAGCGAATGGTGATGGACAAGGAAAAAGGAGGTTTTCAATTGCGTATGCCAAAGTGTTTCGCGAGACGATGTGCCTTCGTTGACGCTCCACGCTGTCCAGCATGGTGTCTGACTTCTTCCACCCTGACGTTGGAGGTGTGGAAAACCATATCTATATGTTGAGTACGACTCTCATGCGCATGGGTCATAAGGTGATACCACTTTTTATCAATTTATTATGCTCTCATCACCCCGGCAAGGTCATCGTAATAAGCCACAGTCATCCCCCGGACAGGGTGGGTATACGATGGTTGTCCCCAGGTCTCAAGGTGTACCACATACCATTCCCCACGATAGCTTCCTCGGCCACCCTGCCTAACTTCTTCACGTTCCTTCCATACCTGCGAACCATCGCTTTGAGGGAACGCGTCGACATCATCCATGGTCATGCTAGCCTTTCATCTCTTGCACACGAGGGTATAATGCATGCGCACCACATGGGGATCCGAACGGTCTTCACGGATCATAGTCTTTTTGGTTTCGATGACGCGGCAAGCATCCTTACCAACAAGCTACTTGAAGGGATGCTGAGTCACGTAGATGCTGCGATATGTGTATCTCATACGGGGCATGTGGAACATCTCGGTCCGAGTCACCCTCTAACTTACGAATCTGCTTCTTCAGTCGTGAGAACACCATTCTTCGTAGCAAACTAACTCCAAGAGTGGGTGGGTCCGTCGGTGATGTCGGTGACCCTTCCGACGACGAGGATTCCGATGCTGCCTCTTCGATTGACCACCAGGATCACGAACGAGTGATCAATCGCGAGTTTGGATTGGACCCAGGAAGGGTCCACGTTATACCGAACGCAATTGTAACGGACAAATTCAAACCGTATCCCCGGGAGCAGACTGATAAAGGTACGAACCGATTAATAGACATCAGGCTTCCGCACTAACTTCGTTAGTTACAATCGTCGTGCTTTCTCGACTGGCCTACCGCAAGGGTATAGATCTATTAGTGGCAGCTGCCCCAAGAATTTGTGCCAAGTTCCCCCACGTTCATTTCGTGATAGGTGCCTGCTCTGGAAGTTGGATCCTCGGCAAATTACTGACATCCTGCATTGAAGGTGGCGATGGCCCTAAACTAATTGATCTTCTTCAGATGCGTGAAAAGTATGTCCTCCAGGATCGTATCGAGCTCCTTGGACCAATACACCCACGCGATGTTCGGAGCGTACGCTATTCCATCCCTTTTGCTTAATCATGAGCCAAATTGTAGTGACTGACAGGTTCTTGCCCGAGGTACTATCTTTATGAACACCTCCTTAACGGAAGCTTTTGGCATTGCCATCTTGGAAGCGGCCTGCGCGGGGCTATACGTTGTGTCCACACGCGTCGGCGGGATTCCAGAAATTCTCCCCGAAGATATGATCTCTTTCGCGAATCCTGATGAAGATGGTGAACTCCTTAATTTGATGCGTTCGGGTTGCGTTTCTGATTTTCCCCAGATGTTTTTCGAGCCATTTCGGACGCAGTACGGATGGTTTGTGAAAACCAGCATGATCCCACAAAGGCACACGATCGTATCAGCAAATTCTATAGTTGGGAAGCTGTCGCAGAACGCACAGAAGTAGTTTACCAGCAAGTGTACTCTAGCCCAGAACTCCATCTTTGGGACCGCTTACAAAAGTACGTCATGTCAACGATCCCCTGAGAATCAGCCTGATTGAACTGGTTCTGAAAGTACCTTGAGACTGGGCACAATCGCTGGTCCTATATTCTGTATTATTCTAGTGGTCGACTGTCTCTTCTTCCTGTTTCTCGAATGTTTAATACCTCGAGACCAGCTGGACTTCACTGATGATGAACGAATCAGCGATGGCACAGTGTTTGACCGGTTCGTGATCTGCTTTGCTTACCGGGGGTACTTATATACCGACCGAAAACATTCAGGCTGCGGAATCAGGAAAACTTTAAGCGCCCTCCCGCCACCATTTCTGTGCCTCATCTACGAACGCAATACGAAGAGAGGAACGAATCGTAGAATACCCTTGTATTTTTACTTCGGTGCATGTACCAGAGGGTGAAGCTAAGACCGAGGGCCTGTGCACGCCCCTCATGCACACGTATCAATTCATCAAGCAACTGATGGCATGAAACTAGTAACGCCTCCGCCACCCCGTACTGGCTCTCGAGCTGCGCGACACTCTCCTCCAAACTATAATCATCTCTAATCCAGGGGGTAGCCCTCGTTCGCCTTGATCTTATGCTTTCTATTCTATGGGCAGTGTTACTGCCTTTTGCTCTGGGCGGTACCCTCAAGGTCGACATAACGAAGGATACTCCAGGAACCAAATGGTCATCGGGGTGGTCACCGGTGATTGGGACGCAATACTTCGGCGGAACCTTGATGTCGGTTAGAGATGCAGGGGCGACATTAACATACAGCTTTACCGGTAGGTTACCGTGAATTCTCTTCGGTGTGAGGACCGGGCTGATGTCGTAACGTGCTTTTAAGGTACAAAAATCAGTGTGTACGGGACAGAAGGAACAAGTTCAAGCAAACAAGCGAACTCTTCATATACCCTCGATGGATCGACGCCTCTTCTACACCAAGGGTCCACGACTGTCGTGACATCAAACGTTCTATTTTATGGTTCTCCACTGCTGGAAGATGCGGAGCATACGTTAGTGATTCAGGACCTCGTTGCTGGCGGTGGTAAAGTCGTGTTTCCTTGGTCCAATTCCAAGCGCTGACGCTCAAAATGAGCGCAGGACTCCAGTTAGATTATTTCGAGGTGACCAGAAGTACAGCGAAGGGCGGACGATTGACATCGACCTGTGAGTACCTCTCGACACATTCAACTTCACAGGGAGGTCTGATGAAGAGACAGTCCTTCTTCAACCCCGGAGCACAAATCCAAAGGATGGGTCGCTTCAGCCCGCAGTCATCGCTGGGCTGGTTTTAGCCTCTGTGGCGGTACTGACAGGGTTCATCATCCTTTCCATCCTCTGGCGTCGGCAGTACCTCCGTGAGCGAAGAGAAAAATCGGAAAGGTACCCCAAGGCCCAGTTGCGAGGTGATGCACAGAAAGGTAAGTTGGCATCCTGGTGATCCAGATTACCGATCGTAATTTACGGCTCACAGCCCCTTTCCTCAATGAACATACCCGTGTAGGTAAGGTCATTTCAAGCCCAATGCAAACACAAAAGAGTACTTACACCAGTTGTAGGACCGTTCACTTCGGTGTCCTCGCAACCTTCGCAATCATCGCAGACCTCGAGGACTACGACTCCCGTGGTTATGACCGTAACGCCTTTACATCCCCAACCTTCTAGGGAGCAAGTCGTGGCCACCTCAAGCTCCCACCGCGATGAAAAGCGGCTTCTTCCTACCGGCCAAGTTTACACCATGGAATCGATATCACGGCTCAATCTCGGGCTCAACGTCAACCCAAGGGACCATTCAGTGGTTGGCCAGCCATCAAACTACGAGTCTGAGGCCAGCGTGCCTCCACATCGTCAGCGGAACCGCGAGAATGATGGAGGTGTAAGCCTCTTAGGTTCATCCGAGACGATTAATCCCAAGGTGTTGCGGCTCCCGCCAGACTATAGGCGATTCTACTCTTAGCCATTAGAAATTTTAAGGATAAAAAATGACCTACATAGCGCACCACCTCGATCAGTTTCGAACTGCGGGGTTGCCAGGAGATGATCCTTGCCTAGTAGCACTTCTGGGGCACCGACTGTAGTTACGATCTTGTGAACGAGTGAGCGCAACTATGGAACTTCAAAGTCTCATCCTTACTTATGGTGGATTTGGTACGCCGTGATGCGAGGCCCTCGCCTTCGGGTGGCCGCCTGATTTTCGCCAGGAATGAAAATAGATTGAGGCGAAGATAATCGAATCAGAAAAATCTTCATGTCACTATGCAAACGACCAAAAGATATCGAAAAGAGATGCATTTCAAAGTTAATTAACTATCTTCTACCACCTTTGGCCCTTCTTCTACGTTTGCCATTATCTCTGCGCTCACCCGCCGGCTCTTGACCATTAGGCGTCATGTTAACATCGGTCACAGAACCTCGATCATCAAACCTGTCCTCCCTATCTCGCTCGCTCGCGCGGTTACCGGTCGACAGTCGGTCGAGGAGCGACCCCCCGCGTGATGACATGGTAGATCTGACCTCCGCTTTCCCATAATCCCGGTCACCAACGTCACTGTTGGGACTGCGGGGGCGTGCTTGTGGACGTCTACCGTCGCCGCCATCATCGTACGCTCGCGGACCGCGGAACTGCTGGGGAGGGTTGTGGTGCCGGGGAGGGGAAGGGGTTCTTGTACGCTCGGACCCACGGCCGTAGTTGCGATCATCATAACCAGAGGTACTACGATAGTCATAATCTTCACGATTGTCGGCATGGGAAGGGGGCGACGGGGGTGGCAATTCGTTTGGGCTGTATGACCGTCGTTCGTACGAGAGTCGTCTTTCGAGGGGGACACGATGGTTAGGTGTGTCCGTGCGGCGTCGCCCCTCGTCATCGCCGTCATTTCGGGTCCACTGCCTGTCTTCCTGACGAAGCGCCCGTTCACGATCGATACGCACACGCTCTGGGCGGTCGGATTTGGACTGAAATTCTTGTAAATCCGTAATGTTACGTTGACGAGCTTCCAAGTTGGTGCGGCTCTCTACGGATACTTCCAATTGTTCCCGTTCATGTTGAGAAGAGAGGGGGGATGGGGGTCGTTCGTATATCACCTTGGCACCTGGGGGAAGTTGATTCTGGGGGAGGGAGTCGATAAGAAAAAGAGCGACAAATGTCGTGTATAGAGAAGCCTACCCGTCGCATTCCACTCACTTCAGGATAATTTTCTGCTCGTGGGTTGTTAGGACCACGACGGTCCAGGGACTGTTCAACGGTACGCTGCACAAGATTAAGAGGTAGGCTCGACAACAAGTCCCAGACCCAACATACCTCGTGGCAAGAACGGTTGCTGTCGCGGCACTCGAGAGCAGGGGGCCCCTGGTATTGGGGTGGCCGATCGGGTAGTTCATGTATGTGGGTTTGGGCCTACGAATAGGAAGGCTTCAGGGGCTGGTGCAGTAGCGCTAACGTCATTACTCACACGCTCGGGAATTGCGCTGCGTTCATGCCGGGTTTGCCGGGTCAAGGCGTTTGATAAGGGCTGTTTGTTTTCTACAATACGATCTTGGCGAGGCTCATCTATTCCACCAGGAATTGGAGGGGTCGATGTGTGATAACGGGAGCGAACAATCAGGACGTTATTTGTGCCAGACAGTTTGGGTATCGGTGCAGTGGGAGGTCGCCGCTTCGGAAGCGTGAGTAGGGAACATTATAATATGGATAAAGAAGTCCTTACCGAATCAGGACTGCGTCCTCGTGGAGGTGCAACCTCAGAGTTGTGATGCTCTCTCGACGTGTCTCGATGACGATCTGAGTGGGAGTCGACAATTGTCCGGTCACTTGCGCGCTGCGGAGATATTTCATCGTGTGCAATAAGGTGAGGGGGCGGAGATCTTCCAGAGTAACGTCCAGACACAGTGGTCGGCTTAGGCGGGAGAGAAGTCTGGGGGGCAGGGGGAAGCTTCGAGGTCATCGCTTTTGGTCCTCGTGGCAAGTCGCCCTTCGTGTCGTCGCGGTCCCCGATGACATTGGATTTGCTGCGGCTCTCCTGCATGCTTGGTGGGTGGGCCGGTGCCGGCGGGTCAACGTCCATTGGTTCTGTTCTTGGGGGTTTCCGAGATTCGCTGACTCGGCCGCGCCGTCCACCCGGGCCAGAGGGTGGCTGCGACTCTGAGTTCCTTGAACGGCCAGCAGGATCAGGACCATGTCCATTCTGCCGAGGTGGCGGACCGTTTGCTTCGGGTAACTGCGCTGGAGGCGGTTCACGGGTGTGGGAGTTCATGGATTCCTTGTACAGGCTCCTCTGTGACGGTAACGGTGGTCGTCTTTGGCCTGAAAATGAACAAAGGGGCCCAGCCAATCAATGAGTGCGGCCTGTGGGAGTTCGAGCTCGCAGTACGCACGAGATTCGCTAATTGGAAGTCCGTGAAGAGACTCATCCTTCTCTGCAGGGGGATACTGAGACGTGATTGATGAAGGCCGATCCGGTTCCCGGATACCATCAAGACGCCTTCGTTTTGTTTCGACCTCACTAACGACCACGTCGGTCTCAGGATCTCGAGGGCGACGACGAGCTGCAGCATCGTGCCTGACTACCACCTCAACTTCTGCGTCCCTCATACGCGAAGGCCGTGGACTTGTACTACGAGATTCGCGGGAGCGGCGTGATCGAGGAAGTTCTTCTGCAGGGACATATGAGTCGCAATCCGATCGCGTTTCTTGACCGTAGGAAGAATCACGGGCCGAGCCGGGGCGCCCTACAAGATTAATGTGTGAGGACGATGAAACGCATGGTTACACGCAGAAAGTGGATGGGAGGGGGATCTTGCTGGGCAGACAAGGAAAGGAGACAAGCAACGAAGTGCATAATTCCCCGCATAGAAGATTCCGGCCGCACGAGAGGTGGTATGGTAGTTGCACATCACAAGCGAAGCAGACGAGAAGACGATGGGGCGCAAGGGATATGGATGCTAATAACGTACTGTTTGCCGAAGGCCTAACTGTATCCCGTTCGTCATGCGTCGAAGTGTGATTGCGATCCGTGGGTGGGATGTACGAATCCATGCGAGACGGGCGGGAGCGAGGCTCACGTCCAGCCTCTTGCCGTCTATCTTCGGGGGACGGGGGACGGGCATTTGAAGGAGATACACCTCGGCGGGAGCGCGCTCGCTCTGATTCTGCCTGAGATCTATGTACACGCCTGTTGCCTTCGGCAGGCGACAAGCGCTCAGGGGAGCGGCGATCAGCAAAGACAGGTTTCTGCGGGAGGATATGTTCAACACGACCGCTTGATGCTGGAACCTCCATTGGCCGATAGTGCCTATCATCAAACGACATATCTTCAGAGGGCAGGAGCGTTGTCCTGTTCTTGGGTGGAGATACGTAATTGTTGCTTGGGCTCCTTGCCCTCGACCCTCCGGTACTCTGGTGAGATGTACCATTAGCACGTTCATTCCGCTCCCGAGAGCCTTTTTGGGGGGGCAGAGTTGGTCGAACCCAAGTCGATTCGTGGGTCTTGACATTGTAATAATAGACTTCAGAGCCGCCACTGCGAGGGTGACGAATCTCCCAATCAGGCGGTAAGGGTTCCCCAGCCGGTTTCTTGATGCTGTTGCGTCTGTCGCGGTCGCGACCATTAACCATGGAGCTTGCTTCTAGGAGCTGTGATTGTGCGACCGCCACGGAGGGGTTGACAATCACGGGTTTTGCAGGAAGTGCATGCGTCAGTTTCGCGTGCTGGTGAGACGAGTGTGAAGGGGAAAGATGAGAGGGTTGTCGGGCGCTACTCTGTGAAGACTCCCTGTAGTGGTCCCGGTTGTGGTGACGAGTAATTTCAGAAGATTTGGGCTTTTCCTGGTATGAACGGGACTGGTAAGCGTAAACAACGCCGAGATCATCCTCGTCCCCGCCCAAGGACACGGTGTCATCGCAATCCTCGCCAGCGTGGTGGCGAGGTTCACAGATGTTTTCGTGGGATCTGCGGGTGTCGTATGACTGGTAGTCGTCTTCCTCGTGACCCCAGTCTAAAACTTCAGTATCCTCGTCCATTTTCCGCCGTCCGGTGTGCTGGGAGACGGACTAGGGACGAATTGTTGGTACGGTCCTGGAGTGTGGTGAACGAGGAGGGAAGGTTGATGATTCGATCTCCGCCTGAAACAAGGATCAATCTGACAACCGGGACACCCTAAGGTGTAAGGCTTGAAGTCATCCTGTCCGCAAACCGTATCTTGCTCAGGCATCCCAGGGGAACGTATGCAGACATGGCCGTGTTGCCTACTGCAGCCGCTTCTGCAACACAGGAAAACCTCTACCGTTCCTCAAGTGGTGGTCTTTCAAACAGCATACCACTAATATTTAGACGGTTGCACAGATTCCAACAGATGGTATGTGGTCGCGTGTCATTACTATTCGCCCTGCACCCAACGCAACTTGTTCGGTGATCTAGGACTTTGAGCTAGCCGCTTGGCAATTGACGTATTTATGCCTAGCCCCGAGGAGAGTGTGCGTTGATCTCTACTGCTTCCTCCAACGACCCCCACACTGACTTGAATCCAGATATCGGAACGTGTATTTCCACAAACGTAAGAATCTACTGAAACTTTGGTACGATGAAGTTCACAAATAACGTAGAAACCAAAAATACATGGGCCAGGGATGACCCTGCTATCTTGATTCTTCTCTCAGCGTGTTTGTGCGGTGAGTGAGGCACGTAGCATGGTAATGGCTTCCTGCCCTAACGGTTTGCTCAGTCGCAGCTGTGGCTTGGTCGGTGGTATATTCCTACGGTTTGGTAGGCTGTTTCAAGCTCGCGCTGCTCATGGTCCTGCGAGATTTCCTTCTCATGGGTATGGTCACAGCAACGATATTCTGGTTAGTTTCTTGCGCGGGATACACATTGCGTCGGGCTAAACCCATTCAGGGCGTTCTCAAATAATGTTCTGCTTGCACCTCCGTCACACTCTACTGCGGCGGATTCCAAAGTCGAGTGGGCATACGCGTTCGATGTGCACACAAATGCGTTCTTTCCACTCTACCTCACATTATATCTGGGACAACTGTTTCTCGTCCCATTGTTACTGAAGAACAATTGGGTGTGTCTCTGGTTAGGGAATACGCTCTACCTTGCCGCGTAGGTCGTCACACATGGATCCCGTTACTCATTGTATTGACCGGAGTGAGTAGCTTCGGGCAGTATATCTATGGTATTTATCTGGGCTTCAATGGTGAGATCCTATTCGAGGTACACTCGATTCCTGGTTCTGGTTTGCTGATCCATCCAAAGCCCTCCCTTTTCTTATTCGCACCGAGCTACTCCTCTCCCCCCTGTTGCCCCTGTTTACGGGCTATATCCTCACACTGCTTGGGTTTAACGTCGCAAAGCATGTTTTGGAGGCGTATTTCGGTTCATAGCATTAGTCTGCAACGAGTAAATAGAACATAGCACGGACAGAAATTCGATAAGTCGTCTTGTCGGTTCCCCACTTCTGAGTTTGAAGTGTGTAACCTTTTCTGGTAATCGCCAATTACCTTGCCCACCACATCTGGCACGTTTTCCGTCCTCCCTCTACCTCTTCCCACAAAATAACTGTGGCAATCGCTCAAACGCACCGAACGTAGGATCATGCCTACTTCTAGAACCCATCTTGAAAAGGCTATCGGCAAGATACAAGAACGGGGTGCAGTTCCCGAAATCGATTTCACCCAGCATAAGTTGGAGAATGGGTACACTATCAGCACCCAAGAGCGGGTTGTGAAGGATGTTGGCACCGTTTCCCAACATCATATACACATTTTCTGACCCCGAGAACGGTAGGTGCAAGCCCCAGCAATGCACATCCCCACTCCAGAGCAGTTCTTCTCGAAGGAGGATCCAACCAAACCCGATGTCAACTTCCTCAAGAACCATTTTTATCGGGAAGGACGTGTCTCCGAGGAACAGGCCCTGTATATTTTGGAAAAGGCCACAGATCTGTTAAAGAAGGAGCCCAACCTCGTCTCCGTCGATGCACCGGTCACCGGTGAGTCTCATGTCTCATATCAAGCGAGACACGTATTTGACACCTTGTCACTCTGACTTCAGTTTGCGGTGATATTCATGGCCAATATGTGAGTCCCTTGTTACCTTAGCAGCCGCCTGGGCACACAATCTGAACCTATCCATTGTCAGTACGACCTGATGAAACTCTTCGAGATCGGCGGCAACCCCGCTACCACGCGGTATCTCTTCTTGGGAGACTACGTTGACCGAGGCTACTTCAGTATCGAGGTACATTTTAATGGCAGATAGGTCTGCTCCCATCGATCTGATCCAGTTATAGTGTGTGCTCTATCTATGGTCGCTTAAGATTTGGTACCCCACCACATTCTTCCTGCTCCGTGGTAACCACGAGTGTCGACACTTGACGGATTACTTCACCTTCAAGCTCGAATGTACGTCGCAAGATCCCTTGTGACAGGAATACTTCGGTTGGCTGACCCAGACTTTTGCCAGGCAAGCGAAAGTACTCCGAGCGCATCTACGAGGCATGCATGGACTCGTTCTGCGCTCTCCCATTGGCGGCCATCATGAACAAGCAATTCTTTTGCGTCCACGGCGGCCTTTCCCCCGAGCTACATACTTTAGAAGATATCCGAAACGTGATCCTGACCGCTGATTCTACAGGTCCCCACTGACGTGCCCTATTTAGATCGATCGGTTCAGGGAGCCACCAACACAGGGTTTGATGTGTGACATCCTATGGTCGGACCCTGTAGAAGACTTCGGGCAGGAGAGTACGTCAGAGAGCTTTCTGCACAACCACGTCCGGGGTTGCTCGTACTTCTTCACGCAAGTCTTATCCAATATCACCCTTCTTCGAATAACTTATCCGTTTCCACCAGTTATCAAGCGGTCACACAATTCCTGGAGAGGAACAAGTTGTTATCGATTATCAGAGCACACGAAGCTCAAGATGCTGGGTATGGTGTAACCAGGATTGGTGATGTTTCTCGCGGAAATTTACCCTTCTGTTATTTTAGCTATCGGATGTACCGAAAGACGAGGACAACGGGTTTCCCATCCGTGATGACCTTCTTCTCTTGCCCTCATTACCTCGATTGTTACAACAACAAGGCGGCTATTCTCAAGTATGAAAGTAACGTCCTTAATATCCGGCAATTCAATTGCACCCCCCATCCATACTGGCTCCCTAACTTCATGGATGCATTTACGTGGAGTCTGCCGTTCGTCGGCGAGAAGAGTACGATACTGTTTTCTGCACCCCCTTCGCAAACTTACTCTTGACGTGCTAGTCACGGACATGTTGCTGTCCCTTCTTAACATTTGCACGAAGGAGGAGTTGGAAGAAGAAGATGAAGGCCTCATAATCACCAGAGAGACCGCAGCAGAACATGCCGAGCGGAAACGCGTCATCAAGAGCAAGATCTTGGCCGTCGGTCGTGTCTCGCGTGTCTTTGCTCTCCTTCGGTACGCTTTTACCTATACCCTATAACTACCACTAATGATTAACATACAGAGAGGAGTCTGAGCGTGTTTCTGAGCTCAAGAACGTCGCGGGTATGAAAGAATTGCCCACAGACAGTCTCGCGAACGGTGCCGAAGGCATAAAGGATTTGATCACCAACTTCCACGATGCGTACGTCAAAACAGCTCAATCACCGACACACCAACATATACTTACCCTTCCCCGTAGCCGCAAGTCGGATATCGAGAACGAGCGTCTGCCACCGGAACTGTACGATGCGGATTCTCAGGAAGGCCGGGCAATGATATCGAGCCCCCCTTCGCCATCTGAGGAACCAGCATCCCCCATACCTGCCAATGGTGTCTCCGCTGCCCTCGAACGATTCATCGCCTCTGGCGGTGGGACTCCCACGTCACCTACCTCGAGTATTACGTCGCCGTCGATCGGACCGCCATCCAGGCGCGGTCACAGCAGGGCTGCCAGTCTCGGTACGACTATGACGAGTCCCAGCACTAGACGACGGAGTCTGGAAAATACTATTTCGCTAATCAGGGAGGCAGTAGACTCGAGAGAGGAAGAGGCGGAAACGAGCCGAAAGAAGCCGTAAACCCGGCTTACGTGTGACAGGACTTACCCAGTTCTTAGTGTTTCTCTCCTTGTCCCTACCTTCTCGTGACGGTTATCATGTCATGCCTCGAAAAGCTTACAGCAAAATGACCTTGACATTTTCCTCACCCTAGTTTTCTCTCTTTCTTTTCTTGTACACCATATTGGAGAACGACCATCTTACTTTGCATCGGTTCCTTGCATGGTAGGGACGGGTTCTTGGGAGTTGACACAAGGGTTTACGTTTATTGCTAATGCAGCGATACATGGGTGTACAATGCGATCATACACGAAAAGGAGATTGGTTACTTCTGTGAGGTGAAATTTGTTAGCGAAAGGTTGAAATTGGCGGCTTTGAAGGTCAGCATGATTAAGAGTGTCCTTCATGAACGTTCGGACATATGCTTGTCGTGTAAAACACATGGAACATCATGTTGAAAGGGGAAGCGAAGCGATACTCACCAGAGAATATCAGGCGTCGGCCGCGAACGTAGTTCCCGGTTAGAGTAAATTTAATAAACGATTGAGTGGGTCGAAGAGGCGAAGGCTAGCGGTTCAGAGGGTGGTTGTGCGTATGAATTCGTTAGTAGAGGGCACATGGTCTGTTCACCTACTAACAGTAAATCATCTCATGGGAGAGCAGGGATACCACAAAATGAAGAAAATTGACATACGTCTACTCACGACGGCCACTGTGATGAAATCTGGTTAGCCCAATGAAGATGTGACGAAGGAGGGTAAGGAAGAGGGGACCTAAGGCGAGCGTGTGGGTCAGTTGGTGATGCATGATTTGAGTTTGGTTCATTGGATAGTCCCGTCACCAACTCGGTATGGATAAGTATACATCGTGTGCACGCAGGCTTTGGTGTCTACCCTCCAGCTCTCTTCAGGAAAAGGGAGACTCACCTTGAAGAAGTGGTCGAAAGGATCATGAGGTGAGTTTTTTTCCAGAGAGGTCAAGGCAAACCTCAACGCTCCGACCCCGGCAGACTCCGTCGCTTGTTTTTCTCTCATTTTTTCCTCAAACCCAGCAATGGCGATAGTTGTTTGCTGCTTTGAGTAACCGTGAGGTGAGATTCTTTTCAGATCGTTGGAGGGTAATCCTGCTACCCCTCCGTTTGTGATGATATCCAATTTTCAGTTCTGCTTCCGAAGAGAGCTTCGCTCCTTGTGGACAAACTATACCAAAACTCTCACTTTTCTGACCCATTTGCCGTATCCTTGCTGGCAGTTGAAATTGAACGCTGAAGCTGAAGTACTGATCTGTTGTTTCCTTTCCCATAGGTATAACCAAAGTTTACTTCATGGGGAATCGGGCCTTTCCTCCCCTGCATTGAGGTCGTGTACCGTCATTATATATCTCGACTACGATGCTACAGTTGATAACAATATACGCTATGGGTGAAATCTCTAAAGTCCGTGTCAAAGTTCGAATCCAAGCTTGACTCTCGATGCGAGTTCTTGGGCCACTTCTCTCGTCGTTCCAGTACCAGTTTTCTCAGAAAGCCGATTTATGGCCTCGTCCTCGCGCGCCCATTTACCCTCCATTCTCTGAGTCTCCCAGTAATTGCCAGCAGACTGCCTGAACTCTGGAACGCGTAAGGTTATTGCTGATGTAAACTTGAGCAGCTGCACCCGTCGGTGGAGCGCCTGGAGAGCCAAGTTTGTTTGTGGTACGATGGTGAGAGGTGAAGTGATGAACGAAGCAGGCAAGAGAAAGTGCGTGACGAGGGGCAAGGTAGTGAAGAGCAGATGACGCAGAATCCAGAGCGTGTCATACCACTTCAAATAGTCACTCTATGAGACTGAGAATGGAGACACCAAGAATTTGGACCGACCATCGTTAGCTCTTGCTGGTCAACGGTTATCCTGACCGTCAACATCCAGTACACGTCGACAATGCAGGTGAACATCAAGAAACCGATAGTGGTAGTCCTCCACGTTTCACGATCAGTTCCACGTATTGTCACCACTCCAAGGAGCGCGGCCTCCTTGATGTAGGACAGCACGATTGCGGAGAGGGTGTACGTCGCATACTCTGTGAAGTTTGTACACCATTCACACTCTTGAATTGTGTTCTGACCGAACCTAACTGATCGAGTGAGATCAGGGTGGATGACGCGGGAATGGGACGAACCTGACGAAGTATGTTCTGAGGTCAAATGTGTTCAGTTTCACCAACAGCTCTTCTATGTGTTCGGGCAGGGTGTCCTCCTCTCTCATGCCCGTCCTTGAGAGAAGTATGGCCCTGATCTTCTGGGAAGGCATCGAGAGAGGAAGGTGTAGCCGCGTGAACAGGTTTGATGGCGTCTTGAAGGAAAGGATGTATATCATATATAGGGTATGTACGGCGATGATCCCAGTGATGAACAGCCAGTACTTTGGTTGACGCGCATTCTTTGTAGGGGCGGGAGTTGATCTTCGGCAGGCGAATGCTATGAGACAAATAGTGGTTCCGAGGATGAAAGTGTCCGCGGAAGCAGATAGCAAAGGCATTCTAGTGAGATGCGGGTGTTGCTATTCTGCCTAGTCCAATCAGAATTGGGGTAAGGAAACGAAACGGTTTGAGAGTATTGTTGCTCGTTGTATGCGCACCTCTCTGCTGCGACCAGGGGGATGATGGTTGATGCAATGGTACGGGTGAACTACGGGTTTGATGGCGGAGTCGGTCGTTTGGGCCTAAGTCTTGGGATATAAGTAAGTACAACAATTGATCACACCGTTTTCCCCCTTCCTCCTTGTCCCTGCATCGTCGGGGGAAGCGACCCAGGCACAGAGGTCCTTTTTCCCCCCTCTCTTCCCATTAAACCAACCATCTGCTCACCTGAATCATCATCTGCAGGTCGGGCTCTCGTTGCTCCGTCGGAACCGGTTGTATCTTTCGCTTATTCTACAAGGAAGGAACTTCGTCGTCCAGGTAATTTTTTCTTGCTTTTTCTTCCCTCCCCTCCTGCTTGACAATTGGGCAGATGACGACGACCATTCCAACAGACGAAATCGTCTTTTCGACCGTCCCAAGCCTCACAACCTGTTCGCAGGTGACGATCGGATGGGCGTACCACGGGACTACGCCTCCCACTTCGAATTACCCCTTGGTCGTGACAAACATCGGCATAGACCAAGGAAGTCTCAGTCGCAGAGAATATCCGTCGGTCTCCAGACGGAGCGCGACGGTCGTGAACATGACCCTATCCGCGATCAATCCCTCACTAGACAAGTTTGATTGGCTCAAGGTCAACATTCCCCAAGGGCGGTACCGTCTGGATGTCTACACAACAGTCGAGGTTTTGTCATCCAACCTCTTCAACGTCACCAACGGGGTCGACGTTTCATGTCTGGTGGCCCCATCGCAATCCTCCATCCTCTCATCCTCTGCCCCATCCGTCACTCCTCCTTTCCCGACTCACAGCACATCTTCAACAAACAACCCATCAATACCAGTTGTAGGTAATTTGTCCGTGAGCAAGGGGGTAATCGCGGGTGCCATTGTCAGCGGAGTGGCTGTCCTTGCTCTGATCGCAGTTATTGCCTTGTGGGCATTGCGCCGCCGGAGGACAATAGCTCGGAACGCCACTCCTCCAGGTTCTGTACCCAGAACTAAAGGACAAGCATCCAGGGGGCTTCACAATCCATCAGACTCAACGGGGACCATTCTACCATTTGGTGGTGGAAACCAGGAGAATTCTCCGCAGTTCTCAACGTCGGAAGAAGATTTTGCTTCTGAAAAATCTACAGTGGCTTTCGATGACAACAAACTCAATCTGACCCCGATCGTCGCTACGAGATCATACTCGAAGTCATCGACATCAAGCAGGAGACCCGTATCGATGACTGTTAAGCCTTCCTTCGAGTCCCGCGAAACGGTTCAGTCACGGCCATCGCGTCAACCACGTCGTTCGCTCGATAGTAGCATGGTTCCTCCAAACAAGACCACCCTTGCCCCCAGCCCGCCATCGCCATCTCATCCACGGTACCCGTCAGACCGCACTCGACGTGCCTCACGGAAGCCAGTTCCCGTTTACGATCCGAGTGAATTCCCCAGCTCCGAGTCGAACGACATACCACTTAGCGCTCGGCCTGAGACGGACCTCAGTGGCGGGGCGAAAATATATTATCTTATTCCAGATGCGCCTCCCGGGCAGAGGAAATAAGTGGGTCATCCCCGATTCTCTTCTGTCAGATGTTGAACGTCTTTTTTTCGGCTTCAGACCTGACTTATTCCCAATCTTGGATTATTCGTAGGTTATGCGCGTGCGTTGATATCACTCGTCGTTCTTGTTTGTTGTATTAGCATATGCTTGTTCTTCGTGCGATGTTCTTCTGCTTTTCTGTGCTCCCACCCCGCCTCCCGCCCTCCTCCTGTATACCAGCGACTGTAGCGCAGCAAGTAATCTTATACCGCTCATTGTCGAATCCTATACACAGTTTTAGTGTCACAGCCATCCGTAGTCGGTTGTGAAAGTGTGAACGTCCATGCATGTTTCGAGTGGACTGCTTGCGGGGTATTTATACCTGCTACCTCTAGATCAGCCGTCACCCTGCCGTTTTACTCCTCCGCTCCCTCTTCCAGCGCATCCCACCGTTCCACCCTTTCTTTCTTTCCTCTTTTCTCTTCGACGCCCAACGACCTTTTCTTCACGAATTATCTATAATGGTGTACAAGGAACAAGCTGCCTCCGACACCGTTGACGACGGTCCCCCCATCTCCGTTCCTGATTCTGGAGACACCGGAGAGAGTGGAAAGCTCAAGATGATCGTTCAGCTCGTCCGCAAATGCATGGGAATCAAAGATATTGCCTCCATGTGTGTTTTCATCATGCAACCGAGAGCTCGATGTCGAGCGGAATGTTGATGATTTACAGGAGGTTATCTCTTCCCGCATCCTTGTTGGAGCCCGTCCCGAACCTGGTACGTCCTTATTCTCACCAAACTGCAAACTCGTTGAACAAGCACTCATGTACGCTGTCATTAGGAATATTGGCATTATTTGGATCGTCCGGACCTCTTCGCGGCGTGAGTCCCACGTTCTGTCATCTGCGGAAACCAGGTTGTCTTTGAATGGGATCAAAGGCTAATATGTTCCGAGAAACAGTATCAATGATTCCGAAGATCCATTTGAGCGTATGTTGGCCGCCCTGAGGTTCACTTTTTCAAAGGATCTCAAATTCATTGTGAGCGCACCCCGTTAACCTCAGTGGTAATCGGTAGTAACCTCCCCTCAACTTCTAGCGCGGGAAAGTTTGCAAGCCCTATAATTCCGTTCTCGGCGAGCATTTCCGGGCTCATTGGGATGTAATCCCCGTCTCGTACCCTGCCGATCCTCGGGGGCCACCTCTTCAACATTTATACATTTCAAGCCCCGCTTCTACGTCCTCTTTGTCCGCCACCCGCTTGAGTTTGGAAACCGACAGCATTAAGAGTGGTCGGAGCGCATTCAGTTACATTTCCTTCGGGCGTACCGCCAAGAGCACGCCAGCAACCTCCCCCGAACCTGTGGGAAGCAACGTCGATGCTCAGATGTCCAGTCTCAGCCTCGGCGCGGGGGCGACTGAATTGCTAGAGGCGGACTCTAACGACAAGACGAAGAGGATACGAGTCATTTACGTCACGGAACAAGTGTCTCATCACCCTCCTGTCTCGTCTTATTACGCCTCTTGTCCCGCGAGGCAGGTCGAGCTGAGGGGTGTGGATCAGATATCTGCCAAGGTATCTGGGACTACCTTGAGGGTCAGCCCGGGATTATACAACAAGGGAATCTTCGTTAAGATCACCGGTGGTCCTGGCGAAGGAGAGGAGTATCACATTACCCACCCAGTGGCTTCTGTTAACGGTATCTTGAGGGGGAACTTTTATATCACTGTCGCGGACTCGACAATCGTCACTGTTAAAGGTGCCAAGGATGGAGTTGGTTATCGTGCCGTCATTGAATACAAGGAAGAGGTAGGGGGAGGATCTTGGTTTCGTAGCTCCTCGGCTGATAGTAAATTCTGCAGTCTTGGCTTGGAAGGGCGATGTTCGCACTGGAAGGGGTCATTCACACGTACGAGGAGGGTGAGACAGAATATAAGGAATGGACAAAGGCCAAACATGTCCCGACAGATCGGATCGTCGCCTACTTCGATGGCTCGTGGAAGGGCCGCATTCGTTACAGGCTTGCTAACGGATCGACATCGGTATCCGACAAGAGCTCTCCAATCCCATCCGCTGCTACTTCGCGCTCAGACCTGACCATGGGAGCTGAAGATGAGTGGGCTACGCTCATCGACATCTCGACCCTTCACCCGGTACCCAAGGCCGTAAGAGCTTTGGAGAGCCAGTTGCCTACTGAGAGCAGAAAGCTGTGGGATTCAGTGACGAGCAGGCTATTGAACAAGGAGTACAGCGAAGCCACTAAGTTCAAGCAGGCGATTGAACAGAAACAGAGAGACGATGCCACGGAAAGGAGGAATAGAGGAGTAGAGTGCGTTCATTTCATCGTATCGTCCCCTAAGGGTTCGCTCACCTGATCTTATGATCACACACCATAGATTCATACCCGTTTATTTTGAGAAGGACATTGACGGTGGGACCCCCCAGTTGACGGTGGAGGGTAGGAAGGCTGTCGAGGAGGAAATTGCCGAGAGTTCCTCATACCCGCTGGAGACGGTACCAAGCAAACCCACATAGAGGGTTTTCTGATGGATTACGGTTGTATGGGGGCTCGTCGCATTTCCAGTGGGCTGCCACAGACGAGGTCGCCGATGACGAAACGGTGGATGAACCCCCTCACGAAACTGATATTCTGACATCATTGTACTAATCGCCTTTCCGCTTCGCTTCACTCCCCGATTCCCCACCCACTTTATCCCCAATGTTCTCGATTCCTTATGTCTGATCGCGTACACGCATCCCCTTGGAGAGGAAGCAGGGCTATGATATCAATAATAACTGAGACGTAACAGGGTGTGTACGATAACTATATTATCAAGTCATGGAGGGGTCACAACCAATTGTTTTGTGTCCGACGACGTAAAGGAAGGGGTATGAACGGCCCCCGGGCAGGTGTTGGCTTGCTATCCGATAGTCGCCCCACTTTGCGAATCTGGTGTAGCCTGGAAGCGACCACGAGGTCGGTCAGAAGTTGCGAATCCGAGAACAGACGCGATTGAGTCCAGACCTTCGAATGGCATACATGGAGAAGACCCCAGCAAACGCGACGGACAGGCCGCTCATGATAAAGAATGCATAGCTATCAGCTTCTAAGTGTGATGTCAACTGCAAAGAAAGGTAAACGGTTTTCTCAGAACGTCGGCATGAAATTCGTGAGCAAGAACGCTCAAGGGTCACGTACGTTCATTCCGAACAAGCCGGCGAGGAGAGTTCCAACCCCTAATCCCATGGTTATAATAGAGATCTACACGATGACGCCTCTAAATCACACAGCAGCCTTAGAGTCGGATCAAAAAGGGTGACACTCACCTTAAGATCTAGCGTGAGGAGCGCATTTCGGTTGGAGTCGAGAATTAGTTCTACGATCTCTTGCGTAGACTGTATATTACTCTACAGGAACCGACTCTGTCAATGCACATGATCGGTTTACCCCTTGGGAAGGAACCGAACAAACCTGAGTGGTCTCTGTTTCGTTTACGATCTCCTCGACCTGCTTAGCAAACGACTCTAGAAGGACCTCCAGTTCCTGATGATCACTTGGTTTTCGTTGTATGCCATTCTTCTTGTCCGTGAGATACATCGCCACAAGATCCTCATCTTTTTTACGGGATATCGAATCAGCCAAATGGTTATGATTCACGATCGAGTGCCATGGAAAACGTACCCTGCTCTAAAACCTCCTCAAGGGCCTCTTGTACCTGTAGTGTGGATAAGGATAGAGCCGTGGTGGTCAATACATTCGCTATCCTTCGGCTTCGAAAAATTTAGGGTACGCGGGAAACGAGGCACTTACAAGCTTGGCCCTATTTTGAAAGCTAGTCAGTTTTCGGGATCTATGCAGGAGGCGCATGAATTTGTCCCGATCGATATCATCGTCCAATTCGGCCAAGAGGTTCCCGACGAGCTCCCGAAGAAACGCCATCTCAGTGTCGAGCGCGCTAAGTACGGAGAGGAGAATAGATTCCAGCGCCCTGGGAAGCACTAGATATGTTGAATGGATGGTCCTCGGCATCGCGATAGAACAGTCTGGATTGCGCACCGGAACTCGTATGGCAACCCTGTTCCTTTGGCTTTCAGATTGTGCTGATGCCAATCCGGAAATCATCAGTGTTGGTCTGGATGAGGCACATGGGTGTCTCACCTCGAGGTGATAGAGGAAGGAAGACTGTAACTTTGAGTTAACGGAGCCATAGGTATCGAAAAGTAGCACGACGTCGGATTTTACGAGTGCACGTATGTGGAGCATATTGACCTATTGCGTGTTAAAGTTAGATGGTGATACAGAAGGGGACCCTAAACGACACGAACCAGAATGGCTTCTTGACGTACAAGGAGCGTGGGTACAAGGTTAGGAATGCGAGAATCAAACTTTCGCAAATCACGGGGCTAGGTCGCGATGAGGGAATCGCACGTACGGGGAATTAGAGACTGGAGGCCCACTTACGTTCAATCGATGTTCCACACACAGATCCGACTTTTTGAACTGGCCCGAAATCGTCTTCACATTACCTGGTAAAGAAACGTAAAAGGTATTTAACGACGGATGGTTCAGGTTGTCGCAAAGACGGTAGGACTATATACCTCCTGCATCAAGAACCGTGCCTATCATCAAAGTTTGTGATCAACTGCAAAGGTCTGTGGGAAACATCGAGCGAGGAGAGACGTTACATCGGAGCATCATGTCGCCTGGCTGCCTCCCCTTGTATGCAGTTTCCAGGAGGTTTGCTTTGATGGCTTCCTCTTGTTCATCCGTGAACACCTGGAGGGGAAGACGGGAGCGAGGCTGCTGTGTGCCCCAGAGGTGCCGGACCGGGTGAGCGATGGGTGACAAATTGACTGGGATGCGGCTGGGCATCCGAGCAGAAAGGGCACGAGCTGATTGGGGGGGCGATAGATGGCCCTGGGATGGATTGACTCTGGCTGTAAATTGTCTGGAAAAGCGAACCAATGGTGCACGTCCCATCACATGGCTGGAGAAGACATGGGTGAAGGACGCATGCATGCGCGTTGGGCGACGTTCTCTAGAACAAGCAGAGAGGATTTAAAGTAGACAAGGGTAACTCGACGTCGACGGCCGGAAGAGACGGAGCGGGGAAAAATAGCGGATGCGCGATTCGTCGCGACAGACGGAAGAGGGTCGAATGCGGTTACGTAAATCAGCGGGCTGACTAATTTGAAATCGAGGATTTCTTCCGTAGCGCTGTACTGGCTCTGGGCAAGGGCAAGGCCGCAAGCACCACCCTCAGTCATTTTTCCCTGGTGTGGATTTACAGTGGTTAACGTTACTTACGTCTCAGTAGGGCACTGCCGGTCGTCTGCTGGGCAGAACCCTGGGTGATGACACGCCCGCAGTGGCGGTGTCAGACACGCCCCGGGTCACGCACAGACTGACTACTGGCCCCGCACGAGTATGCTGAGGTACATGTGACCACCGCCAACTGCTCACGGATGATGAGAGCTTCTGTGCGTTCTATGGTTAGTCCTTTGAGGAGGTTCGCCCACCCGGACTTAACCGCATTGCCGAACGTTATTTGGCCTCCCCACATCCGATTTTTTCATATCGCATTCAGACCCCGGAGACAAAACCATCACCCAGCACGGCCCAATCCGTCACCAATCGCACCTGCAGGTCCCTCGATATATTCATCTTTCGTTCTGTCTATCAGGACTTGTTCTCTATATTTACCCCCGATTCTCTTCCCCAACGCCCCATGTCCCCCTCCTCTAATGTACGAAACACGCCGACTAGTGGAAGCCGCCTCCGCCCTCTCTGCTTTCCTCCAGACTCGAGCGGTCCCCCATGCCTTCTACGGTGATGTGCTGATATCGATACTCGCCAATCAACCCCTCGCCGCCGTACGTTCGTTTGTCGCGGAACGCTAAACACTCCTGACCGTTTGTCCCCCCCAGCAAATTTCATGCATCGTGCAAGGCGGGGCCCCACACCCGTTCCGCCTTGTTCGCGATGCCCTCCGTTCCGCGGATGATTTCTCAACCACCTCGTCGCCTTGGTCTGATCGGTACGAAGCAACTACTACCTCCGCCTCACTCTCCGTCCTCACCACCAGTCTTCTTTACAGCCTACACGTAAGGTACCACGGCTTTATTCCTCCTATAGAAGTAGGTCTGGCAATGCCTATTCCCCCGCACGCATGCATTCATACCCCGGTTTGATAATGAGATCGAGATCCTTTCTGCGGGGGAAGAGGGCCCACGCCGCCTTGACGCAAACACGATTATGAACATCCGGGGTCTCCCATTCCTATCTATTTCTGAGTACATTCGAGCAAAACTCAAATCCTGGGCCATGTGAGTTCCTCCCACCTTCTCACGGTCTCCCTTGATACACGCAACTTAATTTCCGCGCGCAGCCGGCAATCGGAGCCAGACGCCAGGGAAATCACTTACCTCTTAAATCGTTATTGGGACAAAGTCGACATCAATCGAATACCAGAACACGACATGAACGACTTTGCTGCCGCCATTCCAGATGCCTCTCGCGCATGGTCCTCGTTGCAGAAGAAGTACGGTATGTGAACATCCGGACAGACCCGGCCTCATCATGGATTTGTAGCACGTTCTTGTACAACCCAAAATTGCGACCTTATCTCCTGGGAGCTTCACGCTCGTCAATAGGCGTCGTCACATGTATCCCCAGCATCTTATTAGTTGTTCAACAAACGTAAGGTTTTGAATACACACTTTCGCTCTAACGTGGTCTCGGTATGGGTTAGCCTGATCTCGATGTAATCGACGATTCTATTGCAATTCCCGGAAATATTGGACGTCCTCTGTTGCCCTGGATTTACATCCCCTCCATCGCGTATCAGCTCCCAGTCGAGTTGCCGGTCTGAGGCAAGATAACAATGATCCTCAATGACCTAATCGTTAGCCCCGCGGGGCGGCATGCAGATTACATACACGGTCTTCATCATGATCAGATGCCCACGACTACATCATCGCCTGATCCGAAAGGCTAAACGGTATCCGTCCACCAACAACATTCCAATCTCTCATATACACGAAATCGCATGGAGGTCGCGACATGTCGCGTAAGGGAGGGAGAATGTCGAGAAACGATACTCGGTAACGCAAAGCAAAGCATACATCTTGTCACTCCCTGCATCTTGCTTTGATCTAATTTAGTTTTCAAGTCATGGGCCCAGGCCGTGTGACAAATTAACACCAGATAATGGTAGATAACGCGGGTGGGCCTGCAGTATCTGGGCAGCGGGTTGTCCCCACCCACAAGATCTCGTCCTCGACAGCGTCTGGAGCTCTTAACGCAAGGCCGACAGTCGGTCGCGACGAGTTCCGGCCATTGAATGAAGTTCCTGTCGTACAACGATAGGTGAATGATTTGTCAAAGCCCAACGGCGATTACTACATGTCGAACTACCTGAGCCACGCCGGTCGCTTTCTTCCTGGTGAAACACCCAGTTATGATAGGCTGAATTGAACGTTCGCGGCTCCGGGACGTTGTCTGTGTCCGGAATCGGATCACCCAAGCGAAAAGGATAGCTTCGGCCCTCATAACCGGGATGAACGCCGTACGATCGTGGTGGTGGTGTGTGTATGTATGCCGGCAGCAGAATTCCACACCTGGGCAGAGGGTATTCTTTTATTCACCGCCGATTGTCCAACTGCGTTTCTCAGGATTTATCGCTGCACCAGCGGCCGCCTTTCTGGTAGACACAGGAATTCGGAATTCTGGAGGGAGACAACAACACACGTTCATAACGCCGGTGGATGCATCGGGAAGCCTCAGTCCGATGGATGGTAATGGTAACAAGTGTAGAACAAGAGCACGGGGTTGCACCCGGCGCGTACATTGACATCGAAGACGGCGGGCTTTACCCTCCGCCCCGCGCAATGGGAGCGATAAGCGAAATTGAAGCAGGTGCCTGGGGTCAGATGCGGATATTCATTCCGTACTTACCGAGGGAACCTCCGAACAGACTAGAAACCCGGCATGAGACCCGCACCAGGTACCCAAAGACTAACGGCCATGATCCGGACCTAGAGAGTCGTGACGTTCGAGCTTCAAGGAAATAAGCGAACCGGATCTCAGACCCTGTTCCACATGGCATGCTAGTTACTTCGGCCCAATCCGTTCTATCCCATCACGGGTACGCGAGGGAGACATGAAACATTCTGGATTCAAAACATATGGTCAAATACATTGTCTGGTCACCTTCTGTCACTCAAGAATCGTCGTCGCCGTCGTCTGGTTCCACAAACACTGCGTCCAACGTCAACGCCTCCACTCGTTCCGCCAACTGCTGCATGTTGTCGAGGATCCCAATGCGTGTCGCTTCCTCTAGTTGGTCATCCTCGATGTCGTTCTCTATATTCCATGGAATCTCATCCCCAGTCCAACCTCCGTTCCTGTGAATCAGGGCCAGGAACCCCTTCCACAAAGGGTCGAGTGACAAGGTGGCTGGGTCTCCGACCACGATGAGAAGCGCTTTTGCACGAGTTACCGCAACTATACCAAATTTAACGCATTCTGCGACATACAAAAAACATCCCATACCATTGAATCGACGAGGGTGGGAGACAAAGCCAAGGGTGTGACGGAGGTCCGTCTCGATGTAGTTCCTGCTACTTCGTACGGTTGAAATTATGATGATTTTGCGCTCCTATGGACTGGGATGAGCCATTTTTGAATCGGGGTGTGCCTTTCTCACCTGGCCTTGATACTCCTCGACGCTGGCCACTTTCACTCTGGTCATAGCACTATTGGCCAGTGCCTGTCGTATTTTGAGGACTTGGCCGTGGTAGGGGGTAATAATACCGACATCATCGGCAACTGTAGAGTTGTTGGGATGAAAGGTGCTTGGCATGGGAGTGTAATCCTCACCTGCACCAAGCCGATGGAGTTCTTCTACATAAGTCTTGACCTGCAAAACCTCGTCAACGTTGAAGAACGAGGGAGAGTTCGCCTCTCGCTGATCCAAGCCAGGGATCGCGTGGAAGATGACCGGGTAGCTCGGATTAGGGAGAAGGGTCGAACCGATGAACGCGTCTGTATCCTGGTTACCACATGCCTCGAGATCGTTCTTGTAGAAACAGTTGTTCGGGTACTGTAATATCGAGACATGGGAGCGGAAATTCTTCACCAACTTGACAATGCTGTGCCAAGGTGATCAGTTTTGATGCGCAACGTGTCATGAAAGTTAGACGTACGTGTTCCCGTCCTGTTCGTGCTCATCGTACATCGTATCCTCCATCAACCTTTCGAGAAAGCTGACCCCCAACCCAAATTCCACCGCAATTGGTGACTGAACGATTGGTCCGAGCTGACATGGATCTCCAGACAATATCACGTTTGTCGCGTTTCCCAAAATGCCCGTGATTGGCACAAGACACTCTGGCTCAGAAGCTTGCCCGGCTTCATCGACAAAGATGTGCGTGAAATGACCGCGAGGTAAGCCAATGCCTGGGGGGACACAACCGGACAGGCAAGTAGTAACAATGACACGGAAACTAGCCATCTTGTTCAGTTCGTGTACCGAATGAACATTACCCTTCTTGAAAGTGTATGGTGCCAACCCAGGAGGCACGTTTCCTCGATATGAGGGTGCATAGAATCGAAAGAGTTGATCTGGGGTCAGGTAATCCTTCAAGCGGACTGCAACGATGTCTGCCGCCGCGTTGCTCGGAGCGCTTGCTAGGATGGCGACATCGGGGTTTCGCAGCAACTGGCGTATCGCTTCGATGATCGTGACCGTTTTACCCGTACCAGGACTAGAATACTTCCGTGTCAGAATTCTCTGGTTTCGTGGGTCCACGAAGTGTACCTACGGTCCAAAGACGATGAAGGGAGGAGACCCAGGCGGAAGCCTCACGATGGATGAAACTGCCCGCTTCTGTGCAGGGTTCGTCTCGATGTCCGGATTGTAGATCACGATTGCCCCCTGCAATGCTGTCTGAAGTTTTACATGGGTCAAGAGTGGGAACTGGAGGCGGTGGACTGGGGGAGTGGCTTTGATAGCCTGATGTTCTCTACGAGAGACGATGCGATTGTATTTGAAACGAACGTAGAAGCGTTCACCCGGGTTGAAATTTTGGAACCCCCTTCCAAAACGAAGGCCAACCTCGTCCCGTTCAATTATATGAACGAACCCAGAGTACCACTTTCCTCCTTGAGCTGCCCCCGTAGGCTGAACGAGGATTTCGTCGCCGATCAACACGCTGGGACGCTTCTCCGCCAGACCAGGGACGGGAAGGCTAACGAAGCCATTAATTTCTCGTCTCACGTGGAAGATGAAAATACGAACAAATGATAGGGGCGCCGATACTCGATTCTAGCGTTTGGTATATCGAACTTCTCGAGATCTTGCCTGTACGCTCGTTAGTTTGACGACACCGTGAACTATCGACTGGAGATGCGCACGAGATCTTGAACTCCTCGCACCAAAGTAGCACTTCGAACAATCGCGTATATGTTTCGGGCGCCAGCCGTTGCGGCAAGAACTTCCTACCGGTTTCCGGTACCAAATTTGGCTGTCTTTTGCTGAGGAAAGCAAACAGATCATCCGGGATCATATAGAATGGGAGACGCGTTGTCCATGGGATGGACGTCTCGAAAGGTGGGACCTGACGATACACGGAGCATTGTCAAGCGCGGCACAACATGGGGGGGGGGTCGACTTACGACACCCTCCTCAACTTCGGTCATATGTCGTTGTTGCTTCGGTCTCCGGGGGGCAACATATGGCGTGACGGGTTGGAGAGCCCTATGCTCCTCTACACTTCCAATGGCTACCAGAACTGGGCGGACAATCACAAATCGTTCCTTGGACCGGATGTCTTCAAACAGTACTTCGACCCTAGCTTCAAATCGACCCCGATTCGACTGAGCGCATGTCACGTTGAGCGTAGTATCAATGCCATAGTCCACAATTTGATTTCGGGCGGGACGCTCGACCGTAAACCTGTACACAGCCTCATGAGCTCTTGAATCCGTGTAACAAATACTTTCAGCTCACGCAGTGTTTCTCTTACTTGAAGAACCTGCGACCGTAACCTGTACTATCTTGTAACTTGCCGAGGGATCAGTGACCTGGATCACGAGTTGTTTCGTAACCCCTTGTCGAGCATGCGCGGGTTCCACTGTCTCGAAGTCGAGTTCCTCTGGAGGAAGGATGACTGCACTCCCTTTGTCATTCGTCGCTACATCAAAGACAGCTTTGAGAAGGAAGTATTGTTCCTTCTTTCGGTGTGCAGGACCCGATTGATGTGTTTCCCACCCATTGATCTTCACATTACTGTTACAAAGTCTGCAATGAAGACTTCCAGGTGGGGGACGTCCTTCCTGTGGCTGAATCCGCGGCGCCTGGCCAGCCCCCTGGGAGGCATTGAGGTGCTTCCGACCTTGAATATGGGAATTCCATGAGCTGGCAACAAAGTTCTTGTCGCAAATGGGGCAGAACACGTTGATAGAGGAGTATTTCAGCTTTGCGGCATGCCCGCGCCCCCCAAGATGGGAGGCGTAAGAATGAACATCCTGGCAGATTAATCTGCAGGTTTGACAGAACTTGACCAGGTGATTTTTAGTGCAGTTTGCAGTTTGGCACGCTCCAGTTGCCAATAGCGATGAGCAAGCTTGTACCATAACGCGCTGGTGTCGTATGCAGAAAGTGTGGCGGGGACGGTCAAGGACAACAATCACGGTCACGTGGGTTTGATCTTTCGCCAACAATTCAATAGGAACCGGCAAAGTGGTAAAGTACAGGATACGCGACAAGTTTGACTACGAAAAAAGCTTGTTGATGGATGTGTTTCCTTCCTGATTCTTCTTCAACACCTATCGGTAGAATGAGGGTGTCAAGACAAAGTTCACAGGGAACATAGGACGGCGTACCTTCGCGATAGCAAACTCGAAATCTTCTTGGGTCACATGTTGCCGCCTCTCCCTCAGAGCATACATGCCCGCTTCTGTACAGATACCTCGGACCTCAGCACCAGAACACTGACCCATCTTTTCGGCGAGCGATCGAAGGTTAATTCCGCGTTGTAGAGACATCTGAGTACATCCCTCGATGAATATTGGACAAGGGATGGGGAGTCCGTTACCACGCACCTTTCGCGAGTGGATCCGTAGGATCGCGACACGAGCCTCCGGTCCAGGCGGTGGAAATTCGATCTTTCGGTCTATCCGGCCTGGCCGAAGGAGAGCTGGGTCCAGGATATCGATACGGTTGGTGGCCATGATAACCTTAATGTTCTTCGTTGATTCGAAACCGTCCAATTGGTTTAGCAGCTCCAACATCGTTCGCTGCACTTCAGAGTCTCCACCTCCTGACCCGCTCTCGCCCCTTGAGCTCCCAATAGAATCAATCTCGTCCATGAAGATGATACTCGGCGCGTGTTCGCGGGCCATGACGAATAATTCTCGGACCATTCGACTACCCTCTCCAATGTATTTCTGAACCAGTTCGGAACCGGATACACGGATGAATTTACAATCGGTGTGGTGGGCAACGGCACGGGCGAGAAGGGTCTTTCCGGTTCCCGGAGGACCGTAAAGCAGGACACCCTTTGGCTGAGCGATTCCGAGAGCTTCGAAAAGTTCTGGATGCTTGACCGGCAGTTCGATAACCTCCTTGATCTCTTTAATCTGTTTGTCAAGGCCACCGACCATCTCGTAGGTGCTGTCAGGAACCTTCTCCACCATCATCAATGACACGAGTGGATCGACCTTGTTTCGGAGGATCTTGTGAATGGTGTACGAATCGGATCGAAGTGCAACACGCAAACTCGGTGTGAGGGTGTTGATATCGATCTCTCCATCGCAGTCGACAACTTGGCGAGTTGGTCAGTAGAATTATAGGGTTGAAGCCAAGTTGCATACGAACTGTATTTTCCCTCTGGCTGAACCTTGACCAAGACTTTGCTTTTGCCCATTACCTTTACTACTTCGCCGACGTAGCTGCCGGGTTCATGAAGTAACTGTAGCTCTTCACGAAGAAGCCTGACTATGCGGGGTATCAACGCAAAGAATTGAGGATATATGATTGGGATTACGCACCTCGGGCGTTTAGGGCGTTCCGTTGGGCCTCCAATCGGCGCAAGTTCTGAGTCTTTTGGTTGATCTCAATTTCTGCAGCCTCTATCTTGGCCTGGTAGTATGACTTGATGCCAGCCGGCGCACCAGTTTGAGATTGTGTGACGACAGACATTGTTGGCTCGAGATGGAATCGTTGGTACGCGTAAGTGCAATGAGCGCGGAGTTGGCCGACAGGGATAATGGTCAAGCGGCGTCTGTGGTGGCGTCGACCGACAAACTCGACCCACGCCTCAATCCCCTCCCCCTCCTCCGATTCGACTAATAGCAGCGGTCCGTCAGTCGAACGGTTAACGCATGAAAATCCAGCGAGATGGTTGAAGACAAGTATATCGGTCTCGTTCTCGCGGTGTCGAGTTCGCTCGCCATTGGGACCAGTTTCATCATAACAAAAAAGGTGCAGTCGTTCGACTAAACTTACACCAAACCCTTCGTCTCACGCTCACTAGGGATTGAATGATGCTGCCGAGAGGAATTCTGCGTACACAAACGCGAGCGACGATTACTTGTACCTCAAGAATCCAATCTGGTGGGCGGGACTAATAACAAGTGAGTACCCATTATTTGCGATGTCTCCAAACCCCTCGGCTGACAGTTATACGCAGTGGTTATTGGCGAAAGTAAGATACGCTAACCGGGGGGCGTCCAGAATGCTAATCGTTGCCCCAGTCGCCAACTTCGCCGCCTACACGTTTGCACCACCAATATTGGTCACACCGCTCGGTGCACTCAGCGTACTTATCGGGTACGCATGGACCTCGAAACATCTTACTACGAAACTCACCTTACATCTTAACAATTAGTGCGGTCTTGGCATCGCTCTTACTGAAGGAAGAGCTTGGTCACATCGGAAGGGTTGGGTGTACACTATGTTTGCTTGGATCGTTGATCATCGTCCTCCATGCTCCAGAGGACAAGGAGATCACCACCGTCGACGAGATTCTACACTTCGCTCTCCAACCAGGTGAGTGCGGTGCCCTCAGTAAGGTTCAGCACCCTCAGCGCAACCCGAGCCAGGCTTCATGTTATACTGTTTCACTGTTGCTGTGTTCACCGTGTTCATGATGTTCGCCGTCGTCCCCCGATATGGGCGCACGAATCCCGTCATTTACATCTCCATCTGCTCCTTGGTTGGCTCCGTTTCGGTCATGTCAATCAAAGGGTTCGGCGTTGCAGTCAAACTCACCTTTGCCGGGAACAACCAGTTCACACACCCGAGCACTTATGTGTTTGGAATTGTGACCGCCGCGTGTATACTGATCCAGATGAACTACTTAAATAAGGCTCTGGACACGTTCTCCACGAATGTGTATGTCCTCCATCCCGTCTACCTGCCCGATACTGACCTATTGCACAGTGTAAACCCGATGTATTATGTCGGATTCTCGAGCGCAACGATTGTGGCCTCGCTGATCCTTTTCCAAGGATTTAATACCACCGACAGCAGTAATACCCTTTCCCTCCTCTGCGGTTTCATCGTCACATTCCTCGGAGTCCACCTTCTCAACCTCTCCAGACGACCTGCGGATGGCGAGCATCACTCCGCACTCGAGAACGGGATCATCAACCCTAGGCTGAGCCTACAGGGCCGGATGTCTATCGATGGATGGAATGGTTTGGCCGGAACCCCACTTGGGGCAAACGACCGACACGGACGGCAGAACAGCGTTGGCCGATCTCATGGGACGATGATATTCGACGAAGACGAAGCTAACGGGGGTATGGCTCTGTCTGAGTTACCAGAGCTCGATGAGGATGATTATGATGATGCGGACGAGCGGACTCGACTTAGAAACCCACAAGACGCGCGGAGGATAGGGTCTAGAAGTCATAGCAACTCCCCCAGTCTTTCGCAGGGCGAAAGGCGACTGCATTAACCTTCTCTTCCAGTCGATCATTTCGGACTTATTATTCTATTTAGAATAGATTTTAATACTTTGGGTGCCGAGAATGTTTGAAACCGCCGTCCGGTACATGGCAGGTAAACGCCCTAGGTCCAAAAGGATGGGTAGCCCAGTCCGTCCACGAAGGCCAGCAGATCAAGTACGAGGCACGTTACCCCTGTGAGGATATCAAAAACGGATAAGGGTCGTACAGGCGTTGACACGTACCTGTTGACCATGGCAAGCCTATGAAGCTCCATCTTTTTAGCCAGAGCCTTGCTGTTACCCTCGAGGACGGCGATCACCTCTCTGGCCAAACGCTCCTCCAACGTCTTCCCGGGCTTGCTATCACTGGCTTCAAGAATCCATTGCACAGCGAACCTCGTTCTTTGCTTCTCTCCTAAAGCGACGGGTTTGTGGACGTTCTTTGCACCATGTCGATGGGTCAGGCATTTGACCGCTGGTGAAGCAGCGAGAATGGCTTCACGCAGAAGTGGCAATGGTTCGCCTCGAGTGAAGGAGTGAAGGTGGAGGAGTGTACGTGATGTGATGCGAGCAGCCTTAGCGCGGCGACCGTGTTTCATAATGCTGGATGTGAGGTAGTGTAATAATGGATCTTCCGCGGGTGGAATATTGAGCATCGGAGGTAACTTTGACTTGGAACTTGAGGCTACGGGTGTTGTTTGCTGTGAAGCAATAACAGCCTGGAGACCGGAGTTGGCCAAGGGGTCGGTCGCGTTAGCTTCCGCGATTGTGGAAGAGAAACGTGTCGACTGTCGCAGCGACCACGTCGCTGTTCTTAACACGGACAACATCCTGTATGATCAATACGTTGAAGTGTTAGAAGTGACCGAGGAAGAAAACAAGAAATAGGACGGACTGGAGACGCGGGATGAGGAGGAAGAGCCAGTAGAAGGGCGCCTGTTTACTGATGCCAAACTTGGAAGCGATCCGGCCCACTGCCAGAATAGAGGGATGGAACGAACATAGAAACACAGACACAAAACCTGGACTGTGATCTGGACAGACTTTTGCTGTGTATACGAAAGCTTTGCAGAAGGCTGAACGTGTCGAAATTCCTCCGGAAATCAGAGCGATGGGTGCTCATTCGCAAACACTAAATCAAGCTCACTACCGGTGATACAAACTCTCCTTTGACCATGTAAAAATGCTGTAGGAAGTCCAAAGAACGAAGACCTTCCCCGTGTCTAGCACGTTGCAATCCGCTCCCAACGCAAGCACGGGCCAGCCCATACGAAGGCTGCTTCCTGTCCAGGACAGGATGAGCTTTGTCGCCTTTCCCACGACTGCTACGCGTATGTGAGGCTCTCGAGTTAAGATGCCTGCGATAAGGGCATATATATATATATATGCTTCATTCGCCGTGAAAGGCACTACCACAGTGCTCGGGTAACACGCCACCGATAAAACAGTCTCACAGACAGTAGAAGGGAGACCATGCGGCTGACGAAACCAGATCGCCTATAGAGCTAAGCCGTCTGTCTCAGGTAATCGATAAACATTTCCTGGCGATGCGAGAGAGAGAGAAAAGAGGCGCCCGAACCGGACATCGATCCGCACCCTCAGGTTCAATCAACTCGATTTGAAAGATGGGGTGGGGCGGATTCAGATCACTCTCCCTCTCTCTCTTCCGCTACACCCGTCCCAAACATACGTCCATCCAGAAATTTAGGCCGTTCACGATGGGTGCAGCTGAAGCGCAGACAGTGAACACGACACACAGGCTGCGGGCTCTTCGAGAGCTCATGGCCCAAGAGAAGTACGATGTGAACGCTCTTATCATCCCCAGCGAAGATCAACGTACGCTACAAAAAAATCGCAGACACAACCGCTGATTTCCAGATTTTCCAGACTCCAGTGAATATCTCGCCCATTGTGACGAGCGTCGGGCATTCATCTCGGGATTTGACGGATCTGCTGGTACTACCGTTCAACCACACTACCTTAAAGTTGCTCAATCAGATTCAGGTTGTGCAGTCGTTACCAAGCAAGGCGCGTATCTATTCACCGATGGCCGGTATTTTCTTCAAGCCGAACAACAATTGGACAAGTAACGCCGTTTACCACTACTCTGCCATCGCAGCTACTGACAAGGAAGAAAAGTAACTGGACTCTAATGAAGCAGGGACTTCCAGGTGTGTGTGGACTCTGTCGGAGACCAATTCCCACCCTTACACCCATCAGATGTGCCGACGTGGCAAGAGTTCGTGTCTAAGGTTTGTCCCAAGTCGCAGCCGTGTGACCAGCTATTGAACACAAGCATGTTTTAGCGTTTGGACACTGAATCGAGGGTCGGAATCGACTCCACCCTCATCTCTGCCTGTATGTCCTGGGTCACGCGTTGGGCTTCGGGAGGCTTACGACTTCGTTCGGTAGCGGACGCGGAATCACTGAAAAAATCATTAAAGGATCGTCAGTCTGAGCTTGTCTCGCTCTCCGACAATTTGGTGGACATTGCCTGGGGCTCCGATCGCCCAGCCCGCACTCTCAATCCTGTGTACCCGCTGTCAACAGAGTTCGCAGGTATCATTTGCGACAAGATTATGCTGTTTCCATTCTGACCGTTCGCGTCCAGGGCAGTCTCATGAGGATAAACTTGCCGCGGTCCGGAAAGAATTAGAGAGCAAAAAACTCGTTGCTACTGTTGTCGATGCACTCGACGACGTGGCATGGCTGTTCAACCTTCGTGGCTCGGATATCGATTACAATCCTGGTCTGAACCTTCCCCTATGCGGCCGTGTTTTATCAACTCACTTTACACTCAGTCTTCTTTGCGTACGCTGTCGTGACTGCGGATTCTGCCTCTCTCTTCGTGAACGATTCCCAAATCGATGACTCTGTACAAGAGCACCTTGGTTCCTCCGTCAAGATCCAGTCCTACGAATCGTTCTTTCCTTACCTTGAGGGGCTAAATTCCAGTCTGGAGAAGGCATCCAAACCAGTGAGTCTGAGGCGCCTCTCCTTATAAACGTGCCTGACAATTACCCTCGAACAAAGAAAATCTTGATCAGTAAACGAGCGAGTTTAGCCGTTGCTGATGCTGTTGGAAAGGTTATCCCTCTGCTTATCCTCCCCTGAGTTCCCTGTGACCGAAAATATTAGGACTTCGCTGAAATCGAGCAGTCTATTGTAACGAACTTCAAGGCGATCAAAAACGATGTGGAGATTTCGGGGTTCCGGGCATCTCACACCCGCGACGGTGCAGCTCTGGTTAGATACTTCGCGTGGCTAGAAGAGCAACTCAAAAACGGTGTCGTACTTTCTGAAAGTCAGGCGGCTAACCAGCTGGAAGAATACCGATCGTGGGTACCCGGGTAGCCATTTTAACCGTATCATCCTCATTCTTTCCAGGGAGCTTGAGTTTTTCAAGGGACTATCTTTTCCCACCATCTCGTCAACAGGACCGAATGCTGCGATTATTCATTACCGGCCCAGTCTCACGGACTCCGCCATTATTAAAAGAGAGCAGATCTACCTCTGCGATTCCGGAGCGCAGTTCCTCGATGGAACCACCGACGTGACAAGGACATGGGTGAGATAGCTGCAAAAGGTTTTCCCCTCATAACCCACCATTCGAACAGCACTTTGGCACCCCAAAGCCTGAGGAAAAGAGGGCTTTTACCCGTGTCCTACAGGGACATATTGCGATTGACACCGCTGTTTTCCCTTGCGGCACGACAGGTTTTATGATGTATGTACCCCGTCCCTTTTTCGACATCAATTCAACAGCTCTCCACCAGTGACTCGTGGGCTCGAAAACCACTGTGGAAAGATGGGCTCGGTGAGCCTTCGCCCATTATTACGTGATGAGAAACCAAACTCACAGTAATCTCGACTCACAACCAGATTATCGGTAATATATTCCACCATGTAGTTGTTAGTTCTTACTGATCTACTGGTCCTCGAAAGACACGGAACAGGCATGTACAATAACTCGCTCAAGGTTGTCTGCGCACTGATACTCATACTCGGTAACCAGGACATGGAGTTGGCTCCTTTTTAAACGTTCACGAGGGCCCTCAGGGAATAAGCTACAGACTCAGTACGAGTTGCTTACCAATATCACCATTTTAATCGGGTCTTGACTTTCTGCTGTAGCATCTCATACCCCCCTGCGGTCCGGAATGACGCTTTCCAACGGTATTCACATTCCCAACCTCGATGAATGTGTAGACCGCTGATCGTTGATCGTGACCGTACCCTCCAGAGCCGGGATACTATGAAGACGGCAAGTACGGTATCAGGTACGGTCGTTGATTCAAGGATTCAAGGAAGTCTTGTGCCAAACAAAATTCATACCTATCTTCTAGGATTGAAAACATTGTGATTGTGCGCGAGGCGGACACACCGAACAATTTTGGCCAGAAGGGATACCTGAGGTTCGAGAATGTCACCATGGTTCGTCCAGATCTATCCTTCATGGACGCTATTGATTCTGACATCCAAAAAGTGCCCGATGCACAAAAGCTTGATCGACGTTGACCTGCTAGAAGTTTCGGAGAAGGCTTGGGTTAACTCGTATCACCGAGAGGTCCTTGAGAAGTTGTCCCCGCTGCTGGCTGGTGATACTCGGGCGTTGGAATGGCTCAAGCGAGAGACTTCCCCGCTGTGATCCGTTATTAGTTATTGGGTACATGATTTATCTTCATTTCTGGAATAGTCAGCCCTGGCCCAGGTACGGGTACATGAAATTATCCAATGGACCCTGTCATGCTTCAAGTGGAGTGAATTTCTCGACAACCGTTCTCGCCTGCGACCATCAGTATCCTTCTAATACAGCCACGGACCGTTTCCCTCGTTGTCGTGCTTGCTTATAGCCCTTGCATGTAACGAACAAATTACACCACGTCAGACGAGATAGGCATTATGCTGCATTACTTGGTGAGTGAGTTTACTGTTGTGGATTCCGGGTAGCGCGGGCCGATACACCATTCTCATCCTCCCACACCGATCATGTAAGTCACTCATTCAACCCGCGTATCGAGTATTGACTATCGCAAGGCCTCCAAAGGGTGGTTTCAGGAAGAAAGCTGAAGCGTCTGAAGCGTCAACTCCTGTGTGCTTTATCTTCGTTATGCGTGGCTATGAGTCCCAACTGATTGGAAATGTGTTCAAAGACCCTTGTCGAGCAATTCTCGTATCTCCATGTCCCTAAACCCTTCAAGAACCCGAGTTACACGAAAAACCAGAACAGAAGAGCTAAAAACCTGAAGACTGTGCTCACTCAGGAACGTGAACGAGAAAAGCAAGATCGTGAACGACGGAGGTTGGAGAAGGAAGAGGTCATGGATGTTGATGGTGTGCCACCTTCGGCCCCTTCGGATACCCCGTTTGAGGAGGATACTCCTACATGTAATTCCCGCTGCCTGCGAGGGTTGTGGTTGTTTACTGAGCCGATGGTGACACAGACACTTCCATTGAGGCACCTCCTTCGCTGCTTCCGGCGCGGAAGTATTGTGATATCACCGGTCTTGAGGCACGTATTCATCCCGCTTGTGGTCTCACCTCACGCTGAAAGAAGGTTCAAGGCACACTATACTGACCCCGCGACTGGGTTACGCTATCACGACAAGAACGTATATCAGTTGATTAAAGGCTTGGTAAGTTTCCGGACACCCCATGTCGCCCCATGTCATCATTATGCTCACCCTAGTCACGCCTTAGAACATGGCTGCAGCGCGAGATTACTTGGTGGCACGCGGTGTGAACCCTATCGTGAGGTGATCCCATCTTTCCTCAGATGTTTGAGAAATGGACAGTGTCGAGGAACGATCTCATACGGTCGGCGCGCTGTATAATAGAAAGATACAATCGGGTATCCACTACGGGAGCTACATACATGGTTCTATATCCACCGTTCAACATCTACCATGACTTGCGACGTCTTCATCCTACAGGAAATCACGTTAGTCCTAAGTCGAATTCACAGAATGATAGTCTCATACTACTGGGATGTCCCAGCTCGCTGTACCAATGGAGGACAATTCCCAATAGGTCAGGAGCTGGAGGAGGTTTGGTTGCTGATACATGCCACTTCTCTCTGAGAAATCAAAAACTGGGGACACGGAGGCTATAGTATAGTTTTCGCTCATGTTGCCGAAGACCCAATAGTCATATGTGGTGACTACGAAGTACGAGCAACGGGCTCTCTTGCAAGCTTCGTATATCTGACGGAAACCGTTAAGCGAGACAATCGGTCGTCCAAGGGTTTTCGCTCACGATTGCCCACAGAATACACGCCTTTGAGATCTTCACTTCACCTGGAGTCAGGTCCAATTCCACAGCAGTGAACTATAATCAAAGTTATTAACAGAGTGTGTTGGGCTACTCGCCACGCGCTTACACTCTTCCGAGTAGCGAAATCTTGGAGATCCAGTCTAGACAAGTCCCAAGGTGGGACACAGATGACGACCATCTTGGGATCGTTGGGCTTATCGGATTTATGGGATATCTGGATGCCGTTTGGCTTGGTCACAGGCTCGGTTTGGGCGTACGGGAGAACGTCCCAGCGGGCATTTCGAACCAGGTTTACTGTAGAGTCCCTTGAATACCTGTAAGACATCTCGTATGGACTTCCATAGAGGAGACGAGCCATTTCCATCGCGGTCACGATGACGGATTCGTAAATAGCCTTGCGGAACGACCGTAAGTCATCCACATCTCGTTCCTGAATCGGACCCGGGACCCCATGAACTGGAAGTCTAATATTACTCGACTCCGCCGCCTTCCGGTCAATCATTAGGTCGGGCCCCACGTTTTGGAAATCTAATGGGTGATGAATGAGTCGTCGCAATTTTCGAGCGATTCCATACTGACACTTATAACAACTGAGTCCCAAGTCCTGACCCAAGTCCTTGAAATCGTGGATTCGCTCAAGTGCTCGAGATACTTTGGGTACAGCTAGTTCATCTGGAACTTCCCAAGCGGGAGCATATTGGTCTGGGCCGGGAACACGAGGTGCGCGTACGCCATACCTAGGTCCAGGATGCGTTAGTCACTCGTATTCAGGGTCATAAAAAAATATGCATACCGAAGTGCAACGGTATGGGCTGTCTCAATAAAGTACTTGTATGGCGTCTTCGACTCGACGTTGCCTTCGCGCTTGGATTGCATTCTGTAGCGGTCGGTAGGAAGTTCTGCTGTGAGGGGAGGGTGGCTGACGATGGGTGGTGGACGCTATCTCTTACCTTTAGGGCCTATAAAGCTCATCGCTCACCATGGCCTTTGGTGTGCGCATGGTCACCGGCCAGAGCACGGCAATACTCACCAGTTCGGCCAGGTGGCCCCTAGGAAGAGCGATCGGCCCCCTCGCCAAACCCCATGGCTAGGTTCACGACCCATCGAAAGACACATGGCTACCGGATATAATAGGGGAATTCATGCACTCAACGGCGAGTCTAAGGAACGTTAACACGGCTCGTGTGTGGTGGATCTCAATATCTGGGGGAAGCCGTGGGGCTTCTGATCGCGTTTCATTAAGGGCGTGGCCTTATCAACAGCTTGGACAAGACACGGTATTCCAAGCTTCAAGTATTGGAAGTCGTCTTATCAGAGCCAAGCCGCAAAACGGCGAATTCTTTCGCAGTGAGCGAAGGATGTGGTTAGGAGGCGATCGGCTAATTCCGAACCAAGCTTTGAATCTACACATGAGATGGATGAGCGTCCCAATGCACGGTCCTCTCAATCCTTCTCTTCAGTCAGCACCATAGAACATGCGACGACCACCCTTCGCTTATCAGTCGACAGCGACCGTGATTCACAAAACTCATCCCTGACGAACGGAAAGCCGAACGGTCACGCTGCGAGCCCTTCTGAAGACTCAGAGGACGCTGACCTCGATCCTGTCGAGAGATTACAGAAGGAACTCGAGCGGACCAAGGAGGAGAAGGATGTTCTCGCTTCTCAGTATAGGACACTGCTCTCAAAGCTGACAACAATGCGTACAACATTGGGTAACAAGCTGCAGCAGGATGCTGTGAGTCTCCTCAGCACATATCACTATTTGTCCTGCATTCAACCGGTTGTGGTTTAGGAAGAGCTCGACCGGCGCGAACAGGTGATTCAGCAACTGACAGCGGAGGGTGATGACCTCCGATCAACCGTCGAAACCCTCAAAGCGGAACTCATTTCCTCCAACGACGAAGCTGAGAGAGCAACAAGGGAACTTGAAACTCTCCGAACCTGGGCCCTTCACGAGAATGCACAAGAATCGATGCTGAGAGAACGAGAACTCCGGGAAACTCAATCAGAACTTGAGCGGTATCGGATAGAACGAGATGAATGGGAACGAGCATTGATGCAGGAACGGGTTGTGTTAAATGAAGCTCGCGTTTCCATCGATGCTCTCACCCGCGATCTTGAGATTGTGCAGGAAATGAGGCAGAGGGACGTGGAGGCATTGGAAGTGGAACGAGAAAGGGCTAGTAATCTTCAGTCCGTGCTGGAAGATTTCCAGGCTGGTGGGTTGTTCGCCTTTGAAGGCATATTCCTCTGTCTGATGCACATACAGCGAAGGACCATGAGATCCGCCAAGCGGTCTCAGACCTCGAAACCCGGTACAACGAAGTGACAGTATCTTTGGCAGAGTTCAAGCACAGGGCTTTGACAGCTGAGGTACGTGTATCGACCATAAGATAGACTGATTTCGTTCTTAACCTGCACAGCTGCAACTTGAGGAGAATCGATCTACTTCATCCAAAACTCAGGATTTGGAGAAGGAGTTGAAGGAGAAAAACCTCCTTATCGGCAAGCTGAGACACGAGGGTAGGCTATTGCCTGCAAAATCCACATCCTATGCTTAACCACTTCACCAGCCGTCATTATGAACGAGCATCTAGTTGAAGCATTACGTCGACTACGCAGGACGTCAAACAACACTAATGTCGACCGCAGGCTCGTGACGAACGTTCTTCTGCAATTCCTTAACACACCTAGGGGGGACGCCAAAAGGTTCGAGATGCTCACTTTATTGTCCTCGATATTACAGTGGACGGACGACGAGCGCGAAAAGGCTGGTCTGCAACGCTCGGCTGCCAAATCATCCATCCTGTCGACCCTGTCTCCCGCCTCAAAATCTAAGGCTTTGGAACTTGAGAAAACGGACGAAACAGAGGTGTGTGGTCACCCACCGCAGCTCGGATGCAGGCCCATTTGACGTACATTGCTCCCTCTCTAGTCATTCTCTCGCCTCTGGGTTGAGTTCCTCTTGACAGAAGCGGCCGCGGGCGAATCTCCATCCAGAACCAATACATCGCTACCTGGAACTCCGACACATGTTCCCAACAACCTTCCATCACCCTCAAATGCCGGTTCTCCGAGGATCGTTGCAGGTGGAATGCGACGGTTAGCCTCCTTTGGGGCTTCGATGAGTTCACCAAACCTTCACGCGAGTCCTTCACCACCGCCCTCTCTCCCTCCAATATCGTCGCTTGATAAGGGTAAGGGCAAGGACTTGAGTTGATTTCTTGGGAGCTTGCACGCCTACGTTGTTCGACTGTTCGTTTGGTTTGAGATTGTCGTTCGAATAATTCGTACCGTCTACCTCCGGACTCTTCCCCCGTTCCATGTACATCATTTATTTAACTCGGTAATAATCCCATAATAAACGTTATATGACACTCATCGCAATCACGGAGAGCTGAAGACAAAACACACGAGGACGGTTACACGGAAGAGAAAACAGGATGGGCGAAAAGTAGTCGGCAGGCATGAGAGACCGCAAGAAACGAATGGAAGTGTGCGATGGTTGAGGTTTATGACCGTTGGAGGAACCCAACGTCCAAGCCGGTCATAACCTTCATGCCGTCTGGGTAGGCCGAGTTACTCTCCTTTAGGAGGCCGGCCAACCTACGGCATATGTCTAGTGGGTAGGATAGATGTTCTGCTTGCGGGAACCCTGGATACCTGGACACGATACTTTGGGTATAAAGGCGTCAGCACCACAGCTGGTGACAAGTAAAATCCATATTCACCTGACTAAATCTATTGAAGCGGTCTCCGGACCTAGGATCCTATACAGTACTTTCGCTCCGCGGATACTCCCCACCTTCGGCAAGAGGTACTGAGCTGGGGTGGAGTATGCAATCCGCATGCTTGGCTTAAATAACCAAATCTGCAACCGGTATGAGGTTCTAGCAGTAAGCTCAAGAAGAGCAGCGGCGTACCAGAATTCTCGGTCGCTCCTCTTCGTCATCATGCAGAATAAATCTGTACGTTGCGTGGGCCTGGACGTACTCCATCATGTCTTCAACGATGAACGAGGACAAAGGTATCCGCAAAGGCCTGTAGATTGTACCAGTCACTGAGTGGGTTACACATCGCCGAGTAGATACCAACACGTACTCTGTTGTTGGACTGACCGGTTTGATCGCATACTTAACCAGCCGGTAGCACATAACACCATCCCCATCAGGTGAAGGCTGCCTTCGCGTGCGTCCCACGGTCGCACCGCAGATGCACTTGACACTAAACCACTCCTCCCGCTACAGATAAATAACCATCAGCATCAATCCACACATCAGCGGGCTGATATAAGGGGTGTGCCCTCGCATGTAGCTCCAAGGACAGTGGTCTCGTCATCCAAGAGTTGTTTAGCAAGGCTGGTGTTTCTCTTGGATGTTTTGTATCAGCCAAAGGTACATTGTACCTGCCGTCAACACGACAAAGTCCACTCAATCCTTCAGAACCCGCCAAAACCAACGAGGGCTTCGATGGACCCGACGACTGGGGGAACCATGTTTGTATCTGGCCACGGGTAGGTGGAATCCCGACGATGGCCTTCTCTGCATCCGGAATATCCAGGAATTCGGGCACAAAACTTACCTCTCGAGTTTCGAGCTGACGAATGTGGGTATTGACAACACCACTTTCTTCGAACACGATGTAGCTTCCTCCAACGAGAGCCTCTCCCTCTTTCGGCCAGAAACCGCGTTTCGCGTTCTCCATCACCTCATCGTGTAACCTCTGGTCCGAATGGCACATCCATGCATCCACAAGCTCTTGCCAGTGCTCCGAGGGAAGGTCCTTATACTCCTTGACCTTCGTTGATTGTACTAGAGGCAGAGAACACGAGGAGCAGATAAAGGTGGTGGGCATGGACTTTGATAGAGCCGTGGCATCATACATCTCCACGGCAGACGGAGAGGGAAGGTCAGGTGTACCGACTGTCGGAAGTTTGAGTTCGAAATGTCTGCTCTGAACCTTGACTGTTGGCTTTCCGGGGGAGACGCGAGCGGGAAGGGGGGATGGCAGAGTGGCCTTCGCACCAGATAGTACGATAAATCGTTCCACATTGTCCGCACTGGACTGAATGTCGACTTCCAGGTTTATTCCCACGACGGCACCAGTGACATTAAAGAAAACCATCACGTGCTGGAGGTTCTCGTGATGCTCGGCGGCGTAGACAAGTTCAAGCGAAGCTACTTGGTGTTGTATTGAGAAGGAGATGGCATAGAAAAATACAACTTGGGACCATACCTACGCCAGGGGTGGGTTGGGTTGGACTCTTGGCCCGCTTGTGTACCTTACGCTCTGGAGGTGTCCTCGTACCGGAAGAGAAGATCCAATCCAACGTCGGTGCAGAAAGGCTCCTTTTCCGGAGTCCCTTGAGAGACCGTTTTTTCGTCGCCGCCTTTGGCGGGTCGATGCCAGGAGGGACAGGTTCATTCATGAACTCCGGCAGTGTAAGAACCGCGTGTGGATCCACCTTCACAGCTCCAGGGGGAACAGGCTCGCGTATGAACTCCGGGAGGGTGAGAAGGGCCTCTGGACTTCTCATCCTATTGGAGAGGACGGCTTCTTGATCACGTAGCCTGCCTGAGTCGGAATGTCCAGCCAAATGTTCGACAAACGCTTGCCGCTGTACAACCAAGGGTTCAGTTACTGACAGCCCCGTTGTAAGTGAGACCCACAAACCTGTTCACTGTCCCTCCGCCGTGCTCTCTCCTGCCTCGTTTTGGCATCGCCGTCCATGATATATGTTTGTTCGGTTATTCTCCTTTCCGAGGCCTTCCCAATCATCTCTACCATATGCTCCAGCTCACTCGGGCCTCCTTGTTTTTGCTTACCTTTGCTATTTCCGGCCCGCCTCGCCTTTTCCAACTCCGCCATCTTTGATGCCTTCAGCTCAACTCGTTGGTCAAGTAGCTGCGGCGCGACGAGGTAGAGTCTATCGATGGCAATAGTGACGGCTTCTAGATCCAACCGCATCTTCTCGTTCTGGATTGTTGCAGAGGCGAGTCGTTCCTGAGGGGGGGACGGTCTCTTCGTGTCCTTGGCTTCATAGGCGAACGGGGACTGGGGCCCATCGTATGCAGGAGGGACGTCATCGGTAGGAGAACCGGCAAGGTCGTACTCCGGAGGGAAAACGTCCGAACTATTCGGAGGAAGGAGCGGTTGTAGAGCCTGTTGTCGTTGTCTGCACAATGTCATCACTTGCTCTAACATGGTATCCATTTGTGACCATAGCAATGCATTCTCCACCACGGAGACAGGGTTAGAATGAGGAGGTGTGTGTAGATTTCGATCGTTCTGTAATTCCGTGAGAGAACGCCTGAGCGTATCGTAGACATTCGGATTCGCCGAAGTTGACGTTAGGGGGGTCGTTGATAAGGAAGGGGTCGCGATAGGATCTCGCGCGCGCGCTGATAAGAGTCGCTGCAGACAACTTAGTAGGGACACCAATGTCTTCGCGAGTTGAGCATCAACAGAGGGTGATTTATCAGAAGAATCAAACAGTCGATCAATGCGACCCTGCAGTTCCCGCAACAATGCCGCATCGTTATACGCAGGTGCGACCTCGACCATTGATTCTCCCAAATCAAGTTGCCGTAGTTTGGATATCAGCGTGTAGAGAAGAGAGGCCTCAGACTGGCTCGAAGTCGCGTCGTGTGTTCGAGGTGCCACAACTCCACAGAATAAATGCGAAGAGAGTAGGTCATCAAGGATCATGAAGCATGAGTTCTGGACGTTGTAAATGGATGGAACGATATCTTGCTAACGTACATAAGCCCCTGCAAAATCGAATAATATTGCAAACCAACCACTCACCATGTCTTCCCTGGTAGGCTCATGTTGTACATCCTGAGTGGGCTGTTCGGCGGCAGGGGTCAAATTGGTCGTAGATATCGCTGGTGCGGTCGCGGGTCTTATGATGTCCTCCTGCTGGGTACGTACTAACTGGAGAAGCTCTCGCGGAAATGGTGTGGGAATCGCAGTGATGAGGAGGGGATCTGGAGACTGGGAAACTTCCCTCGAACGCTCGATGGTCGCCATCCCGCTTCTATGTGAGATCTGTGTAAAGGAATGGTGGTCGCCGTCTCGACCTGTGACGACAAGTGTGGTATGAGAGAGACAGACTCAAGCACTGGCAGAAAGATGGGGGTCACCTGCTCACGTGGCTCGGCAAATTTTCGGGATATCCGTTACCTGTGCTTTGAGTCGAAGCCTGGTTATTGTTTCGCTCACCTCTCAACAAGACCACCATGTCATTCGCAGGAGGCGCTCTACCCTACTCTCGGCGTCCAGAGTGGCGAGATATCACTCCTCTACCCCAACATGAGTCGCTGAGTCCTCTGGCACCAATATTCTACTCCGATGAGTGTACGGCTCGCTCTACACGCATCGGGGTATCCAATTGAGCGCTGATTTCACTGTGCAGACAGGGATTGTACCGATTATTTTCGTGGAATAGTCAAGGCGGGGGAAATGAGCAACCGCGTCTTAGAATTGACGGAAGATATAATCAGGCTAAATCCCGCACACTATTCTGCATGGTAAGTACTATCACACAGCAAAGTGACAGAATCTGAGCACTGAGCAGGCAGTATCGATACAAGACCCTCATTGCCATAAATTCACCTCTTGATCTTGAGTTGTTGCTCATGGACGAGATTGCGACGGTCTTCCTCAAGAATTACCAAGTCTGGCACCATCGTCGTCTCCTCCTGACGTACATCTACTCCAAAGACCCTGGAACAAAAAGTCCCGATTTGCTTCTCAAGGAGCTGAAGTTCATTGAGAAGGTATTTGAGGAAGATTCCAAGAACTATCATACCTGGTCCTATCGTCAGTGGATACTTTCTAATTTCAATCGAAACTCGCTTTGGGTGGTGGAGATCCCTTTCATCGAAAAGATGATAGGTCAGGATGTCAGGAATAATTCTGCTTGGCATCACCGATTCTTTGTCGTGTTTGATTCCGGCGTCAGGCAAGGGGACGAAGATCGGGAGGATGTCTTGCGGCGCGAGATTTCGTTCGTGCTCCTCCCTCCGTCACAGCGGTATCCTTACTGAAACACCGACGTCAGGTACACTAAGGGGAAGATTTCGCTCGCACCGAACAATCTCTCGCCATGGAATTATTTGAGAGGTATTCTCGATCGCACAAAGACGCCATACGAGTCGGTTGAGGAATTCGTTGTCCCTTACACTAAGTCTGAAGAGAGTACCGACTCTGTCGTCGACCTGGATAACCCACCTCCTAGTAAGGGTGCCCAACTCCCTGCAGTCCCGGCGGTGGAATTCCTCGCGGACATCCGAGGGAGTCAAGGTAGGATCCCGGAAGCTACGGAGGTATAATCTCTCGCGAACCTTCCCGTCGCCTGATCTCATCGTCACTCCATCGCTACAGCTGTTTAGGCTATTGGGAGATAATCTTGATACGATTCGGAAGCGGTGAGTTGCCTTGTATAAACTCTAAACTAAGGTTCACTCAACTGATCCGTCTCGCTTCGCCAAGATACTGGGACTTCAGGATTAAGGAAACTCAGGGGCTGTCCCGAAAGTCTTGACAGCGGAACGATCACATTTTGCGCTTGTACTTTTACAGAGGAAAATCAAATGCATAAGATTGTATTTCGTAAAAACATATTGAAGATAGGGTGAGCGGAAACAGTCTAAACAGCAAGAAAGACGAGAAAGCGCGACAGCAAGTCAACGAGTTAAAACTACACATTAAAAAGGACAAGAAATACAGTAGACGCGGACTAGGCGGGGTAGAAGCGACATGAAAAAACGTTAACGTGGGGCGCAACGTTGAGGATGCATCAAGCGGCCTCGCAGAAGACGTTATACCTCTAGAAAACAAGATATCGGACCAAGGGGATTACCGTACGCGTGGGGTTATTGGGGCGGAGGACGAATGCTCTGTCTGGCTGCCCACCTGGGCGCGGAGGGCTCTAGGGGAATGTGGATGACACCCAATTCCAATGGACCAGTGGACTCGGCAGTACGGTGACGTGGGGAGGTCGGTCGTTGTGGCATAGCAATCAAGACGGAGACCTGGACCGCCTCGATTGTAGATTTGTCGTATCCACCCATGCTCTCGTGTTTTCTGCGCTTGGACGTCCTGGCGTCGATCTCTGTAGCAAGCGTCTCGACTGGTGGGAGTCCAGAGATCGGACGCGGCGGGACACCTCGAGGAAGGGGTTGCGAGAGCGAGGATTGTGATGAATTCGACAGGTCTCTCATGAGAGTGTTGCCGTCCACCGTGATCGTCGCGGGTTCGGAAATTGGGCCCACCGACGGGTGGATGGGGGCCATAGGAATAGGCGGTACGTAGGCCTTGCTTGGGTTTTTGACATATGTGACAGTCATAGGCTAAAACCACGGGAATCAGCTTTTCGTACTCTGCGAAGATTATTCATCTGGAGGTGCCTACCTTGAGTTCGGCCCAATACCCAACATCTTTGTTCGATGAGAGGTCACTAAACGAGCTTCCTGAGCTCAGTTTCCTCTCGTGCGCAGGCCTTCCGCTAAGGCTGGAGACCCAGATATCCCATAGCTTGGGCTTCTTAACCTTCTTCTTCCTATGTCCCTTCCTGCCTACCATCACGAATTCGGTGGTACCTGGTATCTCCTCGACCTCATAATCCGGGTTCTCGAGTTCGGTATGCACTCGTGGTGGAAAGGTTCGCCTCCAGCAGTAATACGTGAGCAAAATGAGGACGAGAACACAGAAGGAGCCGAGGAAGACGACAGGTAGGATGTTCGCGAGGGCGGCCATAGTTCCGGACGGGCAACGGTATCTTTGATCTAAGGTTCAGAGACTAGTGCCAAGCGAAAACATCAAGGAGAAACGGAGGGGCAAAGGCGAGCGCCTGACCCTTGACTGTTGGGGGCAGTGATATACTTGCCAACTGCAAATCAGCTGGTGCCCATAGGGATGCAAGGACGCCGAGTGCGCCTTTAATCCATTTACAGCCGGAAATTGGGACCGCCGACTATTGTCTGGGTGGAATGGAGATCACCTTCCCTCATGGCATGTCCAGCAGAACCTTATTGTCTCACGCATCCAGGGATCTGGATACTTCCCGCCTATTCACTCCTCATCAGGTCCAAGCAGAACCGGCACTACGGCTTACGGAGATCCATTGATTTAGCCTCCGCACAAAAATGCTTCCGAGGTTCAGAACGGCCAGCCGGTTAGATATCCAGCACTTATCAGACCCAGGCAACCCGCCCAGCAAAGTAAAAGGATGCAATCTATCAGGCATCTTTGATACACAAGAACAAAAAGCCCCTTTTCGCTAACTCAACCTCGCTCTCCAAATCACGTCCGTCCTGCGTCGTCCACATGGCGGGACCAGAGGTGGGAGGCATTCCCATCCTCAACGCAATCTCGAATGCTGCTTTCCGGCCGTTCAGCTTCGCCATCCTCCTAGGATCAGAGTGTCCAGAAAACACGATGAAGGCCGTTCGTGGTGGCAAGGCGTCATAGACGCGGGATAATCTCGAGTTGAGTTCGGCAGCAGCAACGGCTTCCTTCGCGGGATCGGTTGTTATCTCGGCATCAGAGTCGGCGAGTTCAGTCACGAGAGTTTCATTCGCTGCTTTACCGGTCACCCCTATAATGTATGTAAGCATCGTTCTATCACGAAGGGAACGGCACTGTGAGACGCACATCCGTAGGCATCCGAAAGTTCCAGGAATCTTCCAAAGATAAAGTGGTTGTTCGGGAGCATTTCTAAAACGCCGTTCACAACGTCTTCGTCTGTTTTGCAGGCCACAGAAGCAGTAGCTTTGGCCCCATGCCAGCTGGCAGGAGTACCATGGTCAACCACCGCGGTTTTCGCTCCCCCACTGCGCGTACTCCTCGCGATCCTCTCGAAGATCGACTCCTGGTCGGTCTTGAACTGTCCGTACCCAGGCCCGTTCTCGACTTTCTTTTTGAGGAGCTCCAAACACGCCCTCGCGTCCTCTTCGGGGTCGTGCCCTCCCTCCCCACGGTTCTGGATCTCTCGACGACACCATTTCCTGGTCAGCCATGCAAGACCAGGCTTCAGTGGACGGCCGCGAGGGTGATGATATATCACAGCAGTGTCGATACATCGAGGGTGAGACATCTTTAAAGAGCGCAAGTCAGACTCCAGAGAATGTCCAACGAGAACAGGAGTCGGTTTCGCGGAAAGGGTTTCGCGTAGTTTCTCCCGAACTTCCGCAAACGTGGTTGTGGCCTTGACCATAGACTCTTCAGTTATTCCGGACCACCGTGTAAGATAGTCGGTGATCGGCTTTTCTGGCTTTACAAGTTGATCATAAACAACCTTTCCGGAGATGTAATTTATGAGGCAGACTCTGGCAAGCGCTTTTCCGTCTTCCGTCAGACACTGGAAATTTTCGTTAACCAAGGAACGAGCAGGCTTGGTATCAAAACCCACCATCTCACAGTCGATGCCGTAGATATCGGGGAATGTTCCATCCTCTGTTAAAGGTATCTCAATCCAATCCTCGGGCGCTTGGAAAATATCGGCCATATAGGACGGAATGGGGTACTCATGCTCGATCATCTGTTCCAATGTGAGTAGATACTGGAGTGCCGACTTTTCTTGTGAACGTTCTGCTGCGCGAGGTGCGCTTTAGCAATCACGGTGATTCACGAGAAGCAAGAGGAAACACCTACAGTTCAGCCTCTCCTGCTGCCTCCGTTTCTTCTCTTCTCCAGTTACAGGGACGTGGAAGAACGTGGAAAGGGCTGAGAACATCTTCGTTGTCTCACCAGGGGCACGAGTTGGACATGCGTGGCTGAACTTGGACGCGATGAGAGGTAGCAAGGTACCAGGAGGCGATGGGAATGGGATTTCCACCGGGACGTTGGGGTTATCCATCGCGGATGTCGAGATCGGGGGTAGCGAGATAGATTTCCCGGTCATTCCAACCGTAAGAAGGACGACGACCTTCTGGATTGATCGTGGATTCTGTATTCAAAGTTTCAGTAAAGGCGGAACTCCTGGTAAGGTAAAGGTGCTTACTTCGATTCTTACCCAACTGGGTGGGGGCGCGTCAGCAACAAGGTGTAGAACCAAATCACGTATATCCTATCGAAGAGATGAGTCGCCAAGGTCTCGTGAATTGAAGATAAGTGGGCCTGGACGTGTACATTGATGCCAACCGCATGAGTGCGTTTGATGATCTCCGAACTGTTATACATGAACCTAGCAGGTTGGGCCTTTTCCACCACCACCACCGGAGTCTGTATGTTAGCTCACAATGAGCATCAGGAGAAATATAAACAAGAAACACACACGTCAATTTTCGCTTCCGCCTTCTTCCCCTTCTTCCCCTTCCTCTTTTCCACCCTCGTCCAGCCATCCTCGGTATCATCAACCAGAGCATTGAACGGATTTGGAGACATTTTGACTTTCTTATGGGCGGGCGAGCTTGGTGTTGGTGGTGAGGTCGAAGGTTGGGACCGCTTCATCGCGACAAGAGAGAGCTCACGATCGAGACCTTTGGCAAGTCGCTCACCCCCATTTGGCCGTTCGGGCCACGCTAATCACGCGTTTTCTCACCCCACCCTCGAAATCAACTACAAACGGACATTACAGCTACAAGCTACATCGTGTTGATAAATATGTAATGCCAGCGAACAAGAATACAAACGGTCTTGTCTACTCCTCCAAGAAGAAGTAGTTCCCAGAAGCTACGACAGAACAGGTCAGAACATCTTCCTCAGCAACTGGAAACATGGACTCTGACCTTTCTGCTCCTTATCCTTCACACTGTTTAGTTTGTTGACCCTAGGCCGGAAGTTCGTGGGATCTCGCCGGAACGTAATCTCAAGGGATGCCAAGAACTTGTTCATTCCCGTCAGCAGGGACTGCGGCCTAGCCTTTTGTTCAGCGTGGGATAGGCCTGAGAGCTACTGCTCAGTACTCACGGGGTAGCCGTAGCCGCCACAGCAGGTTGGCCCTCGAACACGATGACGCGGTCAGCTAGGTACGTGGCCATGATGAAGTCGTGTTCGATGACGAATGCTGTCTTCTTAGCGTGGAGGATGTACCTGGGTGACGCAAGTACGTGAGCCCCCCATGTGAGTTTTGGCGTGCGTTTGCACGCGTACCTTTTGATGACCTTGCTGGCAATAATACGTTGCTCGGAATCCAAGAAGCTGAATGGCGGTCCTGTCAGATGGGACCCCCCCCCAACTCATATGGTGCGTATGCCACTTACGAGGATGGTTCGTCCAGTAGATAGATGTTGACATCGGTCTTACCCAAGGCCAGCACGATGGCGACACGTTGTAGCTCTCCACCTGACAGTGTTTTGACCTCTTGGTCCATGATGGGCTCCAAGTTCATTGGCTTCAATACGTCCGTCTGGAATTGCGGGTGCATAAAAGCAGTCTTGATCTTACCGATCAACAGCATCCTAACGGTGCCCGAGAACTTGGGTGAGATGGTCTGCGGTTTGAGTGAAACCAAAAACGTCTGCCTGTCCGTCTCTACATCTGGGGTGTCTCCGGCCAGAAGACGGATGAACGTTGTCTTTCCAGTTCCGTTTTCTCCCAACATTACCACGATTTCCGAGTCCGTAAAGCTACCCGGCGAAACCGTCAGCTTGAAACTCCCCAGGGTCTTGGTCATCGCAGGATACTTGTACTGCTGAGATTTTGAAATCATAAGTTCATCAGCGGTTTCGACCATCTTGAACGACAGCGACTCCTCTCTGAATCGCAAGTTCTCGGTTGGAATGAACCCATCCAGGAAGATATTGATGCCTGCGAGAGTAAACACTGAATAACACCACAAGCAGTGAGGGAGAATAAAGTATTGCCTTCTCTGACTGAAGAAGGCATCGTCACGACACCATACATTGAAGGTTTGCCATACAAGCAACACACGAAATCAGAGAGATAATCGAGAACGGAGAGATCGTGTTCGACAGCGATGACGTAGCTGTCCGGGGTCAGTAAAGATCGAATGACCTCGGCAGCCTTTAACCGTTGTTTCACGTCCAAGTAACTCGATGGCTCATCGAACATGTACCTATGAGATTGTTAGTTCGCAAACACTCCAGTCACAATCTGTCTTCTACGCACACGTCGGCACGCTGAACACAACTCATAGCGATCGCAAACCGCTGAAGCTCCCCGCCTGAAAGTTGGCTAACGTCGCGTTGCAGCACCTCGGTAAGCTCCAGTTCCTTGCATATCAACTCCTTATTATCTAGTTCCACCTTGTTTTCCAACATCTTCTCGACAGTGGTGGAGGTCTTGATCATCCTCGGTATGTGATCCACGTATTGTGGTTTGATCAGGGCCTTAAGGTTGTCCTCCAGGACCTTGGTGAAGTAATTCTGGAGCTCCGATCCACGGAAGTACTTGAGAATTTCTTGCCAGTCTGGGGGATCCTTGGTGTGGAGAACCATACCTTAGTATGTGGATACTCCCCGGAGATGCGTGTCACCTACATCGTACCGTCCAAGATTGGGTTTGAGTTTTCCGGCCAGAATCTTCAATGCCGTGCTCTTTCCGATACCGTTAGTTCCCACGAGACCAAGCACTTGACCAGGTCGTGGGGTGGGGAGTCGATGTAGTTTGAACGCGTTGGCGGTATAACGATGGGTGACTTGAGATTCCAAGTTGGTCGGCAAGTTGATGATTGCAATAGCCTCGAACGGACACCTTCGACGGAAATCAACAATCAAAAAACGTGATAGGGTGGCGAAACTCACTTCTTGACGCAGATACCACAACCTATACACAGGAATTCGGAGATGAAGGCGATCTTATCGGTCGGTTTAACCTCAATACACAGTTTCCCTGATCAAATTTCATCATGGGTTATCTGTCCGTCCAGAGACAGCGAATCTCAGGGGTGAATACAAACCCATTTTCACGACAGGGCAAGACTAGAGATTCCTTCGATAAACACACGTTAAACCAAAGCGTCAAGAACAGCAGACTGACTTTTTTACATTCTTGAGCACATCGCTTTGGTTTACACCGATTTGAGTCTACGATAGCGATACGGGTGATCTTGTCGGCCATCGTCGACGATCAGCTCAACGGGGGACGGGTCGTCCAGTCCGAGCGATAGAAAAGGACGTTTGCAGTGCGATCGGGTTCTCGAGTGGGATTTTGTCGCCTTTGTCCCTATGACTGAAAAAGAAATTTGTGACGGCGGGTAGGGTCACGTGTTGACGCGAGTGACCCAATCGACCCAATCCCATTGGTCCGATGGCTAAGAAGACGACGGACAAGAAGTCAGGCAACAAGAAGGACACGGGCAAGAAACCAAAGACCGGAAAGGATGCCGACGACTCAAAGGTACGCTGCCTCTTCTCAGTTGGCGTCGATGTTGGATCGATGGTATGACATAGGATGGAGGGAAACTCAAGGTCGCAACTTCAATAAACGTCCGGCATATCCTTTGCGAGGTAGGATCCCATCTCAGAGAATAACCCTCGTCGCCCCTAACAACATCTCCAAGAAACACTCAAAGGCAACTGAGGCGTTAACCAAAATCCAGGTCCACACCGCTCCCTATATCCTGCATCCACGACTGATTCCTGGTTCCGGACAGCAGGAAGGTCAACGTTTCGACAAAGTCGCTCAAGAGTACTCAGAAGACAAGGCCAAAGGTACTACTCCCCCAGTTGTCGTTCCTACTTGTCTAATTTGCGGAACCAGCTGGCGGGAGTCTTGGGTGGATGGTACGGGGAAGTATGGTGGTAAGGTCGCCCATCAGGCATCCTCTGACCTTCATCTTTAATTATTAACAGGGTGCATTCCAAGACGCGGCATTTGCATTACAACCATCAACGGTCGACAAACCCATCATCTCTCCCTTGATCAAAACCGACTTCGGATACCACATCATCATGGTGGAAGGCCGTAAGTGAATCTAGGATCCTGTACAATATTACAACACGGTCCGCATGCTTGTACTATAATGCTAACACTATCCGCCGGGTATCGGGTTACATCGGGGTATCGTTCTTTCCACCCTATATGTGCATGAAATAAACCTCGTAAGATCCAGGTCCGTTACTTGACGTTGTAGGCTTTGGTCTGTAAAAGGACGCGACCTGTCATGAATTGAGACGGTTGTGGCTCTTGCCTCGAGTCCTGTTGTTGTACGCGGATGACAGGCTGGTGGTACTGAGAATCGTAACTCGGGATGTCGACCAAGCCAGGAATGATCCCGACAGATGGTTGTTGTGCTCTCGAGTGCTGGTAATCTCGGACCAGGAAAGACTCCCCTTGTGCGGGGGTTGCTCCCGCATGGACAACAGGGGGATCGCCAGTATGCTCCGGTATCATGATCACCGGTGGAGCACCAGGGTGAGCAGGATGCCCGTAGGGGATGGGAGCTGGGAGGGGATTATAGTATGTTTCGTGGTGTGCCGATGGGAAGGCGCCCATAAAGCCGCTTGGGATGTGGACAGGCGGAGGGGGGATGATGCTGGACATCATGTATTCGTCACGAAATCCGGGGGGTGGGGGGTGTGTCATCGGAGGCAAAAGGGAGCCAATAGGTGGTAAGGTCACGGGAGGTTCGGCTGGAAAACCAGGTCGTTGGCTGATGGACAAGGAAGGTGGAGTGGCCGTAGATCCCTGATAGTTGGGGAGGATCATTCGATTACCACTTGCCTCTCGATCGCGGTTCCCCCGCTTCTTTGTCGAAGGGGGTTTGGACGTCGAACCAGGCGAGGGAGGGGTTGGAGCGCGAGTGGATGGCACTACCGACGACCGGCCGCTAGTGGACTCCCTCGGTGTGGGAGTGCGTTGGGGAGCTGAGGCAACAACCTTCGCAAGGTCATACTTGTCCGCGTTGGCCTTGTAAAACGAGCAGACTTGTGACGTTGTCTTCGGAATAAGAGAAAAGGGACAAACATTAGGTCCAAGTACAGATTACGAAACAACATCATCCCGTACTTTATTTGGCATAGATGATGCGATTCGTTTGAAGTTATCACCGTGTTGCGCGATAAGTTCGATAAATAACCCTTGAAGAATGATCTCAGCAACGACGATAAAATCCCCGCTGAGTCGATGCTCACGTTGATCTTCCTCCGACCAGTTCGCTTGTTGGACGGTTTTGCGACGTCCGTTTCCCATGCCACCGGCCTCAGATTGAGACGGGGGACGACCTGTGGCGTCACATGTAGGGTTCTTCGGTTTACGACCCCGTCGCTTTTTCGCCGGCCTTGGTTCATCCAGCTGTAGATATACTGAGAAAGTTTTTCATTGAAGTAAAACGCCTAAGCGTACCTCTTCCTCAGTGGCGTCATCCTCTATAATGACAGGTGTGCGAGTGCTAACGCGACGTCCAGCGCGGGAGCGTTGTACAGGCTCAGGATCAGGGGTAGCAACCGGGGTCGGAGTCGTGTTCGGAGTTTCGGCAACTTGAGTGCTGCGACGCGGGTTTGGAGGACGTCCAGGTCGCCGCTTCTTGGGAGCCTCTGGTGTACCGCTCCCACGATCGTGGGAGACTTCAGCATCGTGTCGCATGATGTCCGCCAACAATGCATTTCCTCTCTGCTTATCCGTTCTTCTACCACCCTTGCGTGTCTTTGGAGCGTAGTGCTGGATGACCTTACGAAAGTCTATATGCTTCTTCTTGTGGAGGTAGTAGAATAGAACGCATTGAGCAACCGTCTTGTTAGGCAAGGACTCGGCTATGATACCGAACTGCTTTGGATAAGCAGCGTACGCTTTGAGGAAAATTTGTTTCTCCTCCTCTGTCCAGTCATCGATGCCTGTCCGTTGTCTGTAAAACTCGGGGGCGTCCAACACAAGATTGTTCGTGTCATCGTAGACGAAATCTACGTAACCACGCGTGACGGAGATCATATCCGGTAGAGTGGCAGCGTTCCGCATCGCGAGGTGGTTTGCATCCGTAAGGTCCTCGTTTCCGAGACTCGCGATGATCTGCTCCATTTCCAGATCCGATCGGACGGCGTCTCCGAGGGTGGCAGCAGACCTTCGAGTCGTCCTTCCGGAAGTTGTTATAGTGTCTTCCGGGGAGTTCGCTTTGGCCTCCTCGTCTAGCTTTGCACAATGCTCCAGCCACTTGGTTTGCAACTCCAGATACTCAACTTTCAACCTCGCGATTTTCTTGTCGACAGCCGCCCTACGTTCCTCCATGAAAAAAAAGCCAGAGGGAAGCATCTCCTGGTGTCGCTTTCCGCGTTCTTCCGTTCGGGAGGGTTCCGTGGATTCCTGCATGAGAGTATTAGTGGGTCCGCCGCCATCCGGTAGGGGTTCTGCAATGGAAAGATTGGAAAGTAGTATTGGTGCCACCCTCTCATCCCGACGGTGGTGGTCGTGAATAGCCCTACTCACGACGACATGAATAAGAGCATCACGCAGGGTGGTTTCCGCAGGGGGAGACGAGTCCTCCTCTTCTGCAACGAGTACAGCAACCTCGTCGATATCCATCCGGACCTCCAGAGGACGTGGTGACGGAGTTACAGGTGAAGCAACGCGAGGAAGCACCTCCACCGGTAGTGGTGGGGACCTGTCCGGTTCTGGCAACGGCTGTTCTTCATGTAAAGTAGGGTCTTTGAATTCCGAGTTGGGGACCGCAGTTTCGCTAGTATCAGAGTCCGGTTTGAGTGGCTCCGTAACAGGTGGTTCAACCACAGCAGGTAAAGGACTGGCATCAGGCGACGCAAGTTTAGTAGTAGAAAGTTCAGGGTCGGTGATAGCGACAGGTGGCGTGGGGTTACATGGCGCGTATTCTAGAGGAGCCATAACACTGGGATGTTGGATTTGTGGTGCGACCGAAGGCAGGGGCTGACCCTCCTTGGGGAAAGGCGCATCATTGTCCGTTGGGCGTTCCTCGGTCATGGTGGCGTCAGTGGACACAATTCCCGGAATCTCTTCCATATCTATGGGGCAGTTCATTGCGTGATAAGAATGAAGTAGCAAATCGTCATACCGGTATCATGATCCACTCCTTCGGCGGAAACACGTGTCGATCGACGATCCTCGGGCGGAGTCGAAGTTGGTGGGTCTTTTAGAACCACCGGAGCTGGAGATGACCTTCTAGACGAAGCAAGGCTCGAGAATTGGTCGGGAGAAAGAGACCGAAGTCTTTTGAAAGGCGATTCGTCTTCCTTTCGAGACGGTGAGGTCGACCTTTTTCGCGCAAAGCTTGGGGTAGTTGCCGATAAGTGCCGACTCTGTATAGAGTCTGGGGTGCTCCGGGAATCTGGTAGATACCTCGAGCCAGTAGGAGATAGATCATTCTTCGACGGACTCCTCCGCATTTCCGTTGAAGGGATACGTTGTGGCATATTCCTGTTATGTCTCATCCGCTGAGGATGTGGGCGATAATGCGTCGAAGACGGGAGCACCCCAGAGGGAGAATAATGTCTGTCGTCTAACAGTAGAGAACGGCCAGCGAAGACCGGCGAACGTGCGCGTGTAGCACGATGAGGGGGCGTGTTAGCCCAAGGACCATCAGTGTCATAAGTTGGTCGGTACGAATCCGCTCGAGAATGAGGGAACAGGTCACGGGAATCATACGGGTCCATCATTGGACGATACCGATCACCGGACGGAGGAGAATAATGAGACCTTGACAAGGGGGATTCATAGTCCCTTGTGTCTCTCGGGGGCAAATATCTATCCCAAGTAGGCGGAGGGTATCTGAGTTTCAAAACCACATAAGTCCAGGCCCGTGGAAAAAATAAACCAACAAAACTCATGTATAACTTACTCATCTTGCCGATTGCGAGTATCGTGATGGTTCTGTTTCCACGCATCTGACGGTTCAAAAAATCTGTCCACGGTTGTATCGCGCCTACGTCCGTTTCCCCATGAATCCGAGGGTCTGCGATCAGTCCAAGAGGACGAGCTAGGTCCAGCACGGTTCCACGAGTCTTCTACCGGCTTTGTAGGTTCGTAACGTGGAGGCGATGGTGTTCGGGCATTGTATGGAAGTGATCTTTCATCGGGACGCCACGAGCTTGCTCGAAAGCTTTGCTCGTCTCGGTACGATGAATTCTGGCGAGGGGGGATGTATTGGTCGTAAGCTCGCGGTGGTGGACGAGGTGGGGGGAAGTTGTGCTGCAATAAATTTGGTGAATTCCGACGCAATTCTTTTACAACAAAAATTGTCCCACATCTTGATATGCATCCTGATACGTTCTATGGATGTCTGTTCTGTTAGCCATTAAGACAGGAAGAAATGCCAACAAGGGGTGGATGATATGGCGTGACGGGATGCTCTCCTCGGAGGCGGGAATTAATGGGAGGATAACGTAGACGGACCAGGAAGTCGTGTATTTCCTGGAGGCGGAAACGTGGATAACCAAGCGACCAGGCAGCGGTGGAGGACAAGAGGCTAATAAAATGGTAACTGAAGAGGCAAGGTCCTTCAGCCACCGGCCAGCCACAGATTTCAATCTCCGCCAACACTGGTTTCCTTTTCCGGTATCACCACCAACGAAACCCCAGAGGCCCGATGTCCGAGGATGCAGACGATGAACGGATATTCTTTCAATCCAGGAAAGTCAGGTGGTCTATACTCGCCGCGTATTGGGCCGTAATTCTCCTCGCCTTGCCATTGTGGTGGACGACAACAAGCATCCAACGGTTGTCATTGCCGACCTCGCGCGTCGAGGACCTTGCCCAAAATGACTTGCGTTTCCCTGTCCACATCGTTCTTGATTCTTCCTCCGGCGTTGACACTAAGGCCTTGTCGGTGAAGCTCCAGAGCCTGATTAATGCTCGCCTAAGTCCAGACGTCAGGGCATGGCTTGACGTGCATGTGCACGCAGATCCAGTTCCGCGTGAGTTCACTGTGACGTATCACACATCTTCGAAGTTCCAACAAGCAAGTCTCACAGGCGTGGATGCATACGTAGTCAAGTTTGATGCTAGTTCTCAAGACACAAAAGTGCAGGGGCGTAACCTCATCCTTGCTGGAGGCGGATGTTTGTGCGAGTCCATTTGATAAACAACTCGATCTCACCCGCCTTCAGCTTCACCCTCGAAGTTAGCAAACTTGCTCATCGACCTATTGACGCCCCGATACACTGCGGCCGATGAACAAAAAATTGCAAAATACTCCCCACGTTATCGGCTTGCATTTTCACTTTTGAACGAGAACGCGGCACTCGGAAAATCCGCCATAGGGTGGGATTTAAATGGCACACTCTCCCGTGAGTCAAACCAGTGTTATGAAGAACTTGGATTTTACCGAATTCCTCAGGTTACTTTATCCCGACATTACAGTCGTTGCAACTTCTCCACAACTTTACGATCGAAAGTCAAGTCCAGTTTCACGCCCCGCTCGCGTTCGATCCGACCCAAATCACCCACTTGGGTGACAATGCACACGGCCTTACCCACGAGGATCTTACTGTGTTTGTGAACTCTGCTGAATGGTCTCTCTGTAAGAACCATTCTTCGCACGCGATGCTTGATAACTGACTGGTTCAAAAGCCTCGAGCGCCTCAAATGACCCAGTCCTTCATTTTGTCCTTTTCATCCCATCTATTTCCCACCGACCGCTATATCTTTTGGATTCTGAGAGAAACCCCGTGAAGTCTAGTGCATTCATTCTGCCGCAGTGGGGTGGGATTGTCGTCCACAATTTCCCCTCAGACGTGACTTCCCATCTCCACATGACCTCTGATTATCTGGAGAGCATTTTCTCCGCGTTCGGACTCCAGCTGTTCTCGCTCCTTGGGGTCCCAGAGCTCCCAAAAGGAATTATTTCTCTCGATAGTACACCTTTATCACGGTGGCAAATGGACTCTCTGCTTCGCCAGAGGTCGTTGGAGAACGTGGTGTCGACTACGGAAACTCTCCACAGTATTATCAAACTTGTCGACCAGATTGAGAACATGCCCGTGAAAGAGGACGTCAAGGGAGACATCCAAAACGCGCTGGACTCACTCGAGATGGCCTACAAGTCTTCTGACTCGGCAAAACCAGCGCTGGAATACTCAGCCCGGGCTTTGACGTTGTCATCGCGAGCTTTCTTCAACCCTGGGATGTTGGCGCTGTTGTATTTCCCTCCTGAGCATACGTACGCGATATACGCCCCGCTATTTGCGCCCGTTTCGTTGCCGCTGATAGCTCCCGTCGTGAGGGAGTTCCTCGCGTGGCGGAAGGCGAAGCGGGAAAAACAGAAGGTAGAATAGGTTCCTGGGACACTCGGGACAATATATATGTACGCCTGCCATGTTCTTTCCCAGACCATCCCATGGAAAGCTGATTGTCCGACCTAGACAGTTTTGTAAATTACGACACATCGGAATCTAATCTCTCTACATACCATATCCATGGTCTACGCCACGCCTTGCTACTCGTCTGACCTTGACCGGCATGGGATCGTGTACCCTTACGCCGTCAGTCAAGAATGAAACGACGATCCTCTATGCCCAAAGTGCGTTACCGCACAGCTTGCCGATCCGATCGATCCCCTAACAGTGCTTGGCTTCACGGAACCAACTCAAAGTTAAAATGACGACCGAGGTGACCGGTTCACGTTAGCGTCATTGCCACTGCATCCTTTCTCTCCCTTCTGTCATCTTACCCCCAACAGCCGCGTCGCACTTTGCACTCATCCCAGGTTACTGACTGGTAAATCGCAATGCGAAGGCTATCTCTCTCCGTTCTTTTCTCATTCATACCATTCTCATTGTACGTCAGCCACGCCTTTTCAGTCTCCAGGGCGATGAGCGTTGTTTCTCCTAAGCCCCTTTGTTGCTGTCTTGGTGCCGGCCAGACTGATAGATGATTCTCAGATACGTCGCGTGTGAAACGATACGAGAAAGCGACTCTCACTTTCCTTCGATCTCCCTTCCACCTGCGCCTACTGTAGATCGGATGACGGGGTACGGGCCTACACCATGGATTGATCAGTTCCCGGTACCGATCGCAGTTGCTATCATCATCGGTGGCCTGGCTACGCTCTCCTTGCTCGTTCTCGTTGTCATATTTGCGCAGCGCGTCGTCTTTGGTCCGAGAAGAAACAACCTGAAAGGCCGTGGGTTACGGAACTTTGGCCCCGCAGATTATAGGGAGTTTCTCCGGAGAGAGAGGGAGGAGAGGGAGAAGGAGCTGGAGAGGAAGGGGAGGAAGAGGAGGTTTTTGAAGAGGCAGAGAGATATGTATGGAGAGGACGAAGAAGCTGTGGTCGGAGCTGGGAAGGCTGGCCAGTCCAGCACCGCTGCTAAGGTGGGGATGGGAGAAGAGGGGAGCGAGTATACGTTGAGGAATTATCGAGAGAAAGTCAGAGCAGAAGACAGGCGGTGGGAGATGCAACAGAAGAAACTGGACAAAGAGCTTGCCGAGTTGGCTTACGCAGTCCAAGCAGACTACCCGATACTTCGACGTTGACCGCCGAAGTTTTTTTGCCGCTTCCCACAACCCCACCAACCTAAGCGCACACACACACGCCATCCTTCATTCAAACCATGGACGATATCCATCTGGATTATGTACGATAGTATCTGTAAGCCCCTGTACAACCATCCCCACCTGTATCCATACTCCCGATTTCGATTTGGCTGCGTATGAAATCCGTCAGCCACACGGCCTCTATAGGAGCGCAAGGAAGGTTTGCGACCAAGCCATCTTCCTCGATAGGTCCGACTCGCACTCGCGTGTACATTGGTGCGCGGGCCGTTTACGGTGGCTCCTGCTTACAATATGAGGTGGTGAATGTTGCACCAGCGGCGTCCGAGTCCAGAAGCTTTGGGGGGCGCCAACCAATGAATTCAGCGCATATGCTATGACCCAGTTACGGGGTTCCCTGGGTTGTCCATAGCTGGGGTTCCGTAAATCGGATACACCATCCTGTGTAGACGGAAGTCACGCCACTATCCAATAACTGGGGTCGACGATCCCGTTGGTGGGTTAAGAATACGCCGACGACTCTGCATACAGAGTGGATTCCGAGTTCAATGTCCATATCCCACGAGGTGGGCTCGGAACACGGATCATTCGTGAGTCGCCCGGAGCGTTATTCGGCTTCTATCCTCAATCTTGGGGCGTAGTTAAAGATTGGTACAGATCGCCAGTCGAGGCGCCGGCGTATCGTACGAGATGGGAGTGAATTGTCCATTTTGAGAAACGCCAAGAATGGATTTAACGCACGGGAAGTAAGACACGCGGATACGAAACGAGGAAGGCGCATCGCATTCGGGAGAAGAACACCACATACAAGGGAGAGCAGGGGTCATCAAAATACAAGCACAGGGTTAGTCTAAACACATGCAAAGCCACCAAGAACATGAGAAAAACAAGTAATAACTGGTCACTTCCGCCTCGCCACCGACACGTGAAACACAACCAATGAATGTCCATTGCGGTTTGTACCCACTGATGATGCTCTACTATGATTTGCCGACAGTGCAACGAAGGACGCCCCGCTGAGAGGTCATGGGCAACCTCTGGGCGACGAATCCCTTAAGAGCCTCGGTGTCGATGGTTCCACGAATCGCAGAAGTTGACATTACGGTGACGCTGACTTCGGTCAGCCATTGGAGCGACTCCCGATTGGTCAAAATATGATCAACCTGCGACCAGTCCATGGAATCGAGATGATCGATGTTTTTGATCATCAACTCGATGCAAAGCTTTCGGATAGAGGCGGTGACGCCTCTAAGTACCAGGGGAATCCACGAGAGGGATTCCATTGGACCATCACCTGGACGGAGAACGTAAATTTTGTCCATAATTAGGGTCTCCAAGTTGGTCAGTCTGCTGACGAAGTCTGGCATTCCTGTCAAAGTCAGGTGAGCACTGATCGGAATAGATGACTGGAGGAAATGAAAGACCCACTTTGATCGTCCGCGCGGTGGATTGAGACGGCGCTGAACCGCAACTGCTTGACGGTTTGCTGAATAGATTCGGCAAGGGGGGCCAACGTAGTTTGGTTGGGGTCGATGTAGAGAATCTCGAAGTTTTTGAGGGAACGGAGAGGGAAAGGAGAGTTAATGAGGTGGTTGATAACGAAGCCTTGCCGTGAGGTGGAAACGGAAAAGGTCGTGATGGGGGGTTCGTAAGTATTGACTGGCGAAAAAGCAGTCTCCTCCGTGGAGCCAAAGGTGACACCGCAGGCTTGAACAGCGTTGAGGTTGGGGAAAGAACAGATAAGAGGCCAGAAATCGTTAGAAGAGGCGAAGAGGGTGCCAGAGAGGTTGAGGGTCGTTATTTTTCTGACAATGGGGGAGAGGATGGTTACAACTCTGGGGGTGGAAGCGTAGATTCTGTTGTTGAATTTGATACGCGCGAGGTTGGGGAGGGTCAAGCAAGCACTAGCGGCTGCTTCGAGAATGGATGCGGGAACGTATCCAGAGTTGTCGCATATGACAGCTTCCTGATAGTAAGGTAGAAGATCGGGTGCGACTTGGGAGAGTCGGTGAAAGGCGTGGATCTTCTTTGCGGAATGGAAACGGATAGAGCGGAAGCGGTGGTAGCGGGTGGAAGGGAGCCAATCCCTAGTGGTGAGGGCACAGGCGTTGAGAGACTTTGAGTCATTATGGAGATGGTCGATGATCTGGTCGGTGAGCTCTGGTGGGATGTAGGACGACATTGAGGAGATTGGAGATGTCGATGAGAGAGAGTGTGTGGAAGGGAGAGATCGAAGTCCGAAGAGAAGAATTGATCCGCTCTTTATACGCAAGTAGCACATTCCCAAAAAGGCAACAGGGTTCAACTCACGACTCTCCAAGAAAGAGAGAACCCACCCGGAGAGAAAAGAAAAAAACACTCCACTCGTTTCTGTAATGGCAATGTTCCTCATCATAACCCTCTTCACGATTCTTTACTCCGCTCACGTGTCCGCAAACCTATACGTATGTCTCTCCTCCCCGCTCTCTGATACCCACATGACTCGGAACTCACCGGTTTCCAGGTCATCGACCCTCCCACCCGTCGAGTCTGCCACGGTGGCCAGCCATGCACGATATCCTGGTTAGACGACGGCAAAGCTCCCCTGTTGGATGCTATCAAAATCTGCTATGTTACTCTCTACAATGGAGACCAGGCGAGTCAAGTCGGCCTATCACTGAACCAGCCGCTAACCTCGATTACTATTACAGAGGTTGATTCAAGAGATAGACCCAGTCGACGTATCCACCACACGCTCGCTCACGTTTACTGTATGTTTGTTTTCATTTGACCTGCGTGATCAACGAGTCCAATTCACGGTCATTTAGCCTTCTCCTGGCGCCGGCCCCAACTCTGATACCTAGTGCGTGTTCCTCCACGTGCCGCCCTTCCTACGCCTCACCTTCATCCACCAGCTATGTAAACTTCACCTCCGTTGACCCCGTGGACAACAAACCGTATCATGAATACTCTTCCTTTTTCATGTGCGTACAAGGTCGTCTTCTCTCTTAGCGTTCTGACCCCGTCGCTCTGTCATTTAGAATCGATAACATGACCGGCTCCTTCGACTCTCCCGTTCCGTCATTAACTGCACCCATACCGATCCCTTCAAGCCTGCTGACACCCCCTTCTACCTCAACCCCGCCACCCTCATCGACACCGACACCATCAGGGATGTCAACCTCTCGGATCTCACCAACAGCGTCCCCATCCTCAAGCAAGTCATTCTCTGGTCCATCATCACCTCCGACAAGCGCACCATCCGGACAAAATTCTGCTCTCAACGTTCTCCCTCGATATTCAAAATCGATCGTCACCGTCATCTCTATGGTTTTCCTTGCTCTCCTCGAACTGCGATGACTTCCATTGTGGGAGAGTATATACCCCTCGTAGAATTCCATTCACCCCAGTGTAACACTAACTCCTGTACTCCTGTTTTCGCGATACCCTTGATGGAGAAGGACGTCTGTTAATCTTTCCGTACCCACGACAGCGCCATGTACCCATGCCATGAATTACACACTCCTTTGCTTAGATTTCACCACAAATTGGCGAAGCGTTGTTTGCTTCTGCCTCACGACGATCGCTTAGCGACAATCGCCACCCTCAAATTTGATTAAATTTCACTCAAAGATAGGAAATGTATAAGGTATATCAATCAGAGACAAATCGAGATCCAACATCACATGGAAAGTAGCAACGTGAGTGAGCGTGTGCGCGCGATTAGTCCGAAACGCGACCCCGTTCGTCTATAACATGGCCAATCCGACAGCGGCGGCGATGACACCGGTCAAGAACTTGCCAGCAGCAAGGCCAAGGGCTCCGTTAGAGTTACCCTGAGCATTTCCAGAACCGGAAGGACGAGAGGAGGACGAGGAAGGAGATCCAGAGCTCTTGGGAGGAGCAGAGGAAATGGAAGAAACGTGGGAAGAACTCAAGCTCAACCCGGTGCCCGTACTCGTGGGTCCGATCGGGAGGGAGCTGGCGGCGTCAATTTGCTTCTGAACATCGGGGGAGAAACTTCCGGTCATTCCGGTCAACTCGAACTTGGCGGAGAAGGCCAAAGCGGGGTATTGAGGTTGCTTGGGATCCTTGAAGCTGATCGACTCGAATCGGATGAAGCTGAATGGGGTGGGGAGGAAAAACGCGTAAGATTTAAGTCACCTATCAGATATGATGGCAGGGCCAAATTAGGATACGTACTATACGTTAGAGTTGGGTCCAATGGAAACGTTAGGAGTGAACTCGAGCTCGCTGATGGTGGAAACATCGGTAGAGGGAGAGAGCGACTGGAGGAGGGTCTGTTGCTGAGAGTTTCCGACGTAGATGGAGATCTTAGTGGGACCAAAGTCCTTCAAGGAAGGAGTAGGGTTGTTGGGGTCTTCAATCCACTGGACAGTCTGCTTCTCGCCGCCTTTCCAAGAGGTGGTGGCAACGGGGGAAGTGGTCTACGTTTCGTTTGGGTTTAGCGAGTTGGACTAGCCACGGCGAGAAAGCGAAGGAAAAAGACTCACGTAAATGGTTGCGAAAGCCGAGGGTAAGGCGGCAGCCAAGGCCAACAAGAGAGTAGCGGCACGCATTATAAAGGCGAGTAACGAGAGTGTATGTGAGAGAGAGTGAGTGGGGCTGTAGAAACAGCTGGCACGAAATAGACAGGATGAGGAGACGAAAGAAGAGCGAGGGAAAAAGACGACGAGCGGTGATGGACCTTTTATAACTTCACCCTCAAATTTTCCACAACAAACGAAGCGCCGACGCTGCCAGCATCCCAAAAAAAAAATTTTTTTTTCGGTGTTAGCTAGTGCTAGGTCTTTTATTTCATTTCAGAGACATTGATTCTCTATGACACCCGGAGGAAATGCTCTTATGCACTGGTCTAGGGACCGCGTGTGGGGCTCGCACCGGGTGGCGCAACCTGTTTCGGCCCAAAAATATTTTCCATTATTCGCTTACATCAAACACTGTCCGAGTAACATGGTCTGGCTTTCGTCCCGTGTGCTTCAAAAATCCCATGAAATCCAGCTCGTGAACACCCCGAATAAACCTCGCCTGGACTTCCATCCCCCATCTCTCATCCTCATCCTCTTCTCCATCCTCCTGCATGATTTCATCGTCGTCACTTTGCCTAAGGTTATGCACAGCCCCATCGGAAGGAGAACCAACGTGCTTTTGACCTTCGATCCTGAGCCCCCTTTGCCGCTGAGTCTCGAGAACTGCGGCAAAACTTTGGTGCCAGTCAAACACGTTTATCATCCTGCCCGCCTCCAAATACCCCCTGAATAGGATGCTTGTGTCCGGAAGTTCCCATACCGCTGGTAATTCACCTTGCACTTCATCCGACTCGCTTGCTCCCCTCTTGGCAACCTCACGGTGCGGAAGTTGAGCGGCACAAGACTCCGGGTGCAACAATGCAGAAGTGATATGCGCTCTTGGCGCTGGATTAATGAGCTACACAAGTGTCCCGAGTCAGCTCGTCCCGAGAACGCGCGCTCCAAATAAAATGGACTAGTAATAGAAGAGACACCAGGAGGAACGTGAATACTACCGCGTACTCACCTCAGACGAAAAAGGGGTCGACCCGGTATACCATATATCCCACAACCGAATCTCGTCCAAGCGGTACGTAAGCCTCTCCCTTGACAAAACGATGATAGGTTAGATCACTCCCAGCGGATATAGACAGGTCACTAGAGACGACCACCTCTGACTCACGTAGAATATTCCATGAACCACTCCCCCACTTCGGAGCTAAGCGTTTTCAACACCTGTCCGTCTCGATCATTGCTAGTTTGGCCCAGGCCGAGCAGAGCAGCTCGTTGACGTTCAACCCATTTCCTATCTTTCTCTTCTCCTTCGAAAACACCATCCGGCAAGTCTGCAAAAAACCATTCGAGGGTATCGAGCAGTCCGCAGAGTTGGTCTAAATCCAGTTTCCTATAAACACTATCAGTCCTCCGAGGTTTCTAGGAACGTGAACTCGACCTACTTGATCACCAGTCCGAGATACTTCCAGTCTCTGGTGAGTCTTCCCCTCAGACCTCTGCTCATCACGTCCAGAATAGATTTCCCATCCTCCTCTGACTCTACGCTCTTGTAGCCCAGATCTAGGACGAACTTCCGCACACGTAGGAGTAAGCCAAAGCCGATTCTGAACTTCTGGCATTGTTCGTGAAACTTCACTCGGCAGTCCGTTATAATACCCAGTAACGAGGAGAGGTCGTTTCGATTACTTTTCCACCGACTTTGTTGCTGGTTGGTTTGGGAGCTCAGCACTCGCGTGAACAGGTATTCGAGGAATGGAAACGATTCGGGATTGGCGAGTTTCCGCAGAGCAGACTTCTCGTTAGGGCAGTCGAGGTTGTTGTCAAACAAGAAGAGGGTGAGGGGCTCATCGACGTGCTTCATGAATGCCAACTAACACAAGGTCAATCCGACCGTCATCTCCGGTTGAACAGAAAAATTACCTGGATAATGGTCGTTACCATATCTAACGACCTGTCGTGCCTCGTGAAGTAGTCATGCAAAAAGTCGAGAGCAACTGGCCCAAGCATTATTCCGGGGTCAAAAGCTGGGTCGAAAAACGTCTTTACCCATCAGTTTCGGTTAAGATGTTTATGAGACCGGGCATACCTTGGAAAGGAGTTGCTCGACAACTTCCACTTGCGAGGTGACCGTGATCTTGTATATTCTCAGAAGGGCCAATGTTGCTCTTGGATATACACCGTGCAGGTATGATGGTTCCGGAGGAGAGGAGAGGGCCAACACGAAAATAAGTGGTAGTTTTGGAACATATAAGCTGGGTTTGGTTGTTAGTATAGGGTGGATAAATACAATGTCCGCATACCTGCAGATGTTAAACAGATCCTGAACCACATTGGGTTCGAACTGTTCAAAGTCGTGCATCAAAACGACGAGTTGCATGTCCCCTACGCGCAGATATCAGCCATGGGTGGGGGCTTACAACATGTATAGCTTACCTTGTTCTGTGACGCTGTACGCGTACCAAGCTTTCAGCAATTCGATGTCGTATGCTGCCAACGACGTGGTTGGCTTCCGCTTAGTACTCCCTAGTACGTGCGACTATGTCAGGACTGGTTTCTTGTGATCTTCTGGATGAACTCAAACCTTCCGGAGAGGCAGAGACAAACCCCTGGATCATACATTTCATCGTGAGCATGATGTTTGTGCAGTCGGCTGGATGAAGATGGGCCACTCTCGCAGGAATGACATCATCTTCCGCGTTCTCGTTTTCTAACTGAGCCACCACGTTCTGCAGAATAGGACTGTCACCGCTTTGACCTGTACAAGTAGATCAACACGCAGGGATGACGAAGCCGACGAACAGAAATAAAACGCCGTATTGGTATTTGAGGTTCAGATCAGGGATTAAAATCCGGACGGAAAGCTTACCTGAGACGGCGAATACCGGAAGTTCGGTGTATGGTAGACCCGGAAGGATGTTAGCGTATGCCTCGCGGAGCTGTGTGACGATATCGAACGCAATTGGAGAGTGTATCGCATGCGAAATTTCCTAGAGACGGCTCAGTCGTGCAGACAGATAAGCACCCATCGGAGCCTCAGCACCTGTATTTGCGTTAGGCATTTGACCCACACCTGTTTGTACAACTTGGATCGCAGTTCATAGCCGCCAGGAATATCCCTATGGGGGCACGGGGAATAGCTTAGTTCTGCTTCTTCTTTGTCTAAAGTAAATCCTCAGTAAAGATGTCGAGAGACTGCCCTGGAGGTGCGTGCCTAGATCGGAACAAGGGATGTAAACGGTGGTCTAGGGTGGGGTCAGCGGCGATAGGGGAAGGTGAATATGACCAACCTGCGAAAGGTCATCCAGACGTCGGTTAGGCGTCATCCTTTCCGTTAGAAGCTGGGGGGGACGCGACGGCCGGCCACTGAGTACCGGGTCGTGGCTAATGGACAAGATGATCGGTTGAGGATGTCAATGATCCACTGGCTTTTTGGATGAAGCGACTCTTGAGCAAGGGGGTTATCTTAAGGGACCCACCTTTCCTTATAAACTCTAATCATGGACGCAGAAACATCCCCCCTCTTACGGCCGCCCTTTTCTCCACCAGCCCCAAGACAATGGTCGCCATTGCCACCGCTCCACGTCTCACCGAGCTCACCTTCCCAGTCACCCCGGTGCCCAAGAATCCTCTCGGCGAGGGAAAGTACATTAGGACCGCTGCAGCTCTAATCATTGGGTGTGTCTACGTTCGAATCCTGATCTACATAGCCGGCTGACAAGTTCAAACAGCGATGAGATTCTTAACGGAAAGGTGCTGGACAAGAATACCCAATACTTTGCCACTTTCTGCTTCCAACAAGGCATTGAACTGTAGTGCACGCCTTTCCAAGTTATGAGCAACATACATTGACGTATATTATCCAGAAAACGAGTCGAAGTCATCCCCGACGAGGAAGCGGAAATGTATGATGTCATTCATATCTCCCCATCATCTACGACTGATTGTTACTGGGTGGATCCAGCATCGAGGCTGCCCGTCATCTGGTCCAGAAGTATGACTTTGTGATCACCTCTGGTGGCATTGGGCCCACTCACGATGGTGCGTCGCTAGACGGTTAGCACAATGTTCACTCGGCTCAACACTCCCAACGACAGACATCACCTACGAATCTTTGGCAAAGGCATTTGGACAAGAATTAGAATACCACGAGGAAACTCTCTATAGAATGGCCGAAACCAATAAGACCCGCGCTTGGGTTTCGCTCCAGAATAAGGAGCAAATATCCGCCCAACACCGGATGGCCTTATTCCCCAACAAGGCTGAAATACTTTTCGCCTCCCCGGATATTTGGATTGTGAGGATATATTACCAACATGCCATCCTTCTAATCTCATTGGACTAAACAGCCCGTGGTTCGACTCGAGGGAAAACTCTGCGTCCTTCCCGGTGTTCCTATGCTCTTCAGAAAGATGCTTCAAGAACTTGCACCTCTACTTCCACTCCCACCTCCTCACGAGAGGCCATTTAGACATCAGATTTTTACCAAGTATGGAACTATGTCCCACTTGTCTCTCCTTGCGCTGACACCCGACCCAGTTTACCAGAACCGACCATCGCTCCGTTCTTGTCCTCCCTCCAGGAGAGGGTAAAAGACGACGGCGTCCGGGTCGGATCATACCCTTTTTATGGTCGCGGCGTTTGTATCTCCTTGATCGGTCTCGATAAGGAGAGCGTCTTGGTCTTGGGCGAAGAAGTTGCAAGAGAGACGAAAGGACACGTTGTCACTGAAGAGGAACTCGAGGAGATGAAGCAGCCTTGAAACCAGATTCCTCCTCGCTACCAGCGGCTCATCGCGATATCCTATCTTGTTGTAATCACGGATATGTACAATATCATTCATTCAGACCATCACTCACCGTCCAACAAACGATCTCGAGTTTAAGGTCGTGACGCTTGCAAAACGCGTGACGAAAGTGTGACGGACGCGTTCTCTCGTTATCCTCATCATCGCGATCACTGCCAACCACAAGAATGTCCTCCCCGATAAATTTTCCAGACTCAGATGTCGACATGCAGGAGCAAGAATCGACTGAGCAGTCGATGCCAAATGCCCCACCCAGACAACCTTTGTTTGACCCTGGGACGCCTTCCACTACAAGGGGGACACCAAGAAAGAGTGCGGTACCTGGTACCCCTGGGATTATGGCTAGGCGCGCGCTGGGGATGTCTACGCCTAAGTCCGCCCCGCGAACACCTCTTTTTGAAGGTATGGCGGCTGGAAACTCTCGCAGCACTAAAGGCTGATCTCTATGCTAGTGGGAAGCTCCTCCCCGATGAACTTTCCGAGCTCATCCCCGAAGAAGACCCCACGGGTAACTAGGCGACCATACGATGCAGGTTTTCCCTCATCGGATCCCATCGATTTTCCATCGTGCGACGTTTCCTGACCATTCTATGATTTGAAATTGACGTTCACCCTAGGAGTCCTTCGAAGACACCAAAGAACAGGCGAGGGGATATTCACTCAACCCTCAGTCTGACCCCCTCCAGGCGCAGTGCACGTAAACAACCTCCAACGAACAGAGATCTCTTCAGCGATGACATGAACTCGGACTTCCCAGACCGACCACCTATCTCCTCTGGACCGATGTTTTCCGCACCCGCCCCACTATCCGAGGATGAACCGGACGAAATCCGAGCAATCTGGGGTACCACAGTCAACTTGGGAGAAACCATGAAATCGTTCCGTGAGTTCCTGAGAGGGTTCAAGATCAAGTATCGGGTCAACCACGATCGGGAACAAGGTAAACACAGGACATTGGGCTCCCCACAAGAAGGAGAGGTTGTGCTGTACGAACAGTATCTGCGGAGGATGCGTCAGACGGGCGGGACCAACTTGAACCTGGATATGGTCAACCTCCTCGCGTATCCACCATCCAAAAAGCTTTATACCCAGCTGGCGAAGTACCCGCAGGAGGTCGTTCCCGCTATGGATCAAGTACTTAAGGACCTCATGTTAGAGCTCGCGGAGCAGGACCAAAGCAACGGGTTCGATGAGATGTCTGGTGTTCAGGGAGAGGAAGAGATCGCAGAGATAATGACGAAAGTCTACAAGATCAGACCGTTTGGCATAGAAGCCGTGAATATGAGAGAACTAAACCCGACCGGCAAGTGTATCTTTCTTTTTTCCCTCTCGACCACTTCCTGATACCCCCGACTACCAGATACCGACAAACTCGTTTGTATCAAGGGTTTGGTTATTCGTGCTACCCCCGTCATTCCCGACATGAAAGTCGCCTTCTTCCGCTGTTCGACTTGTCAACATACCGTGCAGGTCGAAATTGATCGAGGAAAGATCGACGAACCTAGCCGCTGTCCTCGGGACGTTTGTGCATCTGTTGGTACCATGGTTCTCGTGCACAACCGGTGCGAGTTTGCCGACAGGCAGGTGATTCGCCTTCAAGAAACTCCCGATGCGGTGCCTGACGGTCAGACACCCCACACCGTCTCTTTGAGCGTGTACGACGAGCTCGTGGATGTGACCAAGCCTGGAGACAGGCTCATTGTTACGGGTATATTCAGGAGTGTCCCAGTTCGGGTAAATCCCAAGACTAGAACGATCAAGAACCTGTTTAAAACGTTCCTTGACGTTGTCCACGTCAAGATGGGAACCAGTGGTACATTGGCATTCGATAAGTCTACCCGGCCTGCAGGGGGCGATCGCATCCCTGGCGTTGGCGGCGTCGGCGGGGCCGAAGAGGAAGAGGAGCAGGAAGCTAGAAGAGAAGGTCGTAGAACGAGAAGAGCCGTGATGGAGTCCAAACTCAAGGAGCTCAGCACTAGATCTGATATTTATGAACTCCTGGCGCGATCACTTGCACCTTCGATCTGGGGTATGGACAATGTTAAGAAAGGCATTCTCCTGCAACTGTTTGGTGGTACGAACAAGAGCATTGCTCGTGGTGGCGGAGGTGGAGGACCTCGGTATCGAGGAGACATCAACGTTCTCCTGGTTGGAGATCCTGGTACCAGTAAATCCCAGATACTTAAAGTGAGTTCGGATGAATCTCTCTCTCTCAAGGTAGTAACTTGTTTAATATTCCTCAGTATGTTCATAAGATTGCTCCTCGAGGGGTCTACACCTCTGGGAAGGGCTCGTCTGCGGTTGGTCTGACCGCCTACGTCACTCGAGACCCGGATTCGAAACAGCTGGTACTCGAAAGGTTAGTCACCTGATCCCGTTGGTTGATGATAACCGCTGATCATTCAATCACAGCGGCGCCCTTGTCCTGAGTGATGGTGGCGTTTGTTGTATCGATGAGTTCGATAAGATGTCAGATGCGACGCGAAGCGTGTTGCACGAAGTGATGGTACGTCTGCGAGAGCGAAGATAACCCGACTCTAACCAGGATTCTATCAGGAGCAACAAACCGTTTCAATCGCTAAAGCCGGAATTATCACGACTTTGAATGCACGGACATCTATTTTGGCCGCAGCGAATCCTGTTGGCTCAAAATACGATGTAGACTCGACCATCACCAAAAACATCGACCTCCCTCCCACGTTGATCTCCCGTTTCGATCTCCTGTATTTGGTGCTCGATCAAGTTGACGAAATGCTCGACCGGAAACTTGCACAACATTTGGTTGGTTTGTATCTGGAAGATTCTCCCGAGACTGCTGGTCAAGATATACTGGTACGAGTAACGTCACTTTCACAATGAATGACACTGACCCCTCCTTTGTAGCCCATAGACGAATTATCTGCTTACATCAACTACGCCCGCTCGAGAATCCACCCTGTGATCACGGAAGAAGCATCCAACGAACTCGTTCGCTCTTACGTCGAGCTGAGGAACGTGGGTGAAGATCCCAGATCCAGCGAAAGGCGGATCACTGCTACGACTCGGCAGCTAGAGAGCATGATCCGCCTCTCTGAAGCTCACGCTCGCATGCGATTTTCTTCGTTTGTCGAATTTGATGACGTCAAGGAGGCATACCGCCTCATGCGGGATGCGATCAGGACTTCAGCGACGGATCCTAAGATGGGAAAGATCGATATGGGTCTGTTGGATAGCGGTGTCGGTCAACAGGAGAGGAAACTTCGGGGAGACATGGGTAGGGAGGTGCTTAACGTCCTCGACGCGGTTGGAAATCGGGGAATTAGGTGGGTGGACGCGCTCAAACAGCTGGAAGGACAAAGTAGTATCAGGATCGACACGGCAGAGTTTGGCGAGGTTATCAAGACGCTCGAACGTGAGGGTCTTGTGAAGGTCGTTGGCGAAAGGGACCGTCGCATGATAAGACGAGTGGAAGGCGCATAATGTCGTATAGTATATAATATTTTGCTTTGGATGTATCCTCCCGACCGTGTATCCTTATTCTACCTCTCGATTGATATATCTCTCAGAATCGCGCAAGATGTGAAAGATACCAAAAAAACACATTTGTTAAGAGTCGTTACTGCTTAAGCTTTGATAAATACGGTTGGATAAGTTATTCACGTATAAAGGTGGTGCGCTTAGGCGGACTTGGCAGCCAAAGCAGCCTGGAACCTCTCTTCAACCTGCTTGCCATACTCGCTCCACTGGCTGGCGTAGGCACCCCAGTTACCGTCGGCGGGCGGCTCAGGGGACTTCAAACCCTCGAGGACCTTGGCCAAGTCAACATCCTTCTCGATGGCGTAGGCGGTCCAAGCGTCGCTGACAGCCTTGCCCCAGGTAGCCCATTCCTCACCGCTAGCATCGGCGATGGGGAGAGCAGGGAGGACGGGACCGGAGGTGGCGATGGGCTGGCCAGCAACCTTGGCGTTGTAGTAGTTCTTCCACTGGGTTCCGTATTCAAGCCAGGTCTCGGCTGTAAGGATCAATCGAATCGTTAGATATCATGATGCGGGATGGTAAGATCGGGAAGGACGTACGAAGCTTGTCGAAACCAGGGACGAGAGGAAGATTAGGGGTAGCAGTGGGAGTCTTGTGCTTCTCGGCGAGCTTCTCACCCCAGGCCTCCCAGGACTCGTCCTCGGCCTTGGGGTTTTCGCGGAGGATAGCGGGGATTTCAGAAGACATTGTTGATGGTGGTTTAGATGAAGAGGTCGTTAAAGAAGAAGAGCGTTGGTTGGTTTGGTGGAAGAGAGTAGAAGATGTTGTTGGAAAGATATAGACCAAAAGCCCCTGGTTTTTATACGTATGGGGTGCACCCTATCAAGCATGGAAAGCTTGGGAACTTTGCCCTGATGTGTTTCAGCCACACTGAAACGATAATCTAGCCGTGCGCCCCCGCGCGGAGATGATCATTGGACTTGACCAATGATCTGGGGCTGTGCTCCTTCTCTCTCCGATAGCTTAGGTGCCCCGAAGGTGGACGTTAGATAAATAACATGTTCCGACGATTTCTTTGGCGAATAACGGTGATGGTTGTGGTCGTAGGCGTTGCGTGGGAATGGAAGCGCCTTCCATTCCCACCGACTGGGTTGATCCAATGAGAGAGATTACGGGCTTTCCCCGAGGCCTCTTCCGCGTCCGCGATGGCCTCGCAGAAACGAACGCCCGCATTATATGATTTGTTGCGAGACATCAAATAAACCTGGGCGATCACCGCACACAAAGTTCATCGATACGATGTGGTATCAAAAATCAGGTCGTGACGGTCCCCGTTATCTCATGCCGAAGGCGCGCAGAGCCTGGGGTTCCCCTGCATTCCGCTTCTGGCGCATTGATATGTCGTATCTCCACATTGTTCGGGAAACTGATGTCAGGGGGTCCAAGGGACTTTCTCTCGTTAGCTATGTGCTGGGCATCGACCGCCGACGCGCGAGATCTATGTTCGGTGACCGGAAATATATCTTGCAAGCGTTTCAACCTTTGATCAACCGTTAGGGTGTTGGAATAGACCACATCATAGTAACGATAACTAGCCCACGTTCGGCTTGGATCAGCAAACAAAGAGACCATTATTCCTGTGATCAAGGAACGGTATCCTAGCGCCGTGCAGTAACTGGATCTTTCGAACTTGAAACTGTTGCGACTCCTTTCCATACAATCCTATCTCCGACGCCTGAGACCCCGACAGGTCAAAATCAAACGCGTCCTCTGCTGCGTTCTTCTCGTCCCATTGATACTGCCAAGATGCGAGTACGGTTCGAACGTTCATCGCAAACTCTACATCGCAATAGATTTTGATGTGATCCACCAGTAACAAAGATATCCGTGGGTCAGAGGGTTCGGTATCGAAAAGGGAAACGCCCAGCGGCGTTGGTTCGTATTCCGCGGAGTTATTATACGCCGGTCTATCATCATTGAAGGAGGTATCCGCGTGAAACGATATGCCCATGTTACCCAAAGTTTCCACTTCGTTTAACTTGCGCAAGAACTCCCAGAACGCAACGAGAGAAGTGTGTGTCCAAACGAGGTCGGTATACCCCTCGAACGACTGTTTCGGTGGATATGCATCAGGAGTGGGGTTTGGCTGGAGGATCCGTGCTCTCGTACACCCATCCCACGGTAACACCCCACGTACTGGAATAATCCACGAACCTCGACCGTGAGGAGTCCGGAGATAAATCTCAACGCTTGTGTCGGTACTCGGGTAGATTGGAATAGGAATGCTTTTGCTGAAAGGTGGAATGCGCGATCGGCGAGCGACAGAAAGGTCCGCGGAAGGCGCAGGATGGAAATGAGGCTACAGAGTTATCAGCCTCAAGCAACCGCACGCAAGTCGTGGAGTGCGGGCGTACCTCGGGAATCACGTAAAGAAGTGTGGACGTGTCAAATTTCCTTATCAGCAGCCGGTCGTGATGGTCATCCATCTGCGAAGACTTGGAATGATCTGAACCTTGGGGCGGACTCAAGTTGGGAAGCGCAGACCCATAAAGATCAGCGTCGGAGGAACTGCCCGGGGGATGATCTCCTTGGAACCCAGGGCTCGAGGCTGGTTTGGGGTGGGGCTCCCCGCAAAGCTCGGCGCCAGAATTCATCAAAGGCACCACAGGAGCGAAGCCTGGGATCACGCTAGGACCCAGGAGTTCCGCCCCCTTGGCCCCGTGTGAGGCAGAATAAAGCGGAACGAATGGGACATGCGGCATATGTTGTACACCAGAAAGGTGGATTTCAGCGTACGGATCATATTGTGAAGCCGTGTTTGCTTCGGGGTGGCGATTCGACGGAACGAAGAGACAGAGACAAGAAAAATCCGTGCCGACAAATTCGTCTAGATCCACAGTGGAGAATATTTCATCGGGTGAGGGTGGTTCTCCCCACTCTTTTTCGTGGGCCAACGAAGCGTCTGACAATAGAACGGGGACCGGTGGTGTGTAGCTAAAAGAACGGTCATTCCTGCAGATTACTGAATTGGAGGGGTAAGTGTTGGAGGATGACCTGGGAACGTAATTGGGAAGAGAACATACACTCGAAAACGGGAGAATTTACAGTATGCCATCCAGAAGCAGTTGTCGCCATCCCTGCGATTCGACGCCCAACATCCAATGGGCTTGACCTCAAGCTACGCGGCGAGCCATAGGTGTATTGGTGAACGGTAACATGTGGGGTGGGTGAACGTCCAGGCTGCGGCTTGGGTTCAGGCAACTTTGCCGGAAAGTCTTCTGAACGCAACTCCACACCAGAAAAACCTGGAATGACTATGTCGTCCACATCATGATCTTCGAACATGGGAAGAGTGAAATTAGCGTGATCGACCAGTTGGACACGTGATCCACACCTTCCCTCTCTTCCACCCTTTCCACGATGGCGAGAACCGACCCTGAAGCGGACATCTCTGAACATTCTTCCGAAAACGAAGATGTCGAGCAGGCGCAAACAGAAGCTGGTGGCTCAAAGGTGACTCTGGAACAGAGGCAACAGAAACTCGCTCAGCTCCGGTCACGGATGGTGCGTTCAGGCACTATTTGTGACCTCCGGTCTGGCTTACATACAGACTCAAGCGTTCCTCCGCCCAAGCGAACAGAGCATCTCTGATAGAAGAAAGTACAAAAGCCAAGGTGTCTGTGAGAGATGCGGCACGGTTGGATCGTCAACGAAAGCTTGCCGAGATTATGCGTCAAAAAGCGGACGCGGAAGAACGTGGCGAGGACGTTGAAAGGCAAAAGAATTGGGAGTGGACAGTAGAAGAGAATGATGAGTGGGAGAAGAAGCAGGCCAGGAAAGCTCGAAGGGCGGATTTCGAGTTCCATAGTGCGTCTGCATGTACATCTCGACTATTTCTGTGCTGGCTCACGCTTCCCTCTCCTACAGACGATTCCGATGCTGTCAGGAGGAAATACAAGAAGGATCTCGACCACCTGAAGCCGGACCTGGAGGCGTACAATCGTCAGAAGGAGATTGCCCTCGGCCTCGCGGCTGGGACACTATCCAAGACTGGCGAAGGTTCATCGGCAGTTACTCCAACGAGCCAGGAGCAGCAGTTGGCCGCAGAAAAATTGTACCGAAACGCCAACACTCTCATATATGGTGACAATAAACCTTCGGAGGAAGCCATCGACAAGGTGGTGTCAAAGATTAATCAAGAGTGCGTCCCCCACACTTTTGCGTGCTGCCCTGAGCTAAATTTCCACAGTATGGACAAGAAGCGCAAGTTCTCGAGAAAGAGAGCGAACGAGGACGAAGGCGATATCACGTACATCAACGAGCGGAATCGTGTCTTCAACAAGAAGGTAGGCCACCCATTCGACCACCGTTTTGGGAGACTCATATCGGCTTTCTTGACTCAGATTGCCAGGTTTTACGACAAATACACCACGGAAATTCGGGCGAGTTTCGAGCGTGGAACTGCTTTGTAGAGGCACATCGATGTACTTTATTCGTGTACGGCTAATATCACACTAATTTTGCTGGGGGTAACCTACACGAGAGCGAATGGTTAGCGAACGATTCGAAAAAAGAAAAAAAAGGATTTGCGAAGATGTGAGGGTCAGGATTGCAGAATGTAGTCGTCAATTGGGCATGCCCATTGGACTGTTGAGCTTGAATGTGATATTTGATTCATCATAGCAGAATGTGTGACAAGAGACGACGAGATGGATGAACTTAGACTTACAGAATCTCAGCAAACCGGAAGTTGGTGGTGGTGGAAAAAAACTGAGCCGGGGAAAATAACCGACCTCTCGTCAAGGATTGGCGCCAGTTCGATCATCTGAACGGTGATGTCTGCGGTGACGGACTCCCCCAAGAAACCGAAATTCAAGTCAGCCAAGGAGAAGAAACCCCAGGGAAAGTCTCAGAATGAGAGGCTGAAGATTGTTGTTAGGAGATTGCCTCCTAATATCCCCGAGGAGATTTTCTGGCAAAGCGTGTCGGAGTGGGTTTCCGATGAGACCGTGTCCTGGAAGTCATTTCATGCAGGAAAGGTGAAGAAACGGTAGGCCCTTGCTCTCGGTAGGACCACTTCGTGTATTTGGATCTCACCTGAGCGTCGCGCCAGGCTGAACAAGGAGACTATCCCGTCTCGAGCTTATCTTGCGTTCAAAACCGAGGAACAGCTCGCTCTGTTTAGTCGGTCCTTTGATGGACATACCTTCAGAGATAAGGCTGGTGCGTGGTACCTTCATCCCATTGTTGTCGCCATACTGACCTCACACTTAGGGAATGAGACTCAGGTCGTCGTGGAGTTTTCCCCATATCAGAAGGTACCTACTGAGAAGAGCAAGGCTGACAATCGGGTCGCAACTATCGAAGAAGGTGTCCTTCGAAATACTCGTGTCTTCCGCTGCGCTATTTACACGAGTGCAATACAGACGAAGATTACTTGTCGTTCGTCAAGTCGCTGGAGAAGGACAACCCAAAGCCGTTTGACGAGGAAACGCTTGAACACCTGAGTCCGTATCTCGGCTGAGACTACATGTGATACCTACTGACTTCTTGATCCTAGTTGCTTCTACCCAACCTGCACCCGAGCCCAAGACGACGCCGCTGATCGAAGCTCTCATCGCAGAGAAAGCGGCACAACGAGATAAAGAGGCCATTCTCCGCAATCATGCACACTACAAGGACCAGTCTGTAATCAACAGCGCCATTCCCCCGTCGAAACGCGACGCGAAGAAAAAGGAGGTCGCGAAACACAATCTACCTACAGAGTCCAGCAAGAAGGCAAAGAGAGCCGCCCAGAAGCAGGCCAAGGGAACAGCATCCCAGACACCGGAGAATGCCCCTGCTAATACGGCCACACCTGTACCCACTATTATGCCAAAGGCTAATCCACCATCCAAACCGCCCAAGGAACCCCGCCAAACTCCACAGAAACAAAAGTCCCAGAAACAACCTCCGCAACCCAAACCAGACCCCCAGCCGGCCAATCTACCTACGCAAGGAAACACGTCTACTCCGGCACCTACCCCTGGACCATCGCATTCTGGTCAGCCTTCGACTGCACCGAGGAGGGGTCGCCCAGTCCTTGGTATGTCGTCGAGACAATTCGAGGCAGCTTTGAACGGCGCTGGTGTGAAATCCAAGAAGGAGAAAGGAAAGGAAAAGGAGAAGAAAGATGATGCCGGTACGGAACCTAAACCCACTGAGGGTAAAGTCCGGGAGGAGGTCGCGAAAAAGGAGAAAGATCCCCCTCCGATCATGACACGTATCGACGACCCAACCCCTGCGCCACCGCCAGCCACATCAGGACCTCCCCCGCCACCCCACGGAAGAGGAAGTGGTAGAGGCCGTGGACGAGGTAGGGGAAGAGGCCGAGGGGAGCACCGAGGCGGCTAGCAAGAGGAACGGTCACTGATTTTGGTCTTGAGCCTCTGCTTTCCTACTGAGGATTCTGTACACAACTGGACGACATCGATGGGGCCTGTGAATGAGCGTGATGGTGGATTATTTAGGTTTTGCAGCATGATGATTCCTTGAACAGCGGTCTGGACGCTGAAGTGCTGATCCTGTGTGCCAGTCCATCGATGATTTGTAACATACTAGAATGGTCGCTTGGAGTAAAATCTTAGCGAGCTGCGACAACCGTGAAGGACACCGCTCTAGGCTAATGCGACGACGCCCCTAGGCAGTCAACCGATGGATTATCTAGTAAACATTATAGCCGCCCAGACTCGGAAAACGGTGAACCGGATCATAGCACGTAAGAGCGGGAGAACGCACGTACGACGCCTCAAAGTACGCCCAAAATGATCCACGAATGACCGGGACCGCCGGATGCGAGTTCAGGGGGGTCGCAGGTCTTGGAAACTTCATGGAACATGTGGATCCGATAAACGTCGCCTGTATTATCGATTCTTCCGGAATGTCAGGTGAGGAAGGGTTCGTCCGACCGGCTTATCCCCGTCTTGGCCGACTGAACGGTTTCACACCACTGTTGTACAGTATCCTTTCCGCTACCCACGTCGTCATTTCATCGCGGGCCGCACATGTGTGGATAAAGCTAGGGCGTGCCGATTCATAGCGTGTGGGATGTATATATAAGGTAACCCAGGCGTTGGACGTCTGTGAACCCGAACCCCTGTCCCGATGTCTGAGGTCTACTTCCCCCCTGGTGTTGAGTGTTTCCACCCGGATGGCAGTGGGGTGTGGAACAGCCAAGCTTATCAGGCGGGCAGTTGTGAAGTCACCGACGATATGTTGGCCTTCCTTAATCTTACCAACCCGATATCGAACTACATAGCAACATACTGCCTGAGTCCTGCACCGGACGATAGCTGTCCGTTTGGATTCTGCCCAAACCCAGATGTTGCAGGTATGTAACCATAATCCTGCTCTTGGCCTAGAAACCTACTTACGTGGCTAATCTTCCAGGACCTCTCGTGAGAATCGCCAGTAAGTCTAGCGTACGCATATGAATCCTGTTAATGTGGAAATCTCACCGGACTCTCAGCCTACGTTACAACTTCGTGCATCTGTCAGTCCCCACCCAACCTGCTCCTCGGCTTATCTACGATCACAACCGTTTAACCCCGTCTTGACTGATCATTCTTCAGCTATCTTGATTTTCTACTCGCCTAAGAGAGTAAAGGACACTTTCTGGTCACAGGTCCTCACAATCTACTCCCTCCTCCTTACCGCCTGTCTCTCCATCTTCCGAAATGAACTGACGAAATTCCACGCCTTGACCGTATCAGTTATCGTCGCTTCCCCACTAACGATCTACCTCGTAATCTACTCTATTCGCGCAATGTGGGGCGGCCAACATCGCCTCGATAACATTCTTGGACAAGGTCACTTAATCAAGAGGCTTTTTGTCCTGTTCGCTGCAGCCATCTGGATCGCTCTGACTACCTATTCCTTTATCCCGCAAAATGCTCCCCGTTTCGCTCAAGGGTCGTGCAAGCCGCGGCCCTTGATACTGAACTTCTTCCTTGTCACTCCTATCTCCATTGGTATCATGGAGAGGAAGGAGAAACCGTGGTTAGGAGTGGTAGTAGCCTTACCCCTATTCTTGGTCATTCTGGCCTGGGTCGTCGCGATCCTCCTCAAACGACACACCATCTGGCCACCGGGTGAACCTTATCGTTTCAATTTCTGGAAGGTCTTGTGGGTAGTTTTTTTTTTTGGATTCAAGGGTGGCCAATGAACCAGCGCTAACAAACGGAGGGGGAAACAGGACGGTCGTGGGTGAATACTTCCCGTTCATTCACTTCGTCTCTGTCGTCGTCGTCCCGTTCGCGTATTGGGTAGCCTGCATTGAACTCGGAATCTATAACTCCAACGACAATCAGTTTACCCTCACATTCGGTCAGGTAGGCGTCCCCCCATAAGAATACCTGGCGTCAAATCATACAATTCGCACCAACGCTAGGTCCTCGCAGTTTTTGTGGCTATTCTCCCATCTGTACAAGTGTGCAAGCTCGCCCCCCGCCTATGGCACTGGTTCTATGACCTTACGTGGTTAAGAAGAATCGATGGTGATCGTCCCAAATCGCGAAGTTGCTCCATAGACGAAGGCGGTATGACACTCCTCGACAAACCTGGTCACGTCTCGAGGTATTCGTCGAGCAGGAATGAAATCAGCCAAAAACCAGAGCCCATACCATACAATCCACGACTATCTCAAGGTCACGATAGGGGTCAATACTCTCAGTTGCGAGGCTGAAGTGTGTAAACCAGCTGCTTGGAGGTGCGGAATGACCATATCATGGTATCACATTCGCAAAGAGGGTGCACCACCACATACTGGGCCGTATATACTGTTGCAGTCAATTTGCTAGACAATAAAAACATCGGCATTCACTATATATTCCTTTAGGCGTTACAAATACACCGTGCATTATAAAGAGTAGTGAAATGAAGATCATGAGAATGTACGACGGAACGCAGACGAGACACAGGTGCAAAAAACGGCCAGGAGCACTGCGGTACATAACAAAGCACAGAAAAAAAAGAACTAAGGGTAGTAGTACCTGACGGGTGTACACGCATGGAGAGGGAGGATGTAACCATTAATGCAAGAGGAACGAAAACAAGAGAACAGACGTGCGGTGCGGACTAAAGAAACCTATCAGGATAGATGTTGAAGCTCGTGTACAGATAACTTAGATCCCACGCTCAAAACCAATACTGTTGATCCCCAGCGTTTTGCGGTGGCGGCTGCCAATCCTGCCTACGAGCGATATGCACATCTTGGGGGCTCGCCTGGGACGAACCAGGGAGCATCTGGGGCTCATTGGGCATGAAGACATTGAGCGAAACCTTCTCGTCGGATACCATGTACGGGGCATCGGCGACAGTAGACGAAGGACCCCGTTCCATCGAGTAGGAAGGCGGTGACGGTCCAACACCGTTATACGACATATTGTCAAAACCATTCGGTCCTATAGAAGGATCGCGGAAGCTCTGAGGGAAGTAGTCTTGGTGTGGTTGCGAAGCACCAGGGAATTGTCCAGGTTGAGCTAAAGTACTGGAGGGGAACGGAGGTGTTGGTTCTGTAGACGTCGGTGAAGTCACCTGACTCGTAGGATAGGAGGGGTGGTCAAAGAACACTGGAGTTGACGGGTATCCAGGATTGCTGTATCGCCCCCGGGGTTGCATCCGCGCATCAGGGCCAGTGTCGAACGGTGCGGTCAGAGATCTCCGACGACCATCATTAACCATCGGCTGTTCGTGAACGGGTGTCGGAGGGAACGGTCCGTCATATAGTTGTGGTTCCAAGCGTTGAGACACGAGCAGGGGAGAGGGCGCGCTTGAACTGGGAAGTAGAGTGCAAGGCGTCTCGATGAGGGGGGTGTTCGGTTGACCATTGGGACCGTCTGCAGGTGCAAGAGTGGGTTTTGGTGCCCTGGAAGTCTGTGAAGCTGGTCCGCGGCCGCGAGCGTAGGGGGGAGGCAACCCAGGGCGTATTCGGATACCGTAGGTTGGATACTTCGTCTCCTTATCTTTGTCCTTATTAGGTTTCGCTTTCGCAAGCGGCTTCTTCTTGTCTGCGGGTACTTCTCGTTCGTCCTTGACAGGCTTCTGCTTCTGCCTCTTCTTGTCCGAGATAGGACCATCTAACTTGTCCTCAACCTTGACTTTGGAGATCGACACTGACCGGTCGCGAGGGGGAACCGGAGATGTATCCGAGGTGAACTCTTGGGAAACAAGGGACATAGGATCGAGGATAGAAGCGGATACGGCAGCTCCCACGAATGGAATCCGGAATCCAGGTTGGAACACGTCTGTTTCGCCATCTTGTCTCTTCCTCTTTATCCCAACGACCTTGTTCGTCTCAATCTTCTGCTTGAGCATCTCCACTATGGTGACAGGCTCGCTGACGTTGGCCTCGACACCATTGGGCATACCAACTCCGGCAAATCCGCGACGCTTAGGCCCCTTGGAAGCCTCCATGTCTCTGAGGACTTCCAGAGCAGAATCGACGTCTCCCTTCAAATATGCGGCAAAGGTTCCCCCAGTTCCGTCAATGGTGATACTCGCGCAGACCACTGTCGCGTCGAAAAGAATCCGGCCATACTCGTAATAGACTCCGAAGGAACCCCACCTTCCTCTCTCTCGGACCCCAGGGCAATTCCGCCGTGATTGCCAGATCTTCATGCACTGAATGATCTTATGGGCGGCATTCATGATAGCAAATGAAGCTTGGTGAAGCGGATTCGCTGAGCGGGGCTTCAAATATGAGATGTAGAGCGAAATGATCATTCGGTTGGCGACGATCTGGAGCTCGCAAGATCGTGCGAGGATAAGAGACGTGTGCGAGTCTTCATCCTCAAGCGACGGAAGGGTGTTGAGGTCAAATTGGTAGTCGGCGGGGAGGTCAGAGACGAATTGGCTGATCTTTCCCTCAAGTTCAATGGATTCGTCAAGTACAAGATCATTAACTTCAGGGTCGAGCGGATCGCGGTAGGTGCGTTTCTTCAGGTTTTTGACTAGTTGCGCAAGCCTTCGGATGGCACAGAAGATAGCGTCAACGCTGGCGTTCTCACAGAGAACGCGAAGACTTACCTGCACTTCAGCCCAAAGTAGACGTTGTCCGTCTTACACGAATCAGAAGGGCGCGGGATGGTCGTTGAAAAGGGGCTAAATTGACTCTCATCCACGTCTGAAGGTAGCTTGGTTGTGAAAGAGTTATCCGGAATCAACGGTTGATGGCCCATACAGTCGGACACGAACCTGGCAGTCTCGAGTCAGCCCTCGAACCCTATGATGACTGCACAGGGTGCATACAAGTCGTAATAGAACACATCCCACCACACTCTTCGGCGCGTTTCGGCTTCGAATAGGGGGTAGGTACCCGGGAAGTCGTCTGGGTCCAGGTTGAGGCCCATCATCCGTGCGGTATTGACCATTTTTCCAACCTGATGCACGTAAGTCGACACTGATGTTGGAAGGTTTGAGCACACTAACCAGGGGCAGAATAGTGTGTGGAAGCCTTGGTCTCCCATCGTGAAGCAAATATATAACCTGAAGGACCATCGCCACCATGTAATCCAAGTCATAGTTATAAGATCTTTCAAAAATATTGAGGGCCTGTTCGGAAAGTACGAAAAGGGCGGCGTGAGAAGTGCTTGGATTCTGATCCATGAAGGGATGGGGGTTAGAGGGAGTGACGTTGCCACCCTCATGGCAGGCTAAGCGACTGCCATTTGTCCCCCGAACTAGTGATCCGAGCGCAAATGCAGCCGAGGCGGCAGCAAAAAATGACAGGGTGGGTTTCGTTAGGGTCGAATCCCTGGATGTGGATGGTAATGTGCTGTTACCCGCAGCACGTTCATAAGTCTCTGTCTCTAATGACCATGAGAACATGCTGTGAACCCGGGTTTGGAAATGCTGGAAATTGAAAGAGGGGTGGAGAGCCAAGACATCATCTACAGAGTCTAGAAGTTGGTGTTGCACGTCTGCTGATTGGGGTAGCCGTGCTACGAGTTGAATGGTTACAGAGGGAGGCTCGAGTGCCGAGGAGTTGGGCAGGAACAAGGAGATAGGCGGGAATGCTGTCGAGAGGGGTAGGTCTCCGTCCGGGTCTACTTCGCTCGTCCCAAGTTTTAGCTTGACGGAAGGAACGATACTTAAATGTGATAACCAGATGGAAGCCACGTCGTCCAGCGAAACTGCCAGTGAGGAGCCCGAGTTCCCAATTGCCAGTATAGTACGATCGACGGGGAACGTGGTGGATTTCTGGGCGACAGCTGTAGAGTTTAACAGAGCCACCTGAGCCTCGAGGGTGACCACCCTGTTGTGAACCGACTGTAGGTCGCTGTGGACATTACCGGGTAGCTCAGCGGCAGCGCCGGCGATCAAACGAGGGAAATGAACTTACATCTTCTCTGCGGCTGCCTGGGAGTACTTGCAACGATCTATGGTGTCTCGCTTCAAGCAGGAACCGCAGGGGGCACGCCTATCGCAGCGGAGCTTCAACCGCTTGCACTGAAACAAATTGTATAGTGAATTCCTCGGTAGTTACGATTAAGGTGGAATGACCGGACCTCTGCGCACACCACGGTGATGCGGGAGCGGACGTGACTCCTGTGCAACACGTCAGATTGAGCAGGAGCCCGTTAGGAGCAAAACATACGATTGGCCGAACGACTTTGCTGGTTGCTGCTGCTGCTGCTGCTGTTCCTGTGCTAGTCCTGAATCCTCTGAAGACTCCATCCTACGGTTGATGCACGGGGAGGCAAGCTCGAAACAGTTATTGTTCTTGCTTGTTAAGTTAGATGGAGTAGTAGAGAGGCCGACCACCGCTGGAGGTGCAGGTGGGAGGAGTGATAACAAGGTGAAGGCGGGGGAGTTGATGCGAACTGGAGGGGAAGAGGCGAAAGTGAATGGTCTCCCAATTTATTAACAGACAGAATGGCTAGCCCTCTTTGACACGCCCTGGCACGTGACTTTACTCCGGTGACTTATTTTTATTTCTCACGGTTACTACTGGCTCCGGCTAATTACTAAATTTCCAAAACTTAAAAATCGTTCAGCGAGTCTGCCACGTGCACAACGTCCCCCATCTCAGGTACATCATGCACCCGCACAATTGCAACTCGCTGCTGCACCACACACGACACGGCTGCTGCAGTAGCCCACCCACGCTCCCCTGGCGTAGTAGTCCGCCCAGGGTGCGAGTCCACTCGGCTGCCCAAAATCGTCCCTAAGAACGACTTCTTTGATGCGCCGATCAGTTGAGGGAATCCTGCCAAAACGTTGCTATCCTCCCCTGCAGTCAATGACGATGCTCGTTTCAGCAACGCAAGGTTTCCCTCTACGGTCTTGCTGAAGCCGATTCCTGGGTCGACGATGACGAGCCATCGCCGCAGTCCACCCCGCCCTCGCACAGCCGCATCCACTCTCTCACCAAGTTCAACCCGGACTCCTTCCACAACATCTTGCCCCTTACCTTCACCCGCATAACTATAATAGCCGTATTCTTTATTTGCCGACGCCTCGCCACGTGAATGCATGAGGACGACAGGTACCGCAAGGTCTCTCGCGATCTTCCGCATTTCCAAAAAATGGTGGGCACAAACTTCTGTCAGCGGATGTTCCGGACCGGTGAATCCATGAACGTCGTTGATACAATTTGCCCCAGCAAGTACAGCTGCTTTTGCCACTTTCGGTCGGAACGTATCGATGCTGATCAACGTCGAATCGTCAGCACCTCGGATGCCTTTGATCACAGGGACAACGCGACGGATCTCCTCGTCAGTCTCCACGTGTTTCGCATGGGGTCTGGTAGAACACCCCCCAACGTCAATAATATCAGCACCGGCAGCGATCGATTGGGACGTATACTCGAGAGCAGCTGGCAGCTCGTTGTTCGTGGACCCGTCAGAGAATGAATCGGGCGTCGCGTTTAACGTAGCCATGATATATGTTTTGCCAATAGATTCGCCTGCAGACGTCAACGTCCAATATGCGGCTGTCGAAGGTATTGACCCCTTTGGCCCCGAGCTAGAATTCAAGAGGGGATACCGTGGGAATGGGATCACCCTTCGCATTGGCGCAATCCCGGCCCTCGGGGTGTCGATTAAATTATCCAGCAGTTGTTTGATTGGTCTTTTGAACGTCGGCATGATATATTCCGGTACAATGCTGTTTTGAATGGGGATATCAGGGGGTACGACTCCAAGGGCAAGGGATCAAAAGCGACTAACTCGTTTAGAGGCCTTAGCACGAACTCCCTCTCCGAGACCCTCGGGTGAGGAACGATCAATTGATTCTCGAGGTTTTCAAGGTGAGTCCGTGAATCTGGCGGCCGGGTATCGATGACATCGTCATCGTAGAGAATGATATCCAAGTCGATGGCTCGTGGTCCATTTCTGAACGATGGAACCCTCCCAACGTGGGCTTCAATCCTCTTGAGTACCTGGAGGAGGGTGACTGGTAGCAAATTCGTCTCTACCTGACACAAGAACGTGGTAAACGATCATCGTTCACGAGAGGATGAATGGGGTCACGCACCAAACAGGCACCATTAACGAAACTGGGCTGGTCGGTTACGTACATGGGTGTGGTCTCATACAAGAAGCTTGTGTCGATTATTGCAACTTCTGCGTCCTTCTGATTGATATCATCACCAGCGTCTAGGAATTGACCAGGGGATTCCAGTAGTCGCAGTGCGAGCTCGATATTTGCGAACCTATCGCCCAGGTTCGAGCCGAAAGCAATGGCCACCGTGTGGGAAGAAGGGGGCTTTTCATCTCTGGGAGGTTGGGTAGCCGAAATCAATTGGGCTAAATGAGAGTTCCTTCTTGCCCTTGTTACGTCGGCTATTGATAGGGATGAATAACCGGAAAGATAACGCGTAATCTCGATTTCTGCGGAATCGGCCAGGGCCAATGCATGCGGTTTTGCCACTCGGACATTGACAGAGGTCCATCGCTCTCGGTTCTTGACGAGCAGGGTTTGAGCTAGTTTTGTTATGTATGCTTCAACGGTCAGGAAGGATGATGAATCGCCGTGCTGGTGGTCGAAGTTTAGTCTCAGAAACCATGGGATAACAGAACCCACAACAGACTTACTTCGTGAATCTGTTCCGCGAGCAAACGGTAATCAAAGGGGGCGAAAGAGGCTCGTCCAAACAAGGTCAGATTCATCCTAATCACCTGTTTGGTTGTGCGTTCCTCGGGATTGACTCCAATTAAAACGGGAAACTCTATGTCCTCGAACGAGAAGGATTCTTGGACATCTAATGGAGAGTTTCTCGAGCGGGATACGTGAAGGGAGACAGATTTGCCTCGCAGCAGTGCCTTAGGCTTTGTCGCCTTGACGGAGAGAGACTGAATCTGGGGATAGGTCTCGAAGCATTGTCTGAATACAAGATCTGTCAACGCTTCTAGCGAACCGAAGGTACCCGCTTCACTTGACTCGGTGAGGGTGTTGACAATCGAGGCGTAGTTGAGTGTGTAACCGAGGTCGTCGAGTTCCCCTGAAGTTCGGATGTCGTAGGCAATGGAGAGGGAGAGTTTGACTAGTTGAAGAGCCGGTGTCGACCACTGTGTCCCATCCTTAAATTTTGCGATGAGAGTGAGGTCGTTGATTCGGATGGTATCTGGAACCCTCATTGGTGAAGGAAATTTATGATGCCTGTGAGGTGTTGATGAGAACCAGAAACGAGAAATAAAAAAGAAAAAAAAACAGACCTCCGCAACGCACTCGGGGCTCCACCCCCATAACCAACCAGAGTGCACACAGCCGTGGGGTTTGGGAGAAACTGGCGCAGGCGGGGCCGGGTACGGAGACCAAGGCGTCGTATCAACATCTCGTTGAGAGAACCGCGTCTTACCTGGCGCCTTACCGACTCACCAAATGGACTTCGCTATCGCCCTCCAAAAATTGGCCTCGTACCGACCACGCAGGAACCCGACATATAAGAAGACGTTCGACGACGGACTACCTCTCCTTGACAGTGATGGATGGAAGAGACGGGCAGACAGTAAAGCACGCGTTTCATTGCAATGACGAACAGACTGGACTCAATACATGCTCACACTTCAGGTTGGGAATTTCTAGAAGTCCTCGCGCTCGCTGCTCTGGATTCTGAACGATATGATGTCTCGGATGTATGTTATCTCCTGCTGCTCGTTTGTTCCTTCTGATGACGAGGTCCAGCGGTGTATCAAACACCTCGTAGAAAAATTCGGTAACTCTCCCCGTGTAGACGTGCTCTCCGGAATTCGCATAGAGGCCATGGGAAAGCCAGAAATTGCGCTTGAATACTACAATAGGCTACTTGAGGATGACCCGACAAATTCTGTGAGCACAATGCGACTTATGTCATACCCACCCATTCTAATGAGATCTAACAGGCAGCATGGAGACGGAAGGCTTACGTCCTCAGAATCATGGGGAAATTAGACAAATCCGTCGAAGAACTCACTGCACTGTTAGACACATTCTACAACGAGGTTGACGGCTGGGTAGAGCTGGCGGAGGTTTATCACCTGTGTAACCAGTGCGATTCTTACCACCGCTATTTCCTCTCAAAGCTCATACAGGTTTCAGATACAATTATGCGTTACAAGCGCTCTCGCACGCCTTGCTTCTGGCGCCCCAGAATCCATTCTATGTACTCGAGTTCGCTGAGATCGCGTACGCGAGTGGTGATATGCCCCTTGCGGTCAAAATGTTCCTCGTGACGGTTGACATGACGGACGATGAAGATGCTCCTATTACCTCCTATCAGATGGATGTCACACTTCGCGCGTGGTATGGCGTTAAACTGGTACGGAACATTCGTGCGATAACGGGAAGGGAACTAACAACTCCCCAGAGTTTGCGCCGCCTGGCACCCGACACACGATCACCATCTCAGACAACCCTCCCAGCCAACGCTGAAATAATTGGCAAGCTTGCAATGGAGCGCCTACAACACGCTTACGAACAAAGGACCCAAGGGGTATCTACACCTCAATCTGAGGATGATTTACTGGAATGGGCGTCGACCACGCTGAAACCCACTCCACAAGCCTGAGTGCTTGTTTGTTGTATTTTATATGACAATACTATCGGTTGGTAGGATACACTGAAAGCTGTAAGATTGCGGTGGTCAGTATTTGAGGTGCCGCACTGGCGAACATTGATATTACAGTCCGCCTCGAGGTGAAAATATAAAATATTATCGAATTATTACCTGTTTACTCGTCACTCCTCTCCGCCACCGACATGTCCTCTCAACACATAGATGTCGCCCCCTCTCCTTTGCTCTCAATCAAGCTTCCATCGCCGGAGGAGTATCGCAAGAGAAAGGTCGCGTTAATCTCTGGTCAGTGATATTATGGATGCAGAATCTGCCCATCACCGCTTTTCACGCTTTGCCATCCCGTTCGGTCGTCTGACGCTTTCTGCCGCACTCAGGTATTACCGGTCAGGACGGTTCTTACTTGTATGCCACGACCCCATAACGTTCTTGGCCTGTATCGTCGCTGATTACCGCTGATCAGGACCGAATTCCTTCTTTCCAAGGGCTACGAGGTCCATGGCATCATTCGTCGTTCATCCAGCTTTAACACTAGCAGGTTGCAACATCTATACGCCGACCAGCATGAGAGTGCGTTCCCGCTCGTATACTGTCATTTTACGCAGGCTCACAGCCACTGATGATAACAAGGGCCTAACAAGTTTAAGCTTCACTATGGTGATCTGAGCGATAGCACCAACCTCGTGTACATTCTCGCCCAGGTCCAGCCTACTGAAATCTACAACCTCGGTGCTCAATCGCACGTCAAGGTATCGTTCGAAATGGCCGAATACACCGGCGACGTCGACGGTCTCGGTACTCTCCGTCTCCTTGATGCCATCCGTACCTGTGGACTCGAGAAGCACGTCCGTTTCTACCAGGCCTCCACCTCTGAGTTGTATGGAAAGGTGGTCGAGACTCCCCAGTCCGAGACTACACCGTTCTACCCCCGTTCCCCCTATGGTGTTGCCAAGCTCTACGGATTCTGGATCACTGTAAACTACAGGGAGGCCTATGGCATGTATGCCTGTAACGGTATCTTGTTCAACCACGAGAGTCCTCGACGAGGAAGGACCTTCGTCACTCGTAAGATCTCCAGGGCTGTGGCAGATATCTTCCTCGGCAAGCAACAGTGTCTTTACCTCGGTAACCTCGACGCCAGGCGTGACTGGGGGCATGGTTAGTCTATAGCCATAATGCATCTCAGAATCCCATATTGATTTTCGGATAGCTCGTGACTACGTCGAGGGCATGTGGATGATGCTCCAACAGGACGCTCCTGAGGACTTTGTCCTTGCCACTGGTGAAACTCACCCTGTCCGCGAGTTTGTCGAAAAGGCCTTTGGCGTTCTTGGAATCCAGATCCGGTAGGAATCACCCACTCACATTCACTCACTGTAGGATATTGATAACGTCGTTTCACAGCTGGCAAGGTTCTGGTGTTAAAGAGGAGGGTATCGACGTCCAGAGCGGGAAGACCGTTGTCAGGGTTGACCCAGGATACTTCCGTCCTGCAGAAGTCGAGTGTGTTCATTCCTAACAAACCGCGTTGCAGCATACTAACGGCTACCTCAAGATTACTGTTGGGTGACCCCGCCAAGGCCGAGCGTCTTCTCGGGTGGAAGCGCAAGGTCGACTTTGACACTCTCGTCAAGGAGATGGTTGAGACCGATCTCCAGGCTGCTAAGAGCCTCGTCGAGGATCAGAATTAGATCGTCGTTCGCCTATTTCAAGACGGACTTGTATTAATTTTTCCTCGGTGTCATACATTTTGTTGTTCGCGTTTGGCTCTGTTGTTTTTGTTGGGGATTAGGGAATGGAGGCACTTCGATCCCCAAGTCTACGACTAATCTAATACGCTGATTCTAGCTTGCTACGGCTCGTAAGAAAAGATCGCCTCCCGACCATATAGAATGCGTCGCGAAATGCCATTGCAGTAACCGCATGGGCCACCCTACATCTAAGCTTTGACATTCCCTATCCTGGCGTTGTGGTAGTTCTTGGTGAACCAGTCGACAGTCTCTTTGAGGGCTGAAGGCAACTTCGTCAGCCTTGGGAGGTGGAGTGGGCTTACCTTCCTCACCTTCTTCGAATGGAGTGAACTTGAAGTCGCCAATGAGGCTCATGAGCTTCTTATTCGAAGCCGGCTTCCTGAACTGACCATCGGCACGAGTGGTATCAAACTGCCCGTCCGTCGGTCAGTCCCAGTCGAAGAGGTGTTTTCAGAATCCGGTTACCGTATATTCTCCTTCGAACCCAACGGCCTTGACGATCGTGTCGGCGACCTCCTTGATACTGACTTCTTCGTCTTCGCAGACTTCGCGTGTATAAGGGTTCAGGCGAAATGGGAGACAACGGTCAAGGACATACCGCTAAGGATGACCGGCTCAACATTGTCGTACTCCCTCAGTTGCCAGATGAATAGTTTGGCAAGGTCCTCCGAGTAGATGAATTGACGCAGTGGCTTTCCGGTCCCAGAAACCACAAAAGGGGTACCGTTCTCTGCGGCCCCCTAAATACCCAGGTATTTCATCGAGGTGGGGATGATTTGTGCTCACTTTTCGCAAGGTAGCATTTGTGGATGAGGCCCGGGATGACATGAGAGTCTTCAAGGTCGCTGGGAGATCGAGTGAGCGCTAGGGTTCACAACCGGGGAGACATAGCTCAACCCACAAGTTATCGTGTTTTCCGAAGACGTTCGTTGGGATCGCGGACGTAAAGTTGTCCCCGAATTCATCCTTGTAAGCACTTGCAATGCTGTCTTAGCCTAGCGAAATCGCTACCGACCACCTGCACCCACCGATTCTGAATGTCCACCATGCGCTTCGCGTGCGCGTAGCCGAAGTTGCTCTGGTGAGGCAACCCGAGGTGGATCTTGGTCTCATCCAAGGGGTATGTGACTTTGTCTGGGAAGACGCACGTCGATAGGCACGACACGACCTTCTTTGTCTTTTGAAGGTGGGCGGTATGGAGGACGTTATCGTTGATGACGAGGTTGTCACGGAAGAATGTGGCCTGAATTGAACTAAATGTCAATTTTACAAGTCGACAAGAGATCAAACAAGCATGCCTTGTACTTCATGTTCTTGAACAGGCCACCGACTGTTTGCATCACGATTAGTACGGTAACTCTGGTCAGATCGCGGAGATATATGATCACCTAAGGCGGCGAGGTGAATGACATGGGTCGGCTTGTGCTTTTCAAACAATTTACGAGTAGCCTCGGTATCCCTAGGCGCAACCTGTCAGTGCAAGTGTTCACGGCGACCAAAAATTCAGGGGAGGGAGACTCGACCTTAGATCTCCGTCTTTGGAACCGGCAAAAATCCAAGCCTCGCCTGGTTTCCTTCCAAATCGTGAACCCTCTGGCTCGGTGTTGATAACGTGTTCAATGGCCTTTCCAACGAGCCCAGAGCCACCAGTAACGAGAATGACGTCGCCGCTGGTCATGATCGTCAAAGAACTCTAAAAAACAGTGGTGTGTGTCGGATGCAGGAAGTTCCTATGATCGTAAATGACTCCCCCTCCGATCAAGCTCAGTAACTATCAACGGATATCGTACCATCAACCAGACAAAACTAGACACGCACAAGTCGCGGTACGCTCGCAACAATTGTTGGTCGCCCTATATAATAACCTCGAACAAATCAAATCAGAGCTAGGGTACAAACATATACGGTGACCAAGGTATAGATATCCATTCATGTACAGTCGTAGCTACGGACTTCGCCTCCCGGCGAAACTCATAGGTTTACATTCGGCGATCCCTCCACGACATCCTTGATGACTGGAGCAACGACCTTGCGCGTCGCGTTCATGTTGCCCTGCTTATACACTTTCGCCTGTAACACTCCTCCAAAACTTCCAGTAACCTTCTTCGCCCCGAACTTCTCGAAGGAGCGTTCCTCCAGCTGTAGTTGGGAGCTTTGTTCGAGACCTGGGAATAACCTCGACGCGAGGTCCTTATCGTCCGCGACGACAACAAGGAGCTGGCGTTTGTGTTTCCCCTTTGACTTTTTCCCGCTTTCCTTCTTGGATTTCTTCTTTGATTCCTTTTCGTCACTGAAGGAAGTGAGGATGGCCAATGCCGCGAGCTGTCGTTCCTTTATCCATCCCTCGAGGGCGCCATAAAAGTCCTTATCTCGAGGTATCCAGGACTCGAAGCCGACGGGGACAGAGGCCAGACCGACTTGGATCTGCGAATCCTTCGCCCACGAGGGAGTAAGCGTGTACTCCTTGTAATCACGGCGTAATAAATCCCTGGTTCCCAGACGAGACACGTCCTCTTTCTTGATCTTCAGATCCCTGGTGAGATCTTTCAATATGGGAATGTCATTGAAGTCCGTCCCAGGACCAATGTCGACCAGTGATATCGGAAACGCAGGGGAAAAGGTAGAATGCGGAAGGAGGAATGCCATTGCTTGTCGGTCCGGATCCTCCGCTTTACCTCCTGGTTTCAAACCGTTCGTATCGATCACGATGCTGCAGATCAGCAGGGTCGCCAGTTCGGGAATGAGAGCGATCTCGGCGGGGCACTGAGAATGGATCAGGTCCGCGACGAGAGACGCACAACTCCCCGTTGGTACAGTGATGATGCGAGGATCAGCGGTGTCCTTGTACAGCTGTTCGTCTTCGTGGTGATCAACCACGGATACGACGATGGCATTGGGGTTGTCTTTCGTGAAGTGCGACCCAAGACGATTATGGTCGACGAGAGAGAATTTGTGCGATGGGAACGGCGACGATTTCGGCAAATCGTCAAGGCAGAGAACACCGACCTTCTCCGGATCGTTTGATACATCCCCGAAACCACTCATGGATAGGGCATACAGGTTCTCGGCTCGGAGTTGTAGATCAGGATGCGGTGTTTGGATCAACGGAACCGTGTTCGATTTTTTCACCACAGTTGCGAACCACGCATACGCGATGGCACTAGCCATGGAATCAAGATCTTTGAAATCGAGGTTTAGCAGCTATCCCGGCGAGGCGTATGACGGGTTACTTACCACCAGCTTCATTGCCCATGGCAACAGTCCAGTCCCCGCCCTTGCCATCCTTTACGTCTTGGAGGTAACGGTTCTTCGTCTGAGACACAAAGTCTGCAAGCATCTTGGTAGAACCGTCCCTCAACGTGCTCAATGGCGAGACTGATCGTCTGCGATAGACGTTTAGTCGGGCTCTGAGAAATTGCACGGTTGTAGGCTGACGTCAAACGGGACGTGCGGGAAAAGCCGAGCCAGGTTCAACCTGAAACCGGCTCGTGCAACTAATCTCTTGCAGCTCTCCTCATCCTCGGTATCGATTGAACCTCTGGTACTCGTTCGGGTCGGCCAACCTAGAAATGTCTGGAGTGTCTCCTGGGCAACGCGGTCTGAGGTCTAAAACATCGGAGCTCAATCTCTTTCGTGATCGCGGGTCAAACGCATTACGGCCCCATAGACAGGATCACCTCGCCCCGCCTGTTCTTTCTCTTGCGACTCCTGATTCTAACAAACCCAAGCGAAAGCTCGCTCTTTGGGGCAAACGAAGAAAGTCTGGTTCCGTGTCTCCGTCTCAGTCTGCAAGGCCATCTTGTGATTCTACCAATCTCCGGAAATCTGGAGAAACCTCCACTTCTCCGTACAGAACAGTCCAAAGCCTGCTCACGAGGTGAGCGCACGCTATTTACTGACGCGATACCGCACTTACCCCTTCAGTGCGGGTAGTGGCCAGGACCTTACACCAACTAGGCTACCTTCCAAACTTCCTCCTCTGGATGTTTCTCCACCATCTCTTGACTTCTCTACTTCTTTGTCTCCGTTCTCGTCCCGAAATCAAGCCATTATTGGAGTTGGCGGCAAGAATTTCGCTTCTGGCGGGATCAATTCCCGCGATCGCAGTTCGCCTGTTAAAATGCACTCTAACCGACCCCTGATCACCGTGACTACTTCACCAAGCAATGCATTCAATGAAGCAGACGAGGATATCTTTGTATCCCCGCGATCAGCACCTACGCCACCTCAGCTGATGGTTCCCCTGGAGGATGGTTCTCCGGCATCTTTTCTTTCACCCTCGGCTCCGGGGAGTCCTTTGCGTTTCCCGATCCCACCTCCCCAAGAGGACATCACTGCATCAAACTCATTTCCCGACAATACTCTATTGCGTGGCAGGTCATCCGAGTTTAATACCAACTTTTCATTTCCAAGAAAGGAGGATAGTATCATTCGAAACACTGGAAGGAACACGAGCTTGGATCTTTCCACGATGCGACCATTGGAGAGAAAAATGAACTTGCGTAAAACCCATTCCACAGCCTCGAAGTCACAGGTTTCATTGCATAACGGCCCTGGCTTAGAGCTCTTACCCGAGAGTCGGAGCGCGAGGATCCCGCGACCCCCATCTATTCCACTTCCTGTACCACCCTCAGCGTTTACAACCGACACTGATGACCACGCCAACGATAAACTGCCAATCAGTACTTCAACTAGTTCCTCAATCTTTGTTCAAAACCGGACCTGGTCAAAGACAGTTTCCTCCCCTTCAAACTCTCCACAAAGGAACGAACCTAAAGAGGACGAGCGTTTGGTTCTCCAACAGCATACCAGAAAGCGTGCAGAGCGTAAGAACCCGTTGACGGCTGATCAGCGAAACCAAACTGTGTTACGTGCTGAAGCGAGCACGCAACGTCTGCGGCTGGATGAATTGGTAGTGAAGTTTCAGGGGTTCACCGAAGAGAACGAGAGGGAGCGGAGAGACCTCATAGTGAGGTTAGCGGGTGTCGAGCGCCTAGTCGAACAACAACAGCAGGTCATTATGCACCTGCAATCACTGGTTACCCTTAGGGATTCTGGTAGGATTGATTGGGAACGCGGTGAGTTGAGTCTTCTATCACCATACAGAACCTCGTTGGACTTAGCGACTCGCTTGATTTTGTACTTTCTTCCATGCTTCCACCCAGATGTCGCAACGATTATGGAACGTACGCCTGACCTGGGATCTTCGATGTGCTCCCCGGTCGTTACGTTTGAGAATGGTTCGTGCCAATTGAAACGATCTAACACTCTTCCAGACCGCCACCTGGATTGGGCAAAACGGCAGGGGATGCTTGGAGAAGCTGATGGAAAACGGAACAGCAAGGACTGGGGCCGGTTTGTTGACGGGACCGGCCTCAGGCCCACGGGCAGGCGCGGGGGAGAACTGCCTGATTCGCCCGTTGTGAGAGAGGGTTCTGAGACAACCTTGGTATCGTCACCGTCGCCATCTGATCTCCTGTTGCGGGTCACCCACGAAGCAAGATCGGGCAACGCAGACCGAGACACTACGATGCTGGGCACCGCAGTGGGCGTACCGGATTATGAAAGAATGAAACAGTGGACCCCGAACATGCAAGAAATTCTGGCCAAGTTGAGGACTTTTGAGAGCGGAAGCCCGATTGGAGAATAATTGACATGACAGGGGTGGCTGGTGAGTGGTAGTTTGGGCGGGTCCGTGGGGCGGGACGATCGGTTTCATTTGCCTAGCCAGAAGCAAGCGCATAAATAAAACGGATGAAAAATCTTATCGGTTGCGTTGATGAAACCGCCAGGCAGGAATGGATGATCCTAAGATGGCTCCGTCATATACCCAAGTCCCATAGTCACAAAGGCCAGCATGTAACGGCATTTCCTCCAGGTGCCATATAGAGTACTTGACGTCTCTAGCAACCGACCAAGCTGGAAGCTGCAAAAAAAAAAAAGAGCGTTTGAGGCTCTGAGGCAATGCCTTGAGAGTCTCGCCCGAGTTAGCGGGTCAACAGGGGTTGTGATTGCCGTGGGCGCATGCTTGGCCAGGAATGGTGTGGATCTCGAGGATCGTCAATGCTAAAGATACAAATCGGGAGACTCACACACGGACAGAGGATTTGGAACTGAAGTGTAACAGCGTAGACAAACTGGAGCGCTTTTTAGTATTTTTATTAGGATTTTTTGAGGCCGGAGGAGTGGAAGGACAGAGATCCGGGATAAGAGTATTCAGTTATGCTATGATATTTGGCTGATGGGCGTGCGAGTTAACCGAGAGCTTGAAGATGGTGATGGAAAGATCGTAACAGAACAGCCACCTTCATCCAGTCTCATCTCTCGCTAATTCTCCCCAATGTCGGCCATCAATGCATCTGCCCGTTCTCCCTCTCCCTCTTGTCCTTCAACCGTTTCCTCCTCCCCGGCCTCTCCCCCGCTGGCCTCCAATGTTGTCCTCCTTCATCAACCGGCGCAAGGTCAAGAAAATCTCTCTCTTCGATGCTGCTCTTAGGCGCGCCCCATCCTCCCCGTCCTTGGATGTCCATTTAGATCAGGAGATCCCTCGGCCGAGGCAATGGGTCTCTCTCTCTAAAGCACAAGCCCCACCAGTAACCAGCCTTCGTGTTTCCGCCCTTCATAGGCAGAGTTCTCCGAAAGTTCACCTTGATTTCACCCCTTCTGGCTCGAACGACTGGTTTCCACGAGAGATTCTTGCCCCGCACGACGAAGACAGTTACCTCCCAATTCAACCCGTCCCACAAAGCAGCGCTTCGTCTGCGTACGATGATGTTGTGGTTATTGGCCCTGAACGAGTGAGCTTCATTCTTTCTTTCCCCACGCCTCGCTTATCTCAACCCCGTCAAAGCCTCCCATCAAGTCGAAACCCAGCCCAGCCCTTCCCCCGCTGCCAGTTAACGACGGCCCTTCCCCAATCGAGCCAGTATACGATGTACGTTATCTCTTGTTTCACGCTAAATATCAGCACATTGACCACAATCCTCCCATCACCATTCAAGGCCACTACTCCACCTTTGTCACGGAAACCTGCCCCGGCGCCAATTAAAATACCTAACCATCCATCAAAGGTCCAAATACAACGCTCTGCCTCCACCATCTATTCTGGCCGTAAGGAAACAAGTGCGCTGTTTCCCACGACAACCCACGAGTCATCAAGTACTTTGCAACCTGGAATCGCTCACCCATCTTCTGCTATTTCACCGAACGATGATTCATCGGCAATCTCGGGAACAACCCTCGCGCGGGCTTTGATTGCTAACTCTTTTATTCTATCAAACGACAACCCTGGTAGAAACCGGTACAGGAGTGGCGGTAACCTCGCGCGACAGGATTCAGCGACCCTGCCGGGAGTTAACGAGAATGGGCTCCTGATATCGCCGTATTGGAGGGACAGGAGGATAAGTGGTGGAGAAATTATCCATTCGCCTGATTCTGGGGTCGATTCTTACATTCCTCCGGTCCCACCGATACCTGTCAGTTTGTCTTCTGCTTTGTCGCATACTCGTCATCTGTCGACGGAGGTGACCCGAAAACCCCCATCCAGGAGTCAATCTCTGCGGATAAACCGTTTATCTAACCGGGTATCGAAGAAGCCTGAGCCATCGTCTCCTTTGGCCAGTGTGACTGCTAGTCCGTCCGATGGTCTCATTCCTGCCCCCACCCAGATACTTGCGTCTCACGACGGTCCTAGACCACCCTTACCTCAGCCCCCATCTAATCAATCTATATTACCCCGTGATAATTCGTTCAACCATCCATCGAGCAGCCCACCCAGCCCCCGTCATGGTCCTTCCTCCAACCTCAATACGATCTCTTTCGACCCAGCACCTGTCAGCATCCGTCGTAGCCAACCGCCACCTTCTCTCAATTTATCTTCTCCACCCACAGTGACGGATGGCGAAGACGGTTCAAAACTCCACCCGACGCCCAGCGATAAACAGGATGAATCACAACGAACTGGCGTTAGTTCCACCACCACACGAACAGAAAGGACCGTAGGCTCTGCGACCTCCGGTGAAGATATCACCAAGGTATTGACAGCTTACCGATTCGTCTCTCCGTTAAAATCAAGCTTCCCGGTCCACTTACACGGATCTCCGGACCCGTCAACACCTTTGTTATCTCCATGGTCTGGTGGTTCAAGATCTCACAGGACTGACACAAGTAGCTCCATGTCTTTCCCTCAAACACCAAACTCTGCCACTAAGCGGTCCCGAAATGGTAGATCTCTTTGTGTTATTCGAAATACCACGGGCTTGACACTTTTTTTTGTAGGCCTCAGTGTGCTAGATATGAAGCGTGTCCTCGCAGACTCGAATGGGCCTGGCCAGAGGCAAAGCGGTCCCCCGCGACTTGGTCTTCTTCCGATTGGCAATGACCGCCCACGTTCCCTACAGGTCCCTTCGTCACCCTTTTCGCGCAGGTCCAACGAATCACATCGGTCGACGGACGACTCCAGTCCTGCTGCATCAAACCCACACTCGTCTGGGATATCTTCTCCTGACATCCTCGATTTCATGTTCATACCGTCTGCCCCTTCACTTCCATCGCGGCCGCATCCCATCAAGGTTATTCGTGAGAGCTTGGACTCTTTCGAAGGCATTTCAGACAGATCTCCCACCACCGCTGAAGCGCTTCGCCAAACGTTCCCCGAAACTCCTCAAGCTTTCAGTCCCTTGTTTTCTGCTAACGTTGGTACAGCTGGGGTCCCCCCTTTACCCTCTTCGTCCGTGGGTACTCCAGGGACGCCGTTGAGCGCCGCCCAACCAAGAAACAAGCTCAGGAAGGGTATCTCGAATCCTGCAATCAAACGGGCTGCGAGTCTGTACGCTAGAAAGACGCCATCCAACTCGAATCGGACTCGGATGAGCCCCATTCCATCAGCACCAGGGACTCCCCAGTCTCCGGAGATACGCAAGGGCAATGACGAACGGAAGAGCTCCAATTTCGAAGCGCAACAGTCGCAGGCTGCCGCGAACTTGTTAGCCACATCCCTCAGCGCTCCCGGAAAGGCTTCATCACCTGTCCCTCTATCTCCGAGACGGAATTCTGATCCGACTGGGCGCGTTTCAAGAGATCTCGAGACGCTCGCTGGTAGAGTCGAATCACTGGAGGTTTCCCGTTCTACCCCTGAGGTGAAAGAGCCTGAGACACAGCCTTTGGAGGATGCTCCCTCCCAACGGTCGACCCCAGCACCCCTGGAGAAGAATCTAACCCCGATCCTCCCTAGTCTGAGTGCTGTAGAGGGTGAAAGGCAGCCCTCTGCCCCTGATCCTCAAGATAAAGATGGGGACAATGTCAGTGTCAGCTCCGCATCAGGACTTTCCCCTCGAGATAATCAAGTGCGCCGCTCCGGTCTAAAACCACGCCTCCGACCCCTGGATTTTCCCGTTGTTAACACCGACAATGAATCAACAAGGAATAGTGGAATCACGAAACAATCTGATGGATCGTCAGGAATACATCGGGAGCAGGAGGGCGCTGGACCTTCGTCCCAGAAAGACGCTACTCCAAAGACTGTTCCGGTCGTTTCAGCGGACACAACCACATCGGTTACCACACCCGCTCGATTCTCCGTTGCTTCCAGTCGTTCGTCGAACTCCTCCGAGGAGTCTTCGCCGCGCGTAAATGTTCTTCCATCCCCAGACCATCCCTCTTCCCACCCATCTCCAAACCCATCTTTCCACGCAACTTCCAATACCTCCGCTACCTCTTCTCCCGTTCCCTTTTCTCAAAGATCGCCATCGAGCCTTAACCTCACTCCTACCCCTTCGCCATCCCAAGTCCAAAGTACATCTCCAGCCCTCCCTTCGTCGACTCTCGTGTCCCCCGCCCAATATGACCGATCGAACTCTCTCGATCTCCCCTCGTTTGCGTCATTCCTGCGCCAGTCATACACGGATGTAGTCTCCATTCATCCCCCTCCCCCGTATCAAACTGCCATCCTCAGCCAGGCTGTTTCTGTGAATGGAGGTGAGCCTCTCGCTGGATCAAGCTCGTCACTTCCTTCCTACATCCACACTCGGCCAAACCGACAAGGCGGCGGGCCGCGACTAGCACAACCTGTTCAGCTTCCTCAGGCTCAGGCTCAGCGTAGTGTTGCTAACGTCGCCTCCGTTAGCGAGGGAGTGGTACGCGAACGCTCTGAGTCAGTTTCCGATACGAGGATGCCAAGGAACCGGCCACTGGGCCCCCGAAATCCGAGCGGCAGCCAAGGACTGAACAAGGTTTCTTCACTGGGATCCGATAGGTCGCGGCAAGGCTCAATCTCTTCAATCCACCCCAATTCACTACGATCTGGAGTTGGACTCGGGACCCCACCGACTTCCAGGAAACTTTCTACTACCAGCACCCGTGGAAGATCCGGACCAAGATTTCCAACAGTTCCTGCGAAATGGAGGGGGCACACCTTGGACGTTGCGAGGTGGACATTCACCTCACAACAGTTGCAGGAGATTGCTTCGAGAGCAATCAAGGCTTCTGCAGAATCGTACTATGTACGGTTGTTGAAGTTAGAGACCTTGGACACGGAACTGCCCGAGGAGCTGCATCGATTGGAAATGTTGACGACAGATCTGAAGACGAGGATTCGAGCAACCGCGGTGGCCAGGAGGGAACTACTGGACGCCTTGACCGCTCACACCTCGGGTACCGGGACGTTTAACCACCACAATCTCGAGGGACTCGTGGAAGAACTGGGAACTTTCACGCAGTTGGCTGATGAATTGAACGACGAGCTTTATACCGCCGCGGATCAGATTGCCCAACTGAAGAGGCTGATGGATGTCCACTCTAGCAGCGCGTTGGCTATGGCATTGAGGAAGTTGAACACGAGCTTCTTGAAGCAGGCCGCAGAGAATCAGTTCCTTCGGGAACGTGTGGCTACCCTGGAAGCTGAGCGAGACATTGCATGGACGCAAGCTGAGCACGTCGCACAGGAGTTCGACGACCTCTCGACCAAGTTGGAACAAGGCATCAGTTGTCCCTCAAGCGCAGACAACAGCCGCAGGGCGAGTCGCGTCGGTGCTGCTAGGAAATCGAGCGTCAGGGCCTCAAAAGCCGGCCTGAGGCAGTCAATAATCGGCAAGACAAATCCCAGAATGCCGAAACGTTCATCAAGCGCTTCATCTTCTATGCAACCTTCAGAGGACATCCCACCCGTCCCTCCGATCCCAGGCATGCAAGACCTCGGTAGTGGCACTAGCCAATCGCGTCGCCACCGGCCTCCACTCATCCAGACGGTGAACCTCCCCGACCAGGTCATACCAGGTATGTTCGCTTCCTTTGAACCTGATCATCCTCGCCTCACGAAGTTCCAACAGCTGGTCTGTACTCTGAGATGACGCCAACCACTGAAACCCGCGCGATGGCCCAAGCACAACGAGAACTTTGCGAAATGTTGGGGATCAGCCCCGCAGACCTCAACGCATTCAAGCCTCGTCCACAGTCGATGTCCGGGTTTTCTCGTTCTAATGGACTCCCCGTCCCCGGATTGGTGCGACACAACTCGGACACGAACCCGTTGACCCCAAAGAGATGCAGCCAACAGTATCAGGATTATATACTGTCTCCGTACGATGTGGGTCGTCATCTCTCACCTAGGTCGTCCAGGGTATACTTACACTTCGTCGCAGCGGGAACTCACCCTGGCTAATCTTACCCTGCTGAATTGAATCACGTAACTCATTTCCATCTGCCCGACTCCGCTCGTTTGCACATCGTCTCTTTATTCGTCGTATTGCTTTACAATACGCATCCTATGTAATCTCATGCGTCTGTTCAGTGCACTCACGCACGTAATATATCTATGTGGCTTCGGACTTGGAGAACACTTCTGCCGTTCTGATATTCTGATGATAGGAGAAATGAGACAAGGATAAATTGAAAGCAAATCCGGATAACGTAGAAAACATGTAGACTGAAGACTGTACAGAAGAAATCGCGATACACTGATCCACCATATAGAATAGGTCAAGCTCTCAATCGCTTCCGCCGGACCACCACCTCCTCTACAACGGATTCCTGTGTCTGTTCCGGGGCAGGAGGGGGCACGGGTTCGATATCCTCCATCTCAACGTCCTCTCCCATTCGGGGTCTCTTCCTTGATGGACTGGGACTGGATGTAGTTTGTGAAGCCTCCTTGTTTCGTGACGTTCCGGTCCTTCGCGTAGCTTTTGGTGTTTCCGGCTCGTCCTGCTCGATTCCCTCTTCGTCTTCCTTCTCAGTTTTCTCTTCCTCGTCTTCGAGATCTGTAAGCTTATCCGAATATGTATCTGTTTCCATTCCTTCCTGGTCGGAGGATTGGATAGGTTCCGGTTCATGCGCAAGGCGTTTGGACTTGCGTTGAGGCTGTGGTCGTGGTTTCTTAGGTGCTGGAGGCTCCGGCTCGCTTTCCACCTCTTCAGCCCCACTGCTGGCTCCAGTGCCTTTCCGTTTGCCTCTTCGGCCTTTGGCTGGGGCGAACGCTGGCAAGAGGTGAGCTAACCTCGTACATCCTCGAGGTGAGGGATGAATACCTTTGTCTTTGGACATCATAGTAGTCAGACGCTTCTCGTATGCACGTTGAGCATCCCAAACCTTGGACGCCGGGGTAATCTTAACCTTCGCCTGCGCCAGCACTTGCTCCATGTGCGCCTTGCTGTAAATCGAAATTGTCATGCACTTTGATGTGCGTCCGACGACCGGAAAACTCACATCTTCAGGGCGTCCCGGCTTTCGATGTTAGAAAGCAGTGGAAGCAGGACTTTGAAGAAGCCCGCGGCGATATTACGCTGTTTGTTGTTCCCGTTCTTCTCGTATGTCGCGATGTACTGACCAATCCAACTGAGTAATGTGGTATGGGCGTTCACAACGGACTTGGGATCGATCTTTCCGACGATGGATAGCTGGGCGCCGCGAATGATGAAACATGTAGCGAGAAGTTTCGCCAACGCGATAGATGGTTCTTTCGAATTCTCTTCACCCTCCAACACGAGTTTATACGCCTGCAGTATCCGTCAGAGAACATAGACAAGGGAGGAGTTAGGGTACTTACATCTTGAAGTGCAGCGATTATTACCTGACAAACTTCCTCACTGCGTTCCGCGAGAATAGCCTCATTCCGGAGGATCTCAGCGATAGTCTTTGAGCATATATCGAAAGGTTCTATCAGCCTTGCGTAGTTGGCCAGGAAAGGGATACAGTGTTTATAATGCACTGCGCCGGCGTGAATTGCTCTCAAGAAGGTGAGCATGACACGAATGAAGACATGTTCACGTTGGAGATCTGCGGCCGTTTTTGGTACTTTACCAGAAGAGTTAGTGGGTGTTGATCTTATGGTTCAAAGAGCACTCACGTTTGCGCTTATCCGCATCCACGGCTTGGGGTTTTGCCTTCTTGCCCTTTTTTGGATGTTCCCCGTCTGTTTCTTCCACACCACTACCGTCTGTTTCTCCACCCTTCGTTTGTGGGTAAGACTCGTGAAGGTGATCCTTGAACCTGCTGATCTCCTTCTGCACAAACTCGGAACAGCGAAATTGGACTTCGTCATCTAGATGCAATGAGAGGGATGGAGCACCAGCCTCTGTACCCTCTTCTGGCTTCTGGGAAAACAAAATATGGAGGTCCATTAAATTCAAGAAGGCCTACAAATGCACATGTTTGGTAGGCGGACAATCGAGCGAGATTGTGTGCAGAGCTTACCACTCGCTTCACCGCTTCGGCGGTGTTTGACTGAGTACCGACGGCAAACTCAATCAGCTTTTGGACGAGTGCTGCGCGCTGCTCCAGTAGAGTTTCAGCAGTCTTCTTGTCGCCTGATGTGTGGCTTCCTCGAGAAGGGGAGGATTTCGTTTTCCAGATTATGTGCATCGCTAATAGATTCAACGTTTCCGAGACCATCTGGAACCACGCATAAGCGGGCGTCATACACATTCTGAGGGGACGCACCGTCTCCTCTTCTCTGTAACCAAGCTTGCCGCGGTCGGCGAGTGCAGTAAGGATATCATATGCTCTGCTCTGTTTCCCGCCTTCGTCCTCCTCGAGACATGGAACGAGGTTTCGAACCTTGGCCAAAACGGCGAAGCGAGTGCAGATGTGTCCGAGAGCAAGCGACTCGTCCTCCGTAAATGCGGCGATGTCCAACTCTTCCCTTCCGGCAATGGCGTCTCGCAATGAAGTCGAAAGCTCTTCCTCGAGCTCAAGTATCTTCGCGTTATTCGTGTTGGACAGGGAAGTTACGCTCGTGAATTTCTGGATCGCTGCTACAGCGGGCACAAGGACAGTCTGAGAGGAGTGTGTGAGGAGTTGTTTTGTAACGTCGCCCCAAAGGTGCTCGTAAGCCTGAAGAGGATGTAAGGCACAGGACGCTCGCGGGGACGCTAGAGCTACCTACCGCTATCATCCGCATATCCAGATATGTTTCGAGATTCATGAAAGAGGGCAACAACAGAACATCTGCGATGCGACTCTCATCCCCTTGATGTTTGAGAAAGAGACGGGGGAGACCTTTGATTAGGGCCCTCGTAATGTCAGAGACAACTTGGTCTTCTCCCTGTGTATGAAATCATCAGGATTATTCCGATATGCAATGCCAGGAAGACGAGGAACCTTCTTCGCAGCGGTCGCTTCGCCAACTGCTTTTCGAATAGAACCAGTGAAGAGTTCGAGGGTGATCGCCTCTTCCGCTTCATTCAGGCGCCATGCGGCATCCACAACGGTTCTACCATCGGGACTACTAGAGGACGGAGGACCCTCGTCTTCCTCTTCCTCGGCGGCTGCAGAGTGATCAAGCAGTAGAAGGTCAAGTAGTCCCTCCCAATCGCTAATCGGGTCAACCTCGTCCCAGAGGGCTTCGACTGCAAGGGCGGTTCTACCCTTCTTCTCCGGGTCCATAACAGATGCAACTCCTCCCATCCTCTTGGAGGGACTCCCCTCGTCCTCGGAACTGTCCTCCCGAATAGTCAGTTTGTCCAATGCCTTCCCCCACTTTACCAGCAACGAGGCAAGGGACTTCACTTCTGCCTGTCGCTTCTCCCCGTCTGACAGCTTCTTCCCAGTCAGACGTTCTGAAACATCATCTTCCCAAACGCCCTTGACGAAACCGCTGACACCCTTTCGAATCCTCGGATCCTCGTCAAAGATCAGCAAACACAGTTTCCCCCTCTGCTCGTCCTCCAATAAACCGTGGCGGTCAATTGACCTCAGAACTTGGATCACGGAAACCCGAACGGAGACATCAACATCAGAGGTGGCCATTTGGATGATCCGCGTCTTGAACCTGCTCGTGAAACTCTGAAGAGAACTGATATAGTCTTCCTGTTCATAGGCATCTTCTAGAGCCCTGACGGCTTCGAGCCTGACATGCATGTTTTCATCTGAAAACACCCAGCCAATATAACGAAGGTAGGTGGAATCTAGGAAGTGACTGGGGTACTTCTGGAACCAGTTCCCCAAGGCGTGGACACATTCCATACGAATTGCCCAATCGGTGTCTCGATACCTCAGCATAAAGACCCTGACCACTGCGAATGAGCGACAAACACGTGGGAATATGACGCACATACCCATCCACGAAATCTTTGAGGTACTCAGCGACTTTGGTCCGCTTCTCCCGTATCGCATTCGCTTTGGCGTCAAGCTCCTTACTCCCGCCAGTAGCGCCTCCCTTCCGTTTCCGCTCTCCTTTCCGTTGGCGTGAAACGACTTCAGCTTCTTTCTCAACAGAGGCGGCAACATCTGCCAGTGCAGTCTCAATCTCGAGGGCAATAATGGTGGATGTATGCCGGAAACCACGAATCTGGGAGGAAGACATAGGAGTGACCCAGTATTGTATACACCGCATTAGTTCAGTGTTGTACAGTTGGTCGGATTCCGCGGACGAGAATACTAGCCGCTCGAAAAACTCTGTGAGGGACTTGCGGAACTTCCTGAACATGGGGAGTTTGGATGAGACAGGGTACACCACAGAGCTATCGTCCTATCCACAGCAAAATAGTTAGGTTAGTCCGGGTTCAAACTCGAAGTACTCACATTTTTCAAAGCCTCTGTCACGTCTTCCAGGACATCGACAATTCCGTCGTAATCCGTGACCTGATCTGAGTTCACGGTATCACTACAACCGCAGCACCGTAGTATACAGTTGATCAGCTCTGCAAGAGTGTGCTCTGGAGATTGTGAGAGTGATTCCAGAGAGTCTTCGATCGTGCTCTGAAGGTTCGCAGATGAGTTCACAATGGCATCTTGATGATAGACGTCAGCGTCATTCGGGTTGCCGGGGACTACCACGTACTGAAAAGTGGGTTGTCTCCGCTGATGTGTGTGTCCTTCGCCAACTTCTCGGCATCGAACGGTTCTCCTGTGTCCCCACCCCTTGGTTTACGCGTTCGCTTAATGGCCTTGGGTCCTGTCTTCACTGGTGCGGTCTTGGGTATTCGCGGCTTCTTCTGTGGAGGAGCCTTCGGTTTGGCTGCCTTAGACTTGGCGGAGGATGCCGTCTTACGTTTGGGTTTAGGTTTCCGAGGCTCCTCGTCATCTTCCTCGCCTTCTACGTCCTGATCATCCAAATCAGACGCAGGTTCAGGAGTGTCGCTATCGGACTCCTCAGCCCGTTTTCGCTTCTTCGTGTTGTCTAGTGGACTCCGAACACTGAGATACCGTTGCGTGAGGGGCGCGACGGAGAGTGCGCACCTGAGCCAAACCTTTCAACTTGCTTCTTGTCTCTCTGTGAGCGACGCGGCGCAACGGAGGTCGCCTCAGCGTCGGACATGATGGCGAAGGCTTGAGCCTGTGGACGCGTTTGATGGAATTCCAATCTCGCCCCGGCGCGTCTTGTTTCCCATCTTAAGCACGTGACCCTTCCTGAGGGTTAAACGTTAAACGTTAAAAAACAGGTCTGGTTCAAGTAAGTAGTATTTTCCTATGATATAATTACAACAGTAAACATCGAACAAGATGCATGGCGTGTACATGGTCATACAAAAACATCAGCCGAGTCATGTAATCATCATTATCCAAACTCAGACAAATTTCCAGTCCTCACTCAACAAATCCTGGACTTGCGTATAGGTTGAGAGGTCAAAACCTTCCTCCACCATTAGTCTCCCGAGGTCAATGAAAGAGCGTTCGAATTGCGGGGATAATCGGTAATTTCCAGTGGGATTGAAGGCGGTGCTATGGTTGACCTTCACATGTGGGATGCACTGAGGGGCGACGTCTGGCCCTTTACCTCCAGAGTCCTGATGAGTGCCTTGGGCGATGTCAGGAGTAGACTGAGAGGTTTTTTCTTCCTCGTCCATTGCTTCGTTGGGGTCGTGCAGAGGATGCGAGAGAGCTAAAGCTGGTGTATCAAAGACGTCGTACCCCTTGTTCGTGATCTTGGGGGAACAGTCAGCGAATGCTAGAATTAAATGAACTCAAATGCTGTTCTCAAGGGGTGTGGATCAAACCCACGAGCTGTGAATCGCCCCTTCTCAATCTTGCGCCAAATTCTAATCGTGCTAGGTGGTGTAGTATCGGTATGTCTGATGAAGCTATGCGTGATTTTCACTCACAAGACTTCGAAATAAGTGTGTCTGCGGACGGTATGATCGTTGAGGCGGTTGTTGGGATTTGTTAGGAGCAGCTGTTGTGACACGTTTCAGAAGCCCGTGATCAGTCGCGAGCCATGACCTTACCTCCGTCACAAAGTTGCGGAACTCTGTAGGGCCATTGAGGTAGTCCCAGGCGTGGGCAGGACCCCTGCGGATCATCTGGACGGCCGCGGTTCGGTCCGGAGTAGGAGGCATAAGATGCTAGCCAACGAGATTCAGAAAATGCACCAGGTCCTGGGACCCTGAAACCTGAGATACCTTTCCAGTCGAGAGGAAGAACAGTGTGGCACCGAGGCTATACCAATCTACGCCTGTGCAGAGGTGATAAATAAATGGCGGCACTGTGCTAGGAAGGTACGTACTATCGTCATAATAGGCAACACCATGAGCATCGTACATGAACATCTCTGGCGCACAGTATTCGATGTCAGCGATCAGGTCTTGCTCTCGCTGATGACGGGAAAGCCTCTGTCCCGTGTGGAGGAATTGAGAACCCCCGAAGTCGCTGATTCGAATGTGGCCATCGTTGCCAACGAACACATTATCTGGCTTGATGTCGTGATGGACAATGCCTAATGAATGAAGCGCGCGCAACCCCACGGTCTGGGTAGGGTGAGGAAGGCGAATATTGTTGTGAAGAGGTACATACAAGCTCTACCGCCACCAACTTCATCCTATTCTCTCCTAGGTGGGTTGCCCAAGCAGTAAGGTCGCCCATCTCGCAAAGGTCCTGCAATATTTATTTAGGCGAGGGGAGAAAGAGTAAGCAACGCTGAAAGGAAGAGGCCACGTACCGTGACATGGTAGAGTGCTTTTTCATCTTTCCACGCCCAGACATCCACTTCCTTAGACGGGCCCTGTAAATACGGTGTCCTCTTCCGCCCCTCCCGCCTCAATACTTCCAAGACCTTCCATTCATTGAGGAGAAACGTCGCATGTTTGCGATTCGCACAGGTGCCCCGCCTCGAAGCTTTGATCACGTGAAGAGTACCAGCAGGTTGGTAATACGCTGGAAGAATACACGTCCTTTGATTATGACGGAAGGCCGACGGCATGAGCAAACGCCAGCTTTCGGTGGTCTGAGTGCTGGGCCGGAGGACGACCTCATTCGACTTTGTGACGTGTTTGGGTCTGGGACTCTGTTTTCCCAGCAGTATTGGTGCATGGGGTGAGTTTGACTTCCCCAGCAATTTTGACTTGAAAACGGAAAACCAAGATCGGGGTTTCCCGGTGATGGGATTAACGGGCTTCCTTTGTTTAAGCTCAATGTCGGCAATGTACTCATCACATGGAGCATTGTAAGAAATCTCCATTCCAGAATAGCCTCGCGGGGGGAGATAATGAGGGAAGTTAGCTTCAGGAATCGGTTCCATAGTATGAGCGCGGGGTAGTGGGCGAACATAGGATATTCCGCTAGATTCAGACATCGGTGGAAGGGACTTCGGGATCACGGGAGCCAAGGTCGGTATGCACATATGAGAGTGATCGACGCTGAATCGGTGAGGCACTATGCCGGACTCAGCCCCCATCTGTTAATTATTGTCAATAAACAACTGCTGGAATCAAGAAGATGACTACGAACGGGAAAGGGAGTCCAATTGGATGTGAAGTTCATCGGCGCATAGGGGCTGCTCTCAGGGAATGGAACACCCATAGTTTTTCTGAGGCTACCAAGCGGAGAGAGTTTCATCTCGCACTGAGAGCGGCGTTTAATCATCTGCAACCGCGGGTCGATCATGGACACCCTGTCTAGGCTGGGATGGGGGAGGGAGTTGAGCGTGGACAAGCCGAGAACCCGGACGCCGACCTCGGATGGCAGAGGGTTTTCATACGATTCCGGGGATGCAGTGAGCGGTGTGGAATCTGGGAAGTGAACACCCCTGGATTTAACTTCCGAAGAAATCGGTGGCGAGGAAACATTGGTCTGTCCAGACGGTGTAGGATGCATCGTCTGGGGAGTCGCAGTGGTGGTGGATGGGAAGAGAACTAGAAGGGGGAGTAACAGTATGCATCGCCTATGGCAAAGGCTATATATGTCCGTCAGAAACATTACACATGCCCGTTGGGTACTGAACTCAATCAAACGTGCATCCCAGTGTGGCAAAGCATAATAGGGTCGTGTTCACGTGGCGGTGACAACCCATACTACGTGGTCCATGCGTTGGGCTCGCCGGCCGTCTTACCGAGAGTCCACGTCCGCGTTCAGAACAAAAAGGAACGGGCAGATTCGAGGGGTGAAAGGCGATATCTCTCGTCAAGCATTGCATCCGAATACCAGTGGTAATGAACCGTGAGAAAAACTGCTGGACACTTGCTCTCCCTACCAACACAAACCCGACCCTCAAGATCTGACACCTTTGTCCTCGACCTCATTCAGCTGAAGGGGACGATGACAAATGGCGTTCGTCTATAATTTTCTCGCGATAGCCTTTGTTATAGTTTCCATCGCCGTACAATCCCTCGCAACTTTATCCCGACGGGAACTGCGCACCGCCCCGGGCCATCGCGATGAATACCCTCTCATCCCTCCTCTCGGAAGCCAGCATTATGGGAGCCAAGGTTCCAACGACTTGGAGCTCCTCAATATCGTGTTATTGGCATCCGTCGACGGTAGCTTACATGCACTCGACCGGTCGACCGGGACCATCCTCTGGTCCATGTCCTCCAACTCCCTCAATTCTCCGTCCGCTCTCAGCCCACTCGTGCGCACGCAACAGGCGGTTATCTTCGACGACGAAGGTGATGACTCCCAGCAAGAATACTACGTTATAGAACCTCAATCCGGTGATATATACGTGATGTCATCCAAGTCGGAACCACTACAAAGACTCCCGTTCTCAATGTCTACCCTCGTCGACATGACCCCATTCAGACTTTCGGGCGAAGAGGATTCCAAAACCTTCATAGGAAGGAAAGAAACATCCCTGTTATTAATCGAATTGGAAACCGGCCGAATCAAACAAACGATCAGCTCTGAATGTCCCTGGAACGAGTACAGGGACCCCTTCGAGGATTTGAAGGAAGCGGAGGGGGAACTTGATTCTGACGAGCAGGATGGCGTCAGACCGCCCCGTAAGCCAACCGAGATTTTCGTGGGAAGGACAGGTGAGTCTGCTACATCTCATCGCTACCACAATTCTGACATACAGAAGACTATCACATCACCATTCGCACGAGCAAGCTTCCGGGGTCCTCCTCTCGCCCACCTGAGCAATACCTGTCATTCTCCACTTACGGCCCGAACAACCAGGACAACGGTTATCAGATGCTCTACCGCAAAACCCCAGACGATGTGTATATTCAGTCTTCCTCTAATGGGATGGTTATGTCCTTCAAAATCCCACCGGATGAGTACGAAACTCCGAAACAGACAACGTGGATGTGGGGAATGTCCTTTTCGAAACCTGTGTAGGTCGAGTCTTCCTGCTGATGATTCACACACTTAATCTATTCTATAGAGTTGCTGTGCTAGACGTCGTCAAAACCTCTGGCCGGCAAAACCCCATGGTACTGCTCCAACCCAGTCCCCGCCTCCAGGACGTTTTTCCCTCTGTGGACCTCTCCAACGCTGCAAAGCTCAATCACCAACTTCCAAACCTCGATTCCGCTTACGTAGGAATCCTAGAGGAGACAGGCTCTCTTTTTGTGATGAGCTCGGATCACTTTCCTCTCGTGGCGTTTGGTGACGCCAATCCCAACTCTATGCATCCACTGATCGACCCACCCCCTGGCACCTCTCTTCCCACTGGTACCATCCCCAAGTCAAGCGTCGATGAGATCACCAAGGCGAGGAAACTTCGGGAACTCTGCGATAAGAGTGCCTTTGATCCGCGTTGCTTAACCGGAATCAGAAAGCTGGAACCCTCCAGTCGATCCCGATTGAGTCGATTGCTCGATGCCGCTCCGGTTGCCCAGACACCACAGCCAACCACACAAGCCTTCCCCACATCTTCCAGCATAGAAGGTCCAGGAGATAACGGATCCCTCGTGAATATACTGTCGCCCTGGCCCCATGGTCAGGCGCCTGGGCAAAACTTGTGGTCTAACCTGCCGTTATGGTTGCTAGTTTTGTCAAGCTCTATCCTGGGGTGGATTATGATCGGCCGTAACAGGTGGAAATTAGTCAAGATTCAAGACCCTGCACAATCTCTCGATGTTCATCATGAGGTCGAACCAAAATACGTCGAACAAACGCTACCCATCGATACCATTGCCCCAGAACGACCTCCCGATCACTTAGAACTGCCTGAGGCGAACAATGGGCCCACCGACGACGATCTGCTCCCCCATGAATCTGTGCCTATGGAAGAAATTGGAGAATCGGAAAAGGAAGATCCAATCGCCGCACCCACACGGAAGAAACCACTACGGAGACGTAGGGGGAAGAAGAAGAAAGGCCCAAACCTTACTACTCCCCCTGATAATGACGAACCCGAAGGCGAGACCGAAACAGATGTCGCTATTGATGTCTCTGAGGAAGGCTCGGGGAAGATTCAACTCATCGTTCCAAACCCAGTCACTGTGGCCGCTCCGTCTCCTGCACTCATAGTTAGCGAAGAAATTCTTGGTATGTTATGGTTTGTGCTCCGTTATAGCTTCTGACCACTTGTCTAGGTTTCGGTTCCCACGGAACTGTGGTTTTTAAAGGTTCGCTGCAGGGCCGTGCTGTCGCCGTCAAACGCCTCCTCCAGGACTTTGTCACTTTGGCCACCCGTGAAGTCAGCATCCTCGAGGAATCCGACGACCATCCCAATGTCATCCGGTACTTTTATCAGGAGGCCCAGTCGAATTTTCTTTATATTGCTATCGAACTGTGCCCAGCATCCCTCGCCGACATTATCGAACGTCCGGATAACTTTATGGACATCGCGGTCGCCTTTGATCCCAAACGCGCCTTACGCCAGATCACATCCGGTCTCCGACATCTTCATGCTCTCAAGATCATCCACCGGGATATCAAACCACAGAATATATTGGTTTCCAGCGCAAAGAACGGTCAAAATCATAGAATGTTGATATCGGACTTTGGCTTATGTAAGAGGCTGGAGGTTGATCAGACGAGTTTTATGCCGACGGCCTTTGGAGCGATGGCCGCTGGGACGGTCGGCTGGAGGGCTCCTGAAATCCTACGAGGAGAAGTCAGGTTGGATGACTCGGATGGATCACAGTCATCGCGCGGTAGTGTTGCAACTTTGAGCGGTAGCAACACGTCCTCCAGCAGTGCAAAGCCCACGAAACTGACGAAAGCGGTGGATATTTTTGCTCTCGGGTGTCTCTTCTACTACTGCCTTACTAGAGGTAGTCATCCGTACGGTGATCGGTTTGAGAGGGAGGTCAATATCATGAAAGACATAAAGAGTTTGGGGGGTCTTGATCACTTCGGCGAGGAGGGTACTGAGGTGACGGATCTTATCGAGAAGATGCTCAACCCTCAAGCAGCCTTGCGGTATGTAGAATGGCCGTTCTTGCAGGATGATTCTGAGCGCATTTTCAGACCGGACACTACCTCGTGTTTAGTCCACCCCTTCTTCTGGGACGCAGAACGACGGTTGGGATTCTTACAAGACGCTTCCGACAGGTTTGAGATCATGTGTCGAGAACCCCGAGAGAAGGACCTTGTTACGCTTGAGACCAATGCTTCGAATGTAGTTGGCCAGGACTGGCGGGCACGACTGGACAAGTCATTCCAAGAGAACCTTGGAAAGTTCAGGAAGTACGATGGCAAGTCGGTGCAGGATCTCCTCCGAGCCTTGCGAAACAAAGTAAGCGAGCTATTACACTTTGTGTACGCCCAGGGTCTAAAAGGTTCTGTAGAAACATCATTACCAGGACTTACCAGAGAATCTCCGGAGGCAACTGCACCCAATACCTGAAGGGTACCTCGCGTACTTCACGCGTCGCTTCCCCCTACTATTCATGCATGTTCACAGTGTCGTTGCGTCTTCCGCTCTACGACATGAGGCAATGTTCAGGTCCTATTTTGATCTGAACGAGCACTGACCGGTGACCTCTCTAACTTGTGCTTCTGTATTTTCCTTGGCGTCCTACGTGTTTTCCTGTTTACGCTTTCGATCTAAGCATCATTTATAATATTATATCCGTGTATCACATACGTTCACTCTGTTGTAGATCTCTAGTGCAATGCATCTTCTCTTTGCCTCCAGCACAAGGGGCATGTTGTCATCGATGGCGCTGGTCCGTTACCAAGCGCTGAGTCCCAGATCAACAACTTTCAGTACGGAGCATACGAAACTTGACGCTTGAACTCTTTACGACCCACCATCTTCCGCAACAAGGATCAGAAACAAATTATGCTCGCTTCTCGAGTTCTCTTGCGTACCAGGATCACCTCTTCACGACACCTGTCTACCAGAGCGGCCACCATTCTAAATGCCTTGGACTTGTCAACGAACACTGAGATTCCAGGAGTTTACGACGGAACTTGGGGAGGTTCAGGGGATCTTCTCGAAAGCAAATGCCCCACCACTGGTGAAGTACTGGGTCGAGTGAGGACGGTGCGTCGGTATTCGGGACTGAAGGGCGAGAGCCGATACTAATTACCGTCCAATTCCTGTAGGCATCTCCCAAAGAACTACACGAGGCCCTCGATAAGACGCGAGGGGCTTGTCGTTACATTCGCAGTGTTCCCGCACCAAAGCGAGGCGAGATCCTCAGGCAGGTTCGGGAAGCGCTTGCAACCAAGGTACTTGCGTATATGCGCTCAGATCCTGTGTCGACCCCGCTAACGACGATCCTTGCTAAAACGTTATAGCGTGATGAACTCGGTGCACTTGTTTCTTTGGAAATGGGTAAAATTAAGACGGAAGGTCAAGGTGAAGTACAAGAGTTCGTTGACATTGTCAGTTATTCCCCACATCCACCCTGATATACCATGGCGCGTTCACTCACTCATGGAACACTGTAAATACTTAGTGTGACTACGGCGTCGGTTTATCAAGAATGATGAACGGGAGAGTCGTTGCGTCGGAACGACCCGGTCACTCGATCTTGGAAGGTATGTTTATAATCTCTCGTGAAACATATCGACCCACAAGCCGATTATCTCTTCAGTCGCAAACCCTCTTGGAGTTGTTTCTGTGTTGACTGCATTCAACTTCCCGGTCGCCGTCTACGGATGGAACTTTGCGCTGTCCTTGGCTGCTGGCAATGCGACCATTTGGAAGCCTTCGGAGACTACTCCCCTATGTGCTGTAGCGGTCACGAAGATCATCGCGCAGGTCCTGGAAAACAATGGTATCCCCGGTGCGGTATCGGCTCTCGTAACTGGTGACAAGTACATTGGAGAGGCTATCACGGAGAGCAAGGATGTGGACCTAGGTCAGTACCTCGGCGCATAACTTTGAAACTTCAACCCACAGCTCGGTTCCAGTCTCATTCACCGGCAGCGAGCACGTCGGCCGTATCGTCGGCAAGACTGTTCAGTCCCGCTTTGGAAAAGTTCTCCTTGAACTTGGCGGAAATAACGGTATGCGTCATACCAATCGGTCCCTGTCGGTCCCATCCTCACGCATTTACCGTAGCATCTATCATCATGCCCGATGCCGACATGAATTTAGCGCTTCCTGCCGTATTCTTTGGTGCAGTTGGCACAGCAGGTCAACGTTGTACCTCTACTCGCAGATTGTACCTTCACAGTTCGATCGCCGACGAATTCCTGACCAAACTTCAGAAACTCTACTCTTCGGTCCGTGTTGGTGACCCCTTGACTGCCAGCACCCTCCTCGGACCACTTCACACCTCTAAGGGTGTGTCGACGTACGCTGCCGCTATCGATCACCTCCGTTCCATTGGAGCCGACATCCTCACGGGCGGTGAGAAGTACCTGAATTCGCCCCTGGACAAAGGAAATTTCGTACAGCCTACTATTGCCATTCCAAAATCCCTCAACACCACAGATAAGATCTGGCGAACGGAGACTTTTGCTCCCGTACTGAACGTCGGAATCTTTGATGAGCTTGAACAGGCCATCGAATGGAACAACAATGTGCCGCAGGGCCTGTCGAGTAGTTTATGGACGAGGGACATCAGGAACGTCGGAAAGTGGATCGGACCCGCTGGCTCTGACGCGGGCATCGTCAATATCAATGTGGGCACGAGCGGTGCAGAGATTGGTGCTGCGTTCGGTGGAAACAAGAGCACTGGCTGGGGTCGCGAGTCTGGAGGAGATGCCTGGAAGCAGTACGTCCGTTGGAGTGCCTGCACCATCAACTTCTCGGATGCTGCTCCTTTGGCCCAAGGAGTCGATTTCTCCGTCGACGCGTGAGCGTTGAACATTTTCCCTCTACATCTTGGTCTTGTATCTATTCATGTATCCCATTGCCGCGCTCGTCTCACTGCAAACACCTGACTGCAGCATATTCAAATGAGTGAATTCCATTCGTCTAGTACAACAAGAAAACGATACAAGGGTACAATACTTGGTTACAAGCCAGAAAAGAACGAAGGGTCAGTAACAATCTGATTCTTGCCTTTCTTCTCCCTTTTCTTGGCCAACGGGACCTTGGTTTGTTTCTTCTTCCGCTTCTTGGACTTGGGCTCCCCTTCCGATTCCGGCTCATCGGTGTCCCAACCCTCAGCCTTTTTCTTTTCCTCTTTCACCATCTCAGGAACAATAACGTCGGGACGCTCGTTCTCACTATCCGCATTCTCGCTGACCTCCCCTTCTGCATCATCTTCATCTTCGTCCTCAAATATGTCCTTCAGGTCCGTCAATTTGAGGACATCTTCATGACCCACGCTGCCAACCCAATGTCCCTCCCCAGCACGATCTATGACGATGCGTTCAACAGGGTAATCTCCATGGTCGGTGACAATTCCAAGGAGTTTGGTAGGAAGAAGCTGGACTACACGGATGAGACCATCCGACGAACCGGTCAAGATAGTCGAGTGGGATGATGGGTATGAGGACGGAAGCGCAGATAGCGTATCAATTGAGTGTGGGTGTCTAGGTGTGTTGGGTTGATTTTTCAGTGGACGCAGCCTGAGTGAGGACATTCTGCGTACCCTGGAACACGGTCAACACAATCACCCCAACCACTTTTACGGTTGAAAATTGACAGGATGCCCATTTGAGTTCCAACAACAACTTTCTGTCCACTTGAACGGGGTTCAGATGGAGGGGTCATTGTGAAAAAAAAACTACCGACCCCTTGATGGCTACGGCGGATAGTAACTCATCCTCTTGGTCCTCTGACTGGGCAAGTGGTGTTGTCTTGCTTGACCTGATATCAAGGACTGAAAGCGTTCCATCACCGCTGCGAATTTCAAATCCGCTCAGCTAGAGCAAAGCAATGCTCGAAAGTGCGGACAAACCTTGTCACCACAAGGTGCCTCTTGTCTGATAACCATAAAAAATCGGAGATAAAGTCAAAGTGATGGTTATACGCTCGAATTTCTGCAGGGGTCCGGGAGTCCCAAAGCTGTAGGAACGGGGGGAAAGCGGTCAGAGTGGGCAAGTAGAATTCAAGGACTGCGCACCTTCACAGTTCCATCATCATCCCCTGTAGCCAAAAGGTGCTGAGAGACATATCGAACACGGTTTATTGGTGCGCTTTCCCATACTCAGTGCTCCTAGGATGGGTTCTGATATCTGGACACCCACTCGTGCACGGCCGGTCGGGTATTGGTTATCTGTGCAGTCCTGGTGTCGATTGTGCTATATTCCCAACAAAAACAGAATTTTTCTGACCAAAGCGGCGGACTGACACGGGGCGTGGGTACTCACCACAAAGACTTTCCTTTGCCAACGGACCAGATGTGGTCTCCCTGCTCGTCGATGGCCAACCCACGACACGATCTCTTAGACGGTTTGAGTGTGAACCTTTGATCATGTTGGCCCTGCTCGTCATAGCCGAAAGCCTTGACCTCCCCCGTGAGTAGTCCGGCATACACAATGGACTCTGTAGGGTGGAATATAAGGTCAAAGGTTTGTGCGCCGACCGAGATATCTGGCATTTTTGCTCTCGGAAGGTAGAATGGCTCTTGAAGCTTGACCCGCCACCACGGGACCAAGGCGTGACAAGACAAAAGTGTGACGCGACGAGAAGGGTGACGCGCTACATAATATTCAACAACTCATCCTCACCTTTCCCAGTCCAACCGCTCTTGATCAAGGCTACCATGTTCAAACTCCTCCGACGCCTCTCTAGCTCTGTCTTCCCGCGCAACGACAGGCCATGGGCTGACGATGGTGCGTCCGCTATTTTTCTCTCACTCTGCATTGCTGACCCGGACGCCGAACAGCGACGTCCACCGCTCCTACTATCGGAATGAAACGCAGATTAAGTTCTGTCGACATGGACCTTGACACTCCCGTCGGCTCCTTATCCAAGAAATCTAAGAGGGGAAAAGACGCAGACGTCTCAGACGACGAGGAGCCTGCCTCTTCGCCTGTCACCTCTTCTCCACTCCCTCCCAAATCGTCTCCCCCGCCGGAGGACGTGAAGGAGGTCACCACTGGTGTCAAGGAGATCGAACTAGATCAGAAGCCGGATGTGCCACTATCGGATCCTTCTGAGGTCGTCGAGCCGCCCGCTACTCTCGTCGCAGAACCATCCGTGGAGGCCAATGAACAGGTTAAGACCGACACCGAGGAGGGTTCTACCCCGGAACAACGGTCCGGAGAGGGAAACGCGCTAGAGGTGGAGGGATCACAAGACCATCATACAACAGACGAAATCCCGGTCAAACCGGTGCAAGAACCTACATATAACTCGAAGGATACCACAAAGGCCTCCGAGGAAGCTGCCAAATGCCTCTCTGTCGACCCCGCATCCGCATCGCCTACCACGGTCGTCTCTCGGCCGAAATCTACTGTTGAGGAACCGGTAGCCTCGGATGACGAGCTAGAGGCCGATGCGTAATTTCCGTCCATTCTCCTTTCCCCTGGGATTGAGTTGTGCATAAGTATTTTTATCGGATATATACCTGCTGATATCTCTCATACAACATACGTATTCTTGGTTTTTTAGTGCTATTGTCACATCCTTCTTCTCCGATACCACCCTTATACGCTCCCTGTACTCGATCCTCTTTGCTACGCGCTCACCTTGCTCTCGATCACATTCTTTACCAAATCCACGTCTGCTGATCCCACTTCAATCACCCTCTGTTCCTTTTGTAACAAACCCTGAAACTCCTCTGGGAGTACATCACGGTCGAAGTTGAATGCGGGGAACGATGCCAAAGCTTCGGCTACAGCTTCTGAGAACTTTGCTGGGTGTGCTGTAGAAAGCGATACCCGGATAGGCGAAGGATTCGAACTGACGCGAAAGACATTCTCAGCCTCTCCGTGAGTGTCACATCGGCATCTGAGCAACATACATTGGTTCTGAAGCAATGATTTGAGCAGCTGTCAGCCCGACGGCGGTATGAGGATCGGCGATGTAAGAGGGCTCCGACTCATAAAACCTCCGTATCGTTGCCAGTGTCTGTATGGGTCGCTCACTTGATACTCATGAAACCCCCGACGGGAAACACCCTCACCTGATCGTCAGAAACCCGCTCAGCGGTGAAGTCTCGTTTGGCAAGTTCGAGTACCTTTCGAGGCACCTCGACTCGACCGTCGGACTTGACGCTCTTCATCCACCCATCGACCACAACACAAGCGGCGTCCACACTTCCTGTTCCTTCGGCTTCGTAGGCAAGATACCACAGTAACCTTTCGAAGTTACTCGAAACGAGGATATCCATTGCGGGACTGAGGGTCTCCTTCACAGCGACAACAGATTCTTTTCCGTCTGGAGCACCGTTTGTGAGGGCAGCGACGGTTTCAGCGCCCAACTCAACACGTTCGTACTTCCCAGTCTTCCAGAACCGTGCGAGGATATCGTTCGAATTCGTTGCGACCACAAGTTTATCCATAGGCAGACCCATGCGTTTGGCGTAGTATCCTGCCAGAACATCGCCAAAGTTACCTGTCGGGACGACGTATTGAATTCGCGCCCCAGGAGAGATCGCTTGGACGTGGAAGTACGAGAGGAAGTAGTACACCGTTTGAGCAAGGATTCTGGCCCAGTTAATGGAATTTACAGCTCCTAGGCGGTGTTTCTCGTTGAATTCCCTATCTCCGAAGAGAGCTTTGACGGTGTCCTGTGTCCCGGTTTAGCCGGGCTTTGGAAGTTAACTTCTATTGGAGAACATACCTGACAATCGTCGAACGTTCCTTTGACAGCGATATTGTGAACGTTTGCATCGGTGATCGTGGCCATCTGAGCTTGCTGGATAGGGGAGACACGACCCTTTGGGTGAAGAATAAAAATCGAAACATTCTCCTTGTTTCGAAGACCATAAATCGCAGCACTAATGAAGTTTTTAGTAGCTGGGTTATCGCGGTACAACTAGACGTATACCTTCCGGTATCTCCACTGGTCGCTCCAACTACGGTCAACTTCTCTTTCGGTTCTCCGCTGGACTTCTTCGCGTTCCTCCTGGCCAGGAAGAATTCGAACAGGTTTCCAAGTAGCTGAAGTGCAACATCCTTAAAAGCAAATGTTGGGCCGTGGAAAAGCTCGAGGACGAACAGCTTCTCATTGAGTTTTTGAAGCGGCGTGATGTCCGGATGGCGAAACGTGCTGTAAGATTTTTCGACCAGTTTCCTCAGATCGTCGCGAGAGATCTCGTCTTCAGAGATGTAGAGGGAAAGGACCTCGACGGAGAGGTCGACAAACGAGTGGGATTTCCATTTCTCTTGCCAATCTGAAGGGAGAGTGGGGATGTGCTCTGGGATATACAACCCTCCGTTTGGTGCAAGTCCAGTGAGGACGGTCTGGATCCAAGGTCAGCATAGCCAAGAGAGAGAACGCAAGTCAACGCACGTCCTCGAACGAGAGCCGTTCAGAATCACCTCTAGTTGAAAAGTACTTCATCCCTTTCTCTTATATAAAAGCCGCGCGAGATCTGGAAGGACAGGATGGTCGAGAAAAAGAAAATCCAGCGGATACGGGGGACCGTGGCCTGGGGAATCGAGTCAGGCGGTTACAATCGCTACTTTTCATACTTATGGATCTGGATTTACTCGGTCTGCACCAAAGGCACCAAAAGGATTTGTCGTCCCCGACGCAGGATTCTGCAGAGACTCATCGTGTCAATCAGCGTTCGCAGTTGTAAGAGGGGGATGGGATTGGAACCGGGCCGCATCGTTATTCCACACACACTGTCCCAGTGACCTCCATCATGTCCAACCCGAACGACCCGAGGGACGCGTCTCTGGAAACCAGGGTCACCTTTCCGAAATCCTGGAATCGGGATGAAGCTGGTTAGTTTTGCAAGCTGTCTTTCAAACCAACGTACCCAAGTAATTCCGTGTACAACAGATGCACTGGGTTCCTCCAACATGATGTTGTCAGGTCTCATCCTCATCACCCGGAACAGGTTTGTCCAGGCGTACGCTCTATTCACTTCTGCAAAGCTAATGGTCGGTCCCGACATCGAACAGGCTGTTAGCGTGGCCAGCACTCTTGCTCGCCATTTCAGGTGCCGTTAACCAACACCCGCTTCGCACAAAGGATGGTTCTACTGGCATAACCGGTCTTTGGTAGGCTTTTGCTTCGCATACCCCTTCCAAACCCATACACGTCTACTGCTATTATATCCCGAACGTTTGACTGAGCTTACACTCAGGTTTGCCATCTCCGCATTAATCGCGTCATACGTTCCGATGATCCTCGTCACGCCTCCTCAGGTTGGTCAGTCGCCTCTCCAGTAATTCTCCTCCACATGTTGCTGTTCCTTCCGTGTTCGGAACCATCTCTCGTTCCGTGAATATATATATTCGTGTTTTTTAGCCGGTACTCTCCGTGGGTTCCAACAAAGTTAGCGAAACAAAAGCTTTGAATATTGGGTACAGTGAGAGGTTTTGATACTGATATATGCCTAGTCCATGGTGTGTATTGCGCGAACGTAACGAAACAACGAGATAGCTGACGAACCTCGGGGGGCTAAACGAACTGCGAAACGTCGATTAACTCATTTCGTAGCCACCGCCAAAACAATGACCACCGCAACGAGACCTAGCCCCAATATTGCCCCCCCTACAATCGACGCTATCCTGCAGCGTCTGACCCATGGATCTGCCCCGGCTAATCTGCCCCCCTCAACCTCCTTCGGACACAGTGTAGTGGTGCTAGACATCGATGGTGCCCTGGCGGTGGCCTTGAAGCTCGACGAAGGGTCTGGGAGTATCCACTTCTTCAACCCACTCCCATCCTCTCCATGTGGAACCACCTCTCTGTCCACGTCCATGCTAACCTTCTCCTTCTGCTTCCCCTGCTTCACCTCGTTCTCAAGAACCAGGGCTTCCCTTGGAGGCATCCACCCTCCTATAAGCCAACACCACGGCGCGACGAATCCAACCCAGAAGAGCACACAAGTCGACGATACTAGATAATGCTTCTGCTCTCCTCCCCTCGCCGTCGAGAAGAGTTCCTTCCCATCCGATGCTGAATAGAACAGGGTTTTCATCCACCTTTCCATGATGAATCTGTCATCTTCTACAACGGTCGCTGTTTCTTCAATAACTCGATCGTCCACCATCACGGATTCGTTCTTGACCGTCGTCGATGCGATAGACATGACACTCACCGCCCCTGCTCCCTTGGGTCTCTGCACAGTAGCAGGGACCGTGTTGGGCCCATGTTGGGGGTCTGATACAATATTGAAGGTGATTTCTGATTCGCTGAACACCTTGCTCTGACGCTGTTCCGTCTCCCGTTCGATTTGAGGTTGCTCCGGCACTGATATCCTCACATTCGAACTTGAGGGTTGTTCCTGAACATCCTGCCTGCGTTCTTCCGCGTGTTCCGGCTCTCGTTCAGTGTCCTCCTGGTTCTCAGGATAAACAACCAACTCCGCGGTGGACGGTATATCGTGTTTAGTGATGACCCCCGGGCCAGGTTCGGTTTCCCCACTTGTGGCAGTCACGAAGCTCTTCTCGGAGGCGGAATCCTCGTAGATGGCCGAACATTTCTGGGAATGATCCAGGAACCCGAACCGGTGACTGCGCGGTGTTGTGAGGGACTGAGGCGTGTTTGGTTGAGAGTAGGATAGTTGGGAACGTTGTGGTGATGTGGTAGAAGGTGAAGGCCTTGTTGAAACCACAACTTTCGGAGGGTGTGAAGTATTGCAATTACTCGGTGGCCCCGGTGAACGGGTGGATGTTGGTGAAGAGAGGATTCCCACCGGAATCCCGCTGAATGCGGGTCGGAAGTGGAGAGGTGGGAGTTGAGGTGCGCCAGAGGCTTGTGAATGCAGCGAGTTGGAGGAAGTTTGACTGAGTGTCCTCTTTAGTGATCGTTTGAGGAATGCCGGGTGAGTTGCTATTTGTCATTGGTGTAAGGCAGATGCGAAGGTATGGGGAAGGATGGAGATCATAGGGTGGGCGGGCATTGGATAACAGTAAGTGAAAAGACAAAAACTCAGTCCGAATCCGAACTGAATCAAATCTTTCATTTGCATACCTTGCAAGCTCATTATCCTCTCCTGGATCGTAGAAGTCGTTGAATGTATCGATGGGGCATGCGTTTTCGGTGGCGTCGACGATCCACCGGCCTCCCCTTCTTTCTGCGTTGAAGCCAACTCTCTCAAATCCGGATTGGAAGGTTCATAAATAGGTGAAAGGATGCTCAGGCTGTTATGCATGCCTCCAGGGCCTAACGACCGAGTACTACGTGTGCGCTTCGGAGTACGAGCCCGGTGGAAGAATCGCGCATAGGAATGATTTGAGGAAGCGGAGGAGGAAGAGGATGTCGCAGAGTAGAAGTGATCTTGGTCTTGGAGTTGTTGGAGGGTGGAATCCGGAGGAGGGTCTAGATGTAAGATTTCTAGAGGCGTGGATGCAGACCTGCCTATCGTCGAGAGAAATCCCGGAACGGCCGCCGTCACAGATTCTTCGGAGAGCGGGCCCGCACCATACCCGGAAGTGGAAACATCGTTATCGAGCCCGTCCTGCGGGAGATCCGGGAGGGCTCTCCCTTGATCAACTTCGGCGATACTCGAGGCGCAAGATTCGACGACCCGAATGGAGCTGACGCTCGACAATCTATCATCGTCCATGTGAGGTTGACTTCCGTTCCCTCTTTCTAGGTCTATGTCGACCGAGCCGGTGGTGGACCGCTTAGCTCCGTACCAGGGCAGGAGGGAGGTGAATCCGCTGAACATTGGAAATGGTATCACGATAAAGGGAGGGAGGGTACGGAGGCTGGAAGTTTAAACAAAGGAAAGCGAAGGATATGGAAATAGATTCGTAAAGTCGTCAAAGGGACAAGAGGGATACCAGGGATGGCGCAGGGACGTCTGCGCCGACGGGGAGGGGGGAGGAGAGGAAAGAGGGGAAACGATGGCAAGTATGAAGCGCGTGTCGAAAGACCTCAAAACCAAAATAATCCAGGCGTCAGGGCGTACGGGTGTACCAGGTGTTGGTTTATTAATCCATCGTAGCCGTAATATTGTACGGATACGCAACAGCAACGAGGGCGAGAGTGGAGATTAAAGTGATGAGGAAAGTAGGGGGGAAGACTCACGACTTCGTACGGTCCTCGATTTCATTAACAGATTGTCGGAAGTAATACTAGTACTCACCAATACAGTCTCACCATCTCGTGCGTACTAGTGGACGCGGATTAGTTCGTATCCCACGGAACCGGAAAAACGGGCCCGGAAACTTTCACATCACGTATGTGAACATGCGATTTCTGGCATCTGATGAGGGCGAGGGTGGGACTGAGTCTTGAAGCGTGTCAAACGAACCGGATGTCCAGATATTTGGGGGGGAGAGTTTCGAAACTCAAACACGCGCACGATCCTCTAGCCGAATAATATCGACCGTCAGGGGTGTGGATCACACTGAACAGCCCACGTCACGTTTTCCAAACGAGAACCCCAAGATGAAAACCGGGGCTAAGCACGAGACCACGCATATTTGGCATGGCGTGTAGTTCGAAAGAAGGCGTACGATGATACAGATAAGTATCGCAGTCATGGAAAGAGATGCGGGAGAGGTGCCGAAGCCATGAGGTCGCCGCTCGTTGTAAATTACTCAAAAACGTCAACAGGGTCGCGTGGCCCGAAAACACGTTCCACTTCCTAGATATACAACCCAACCTGTTCGTGGCGACAGTGGGGGATAGTTAGATGACGGAATACGAAAGCAGGTCTGCTGTCCGTTTGCCAAGGATGATCAATGGTCTATGGATAGCACAAGGGCGGATTACTGAGTAATACTCATAACCGACGCCTCAAAGACACGGGGTATCAAGCTGTTCCCCTTCTAGAACGACCTCTCAAGCCTGTTTCTTTTGTAGTGATTTGGGCAGCTCTTTGACGAAAGATAAGAAGTCCCTCCCTTGCATATACGGTCGAAGCGGTTCAGGTATAACCAAACCCTGGGGACGGGCATGAGGCCAGGGTTAGGGCGGAAATGGATGAGCACTAACCTCTGGCGTTTGGTAATTTTCTACGATGCAACACAACGCTCGTTCGGTCGCACACAGGGTACCGTTCAGCATGTGGACATAGACCTTTCTGGCCTGGTCTTTGGACTTTAGCCCACAACGGACTTCAAGCCTCCTGCTTTCTGTCAGGCGATAAGAGACGTGCGGGGATTGACCAATTGAAGAGGGGGCGTACGGTAGTCTGTGCAATTTGAGCATGACACGAGCTCTTTATGAGCACCCTGGAAAGGAAACCAAGCCTCGAGATCGTACTTCTGGGAGGCAGCGAGGTTGAGGGCACTGGAAACGATGGCGGCGACTCTGTATGGAATTTTAAGGGACTGGTAGAATTCCTCTGAGGTGGCCACCATTGAGTCGAACATCTCCCAGGACTTTTCAGGATCTGTTATACAGAACTGCTCGACCTTTTCAAATTGATGAACACGGAAGATACCCCACATATCTCGACCAGCAGATCCTGCCTCTTTACGGAAACAGGTAGAGTAACCGGCATACTTGATTGGGAGCTGTTTCTCTGGGCTCTCAAACCACTCGTCTGAATGGAACGAGGAGATAGGCTGTTCGGAGGTGGCAATGAGATATTTTTCATCTTCGCCAATAACCTGAGACGAAACGGGAGTGAGTTTATTGATCGAAACGGGGGGAGCAGATGGACCTTGTAGAGTTCTTCGTCGAACTGGTCAAGCTGGGCGGTTTTGGCCATTACGTCCTTATTCATGAAGAAAGGAGGCTGGATCTTCTTGTAACCTTTTTTGCGCAAAAAGTCGAGGCCGTATGAGATCAGGGCCTGGTTGAGGTCGACGCCATCGTTTGTGAGAAAATAGCCGCGATGGCCTGAGATTTTTGTGCCTGGACGTGAATCGTTGAATACTGGAGGAGAGGAATGGAGATTCTGCAGAGATTACCTCGATCGAGGTCCATTGCATCCAATCGGAGGAGGACCTCATGGTGGGCGAGGATACCAGGCTTTTTCTCAAAGGTGCCATTCGGACCGTCTGGGTGCCAGGTGCGAAGGACCTGATTATCGTCCTGGGATTGGGTTCTGGGAGGTGAGGATTTGGAGAAGGAGAAGGGAGGATGACTCACCTCCGTGTTGCTGACTGGGACCGCCTTGCCAACGATGTTGCCTGCAGTGGAGGCTTTTGCACGCATTGCAGCCTCATGTTCCTTTGCCTGTTTGCGCTTCGCCTCTACCTGTGCGTCGATCTCCTTTTTCTTCGCGACGAGATCATCTGCGTCTTCCTTTGCCTGAAGGGTGTTTGAGCTAGACGTGTTGAGATTAAAATTGTGTGGGTTGGCAGACCTTTTTCTTTGCGGCGATCTCTTTCTGGACCTGATTCACTGACTTGGCCAGGTTTGAAGCTTCATAGTCGACTGCGGTGGTGTAGGTGAGAGACGGGCGGTTAGCGGGTGAGATTGAGATCGGTGCGTACGCTTGACCCAGTCCGCATACATTTGGGCGACTTCATCGACGATTTGGTCCGAGAGACCCCTTTTCTTCTGGGAGTTTCTGATCTCGTCTGGGTCACCGCCCTTTGCTTGGATGAAGTGGAGGATGTCGAGGGTCATGGTGCAGATGCGATCGGTTACCAGATTGGGAAATTAGAGTGTCTTCGGGGGAGATGTTTCCAACTCTCTGCTGTACATAAAAAGTTGTCGCGACGTCCAGGATGGAATCAATGTTTGCGCCTTCTTCCCTTTCGCCTCGCGCCCGTCGTTCTCTTCTTCGCCGACAACATGCAGTACACGCAGACTCTGACTTCACCCGTCTCCTCGATTCCGTCCTCGGTTCTCCCTTCCTCACCACACACGACCTCCCAGACCTCGATGTCGTCGACGGCTCTTTCCAGGCTGTCCCCCTCTCCCTCGCTGTAACCCGCCCCTCGTCCCCGGAAATGGTCAACCAGCACTTCGCTCGCCCTAGAGGCCTCATTCCGCGACTCTGGGACGCCCTCCGCCGCTTAAAGCACAAGTCATCAACGTACATCGACGACGGCCAGCCCCTCGACGGAGAGGAGGGTGAATTAATCGACGATGAGGCCTGTTTCATCGACGTCGACTCCTTCACAACCGCAGTAGACATCGTCGCACGACTCCCCCCTGAACTCGCAATTCACCTCCTCAGTTTCCTCGACCTAGACTCCGTCATCGCTTGTCGCGCGGTGTCCAGGACATGGCGCATATACGCACAGGATAATGCAATCTGGAGAGACCTCTTTTACCGCAGGACTGAATGGGGTCTTGACCTCTCTCGCGCTCGGTTCTCTGCAGCCACAACCAGACGCGTCTCGTACATATCCTCCATCTCTCCAGAACTTGCCCCTCTCTCCCTTGATTGGTGGCTCCTCTACAAGTCTAGAACTCAGCTCGAGAGTCACTGGCTCCAGGGTAAGGCCAAGATGACAAAGATATCCGGCCACTCTGACAGGTTTGTTCCCCACGTTCGGCCTCACTTTGGTTGGCACTCATGTCACCACAGTGTATATTGTCTCGAGTTTGATTCCAAGCGCATAATTACTGGTTCACGCGACAGAACCGTCAAAGTTTGGTCGTTAAAGACTGGGAAACAGTTGGCTTCCTTCAAGCGCCATACTGGCAGCGTCCTTTGCTTGAAATTCGACAAGGATTGGGATATTGACGACCCCTTCGCTCCTGGTTTCATGGTTACCGGCAGTAGTGACTGCTCCATTATTGTATGGAATTTATTTGCCAACGGACGCAAGGCTGAGGTTTCTGCCATCCTCGGCGCCCACACGGGGGGTGTCCTAGATCTTCGTATCGACCACAGGCACATCGTCAGCTGCTCTAAAGACACTCTCATCCGTGTCTGGGACAGAAACACCCTGGATCTGCTCGCCACCTTCGAGGGGCACCAGGGTCCGGTGAATGCCGTAGGGCTCCAAGGCAACAAGGTCGTTAGCGCCAGTGGTGATGGTAAGATGATGATGTGGGATATCACCACCGGGGAATGCCTTAAGACGTTCGAGGGCCATGACCGAGGTTTGGCTTGCATCGAGTTCAAGGTTTGCCCTCTGCTCTCCTTGACCCTTTCTTAATCGTAACTCGCCTTCCCTTAGGATGACTTGATTGTCTCCGGCTCGAACGACTGCAAGATCAAAGTCTGGTCCGCCTCACGCGGGGAATGCATCCGAACTCTCACCGGCCACGACCTACTCGTTCGTGCTCTCTTTTTTGACCCAATGACCGGCCGTCTCGTCAGCGCAAGTTATGACAAATCCGTCAAGGTCTGGGACCTCAATACCGGCAGGCTTATCACGGAGTTCAAGAACAGTCATGTTAGTCATATATTCGATGTCAAGTTTGATGTCAGAAGGATCGTTAGGTTAGTCATTCAAATACCCATTGCACTCACGCTCCAGTCTCACTCTCGTATAGCACTTCGCATGATCAAAAGATTGTGGTGCTCGATTTCTCCGAGGGGCTAGACACCGCCATGTTCGTTTAAACGCCCTTTTTCTTGATGGCTGGATCTCAAGAATAATACTACTCCCTCAACAACCTTTCGCATGAACGTCGCACACGAACACACACGAACACATCATCATTTCGCATCTTGGTCCTCCTGTTTACGTCCCGCTTTTCGCTTTCTTCGCTCCTTCGGATGGACATAATTTTCTTTAATTTATTCTTCCTGTCTCAGATATCCTAGTCATTTCGCCGTGCTTTTCGTTGTCGTCAATCCCACGTCTTCTTCCCTTCCCCTTCCCTTCCCCAACCCCTTCCCATTCCCCATTTGTTCTGCTTTCTTCAATCTCTTGTTATCTGGTCATCAAGCCATCATCTTCCAAGCCTTCCAAACATCAAAAACTATAAGCATCGATCACGAATTGTAGAATACAGAATGATACATCCTGTAATTTCTGTGGAACCCCACTCTATACATATGTATGTACAGTAATGAAGAGAATCTCCGCATCGGCCCCACGTCTATCTGAGTTTAGCTCAGTCATCATCGTCTTCGTCCTCGTCGAATGGGTTTTCCCAATCCACCTCTGGAGCGACCTGAGGTTTTCCAAAGGTCGAAGAACTCGAATTCGCATCGGACGGACCGGGAGGGATGTCGTTTGGGTCTACGTCTTCGTCGTCTGGTTGGATTGGTGTGGCGCCTTTGGTGTTTTCACTCTTGAGTTCGTTTTCGAATTCCGGTTTTGCCGGAGCCGATTTCCGTGCGCTTTCTAATTCCTCTTCTCGGATCTTCTTGGGGGAACCGGAGAAAACCAGAGTCCACAACCGAATTATTAATCTGTTCAGTATGAAGCATCTACATCCCGTCGATCGCAAGCTGAAAGCGTGAATGGTGGCTTACAACGAATCATGAACCGGGTTCCTCTCTTCCTCACTGACTTGAATCCCAAACTTCTGCGCCGCCGAGTAAAGGTTCCGCTTGGGGTCTTGGTACCTGCAAACGCTTTCGATAGCTGGTCTGAGGTCCAAAAGGTATACCTTCCCTTCCCCACGTCTCGGGTTCTGATCCTGAACACTGGCAGAGGGAGGACGGCGTGGATCCCGCGAGCGATTCGCGTCCCTATCCTGGTCGAAGGAGGGTTGATGCCAACCCGATCCTCCGATGGATTGAGGGGTGAGGTCGTAACGTTTGGGAGGGTCATACAGTAAACTGTTGATACCCTCCTCGACCTCCGGAAACGATCCTGTCGGGAAACAATTCTTTGCCCAGAATACGTTGTACAAGAACAACACGAGAGGCGAAGTTTCTGACGATCGTGCTCGAAGATACGAGGTAATCTTCTCTCCCATGACGTCTTTACTCACGATTTCCTCGGTGACTGGGACTGGCGAGTCTCCGGAAGGTCGCGGTCGTGATGGTCCTAGAGATCGGTACTCTTTGACGATGTAACGGGTCGTTAGCAGAGGTTCTAGCCTACTGTACTTGTCACGGTCCTCTGGGTGTGTTATTTCGAATTCCATGAGAGTGAGGTCGAGGAGCCGTTTGGTATCTTGCTCCCAGTGTGTCCAAACCACCGTGACCCACCTCGCTCTACTCCATGTACGTCGAGCAGAGAATAGTTTCCAATCGTTTGACTGAATTAAAGCGTGTAAAGTCCTGAATAATCGGAAATTAAAAGCAGAAGGAGAGATTAGTTAAAATCGTGGCCAGTTCGCACAAACACACGGGTCCAGTGACGGAGACAATACCTTCCTTTGATGCTCATACGCGGCAGTAACCTTCTTCGTCTCTGCGCTTCCCAGCTGTGTACGCCACAGATTCGCCTTGTTCTTCTTTGTAAAGCGAGGCCACACGAGATCGCATATTCGATCGTGTTGTGCTTTGTTGTACTCGAGAGGCGAGATAGAAATGAACTGGGATGGCGACAAGGGACGTGGTCCTCGACCATATTCATGAGGTGGCACCACTCGAAGGATCTGTGGAAGTCCTGTCTCGGTTGCATACCCTGCATAATGGAGGAGGTTACGCGTAAGCTACCGAGACTCCAGAGGAATCGTCCAGCAACGATGAAGCGCACCGAGGAGGAGGATCCGGCCAGATTGGCCCTCGAGGTTGTATCTTTCGACGACCCGGTAACACTCTGCGCTGGATGAGTTCATATCGCGCTCAGGTGTGCAGCGGAGGAGGTGGTGCCCTAGAGGTGTGTCCCAGGATGCCGGCGTTGCCGTGAGGTGGCAAGTTCAACAGCTCGCTATTTCCCTTGATCTACGGAAGACGGATACGGAGGGGGACTTGCCATTTGATGCTTCCGGGAGTCTGCGGTTCCACCTTTGATAGACATCCAGGATATCCAACACTCATGTCAACCGCGGCCACCAAATGACAAGGTAGTAACGGTCGAGTAATCATCGTGAATTCATCACTGATATTGCAGCAGACATACAATCCACTCCATTACAATCTACTCTTTGTAGGGGAAGTCGACAGTGAGCCAAATGTATTTGATATAGCATCTGCAACGTTATCTGGCTGCATCTGCGGCACCAGATGTCCGTAGTTTGCGACTCGTTGGATCGACGCAGCTTCACCTTTGAACGCGTTCTTGTGTATATCCTCTTTGATCGGAGCAGGACTAGCGGCCGAGTCAGCGCCACTCGGGATAGAACTTTGAATACGCTACTTCGGCTCACATGTAATCGTCGATGGCCCCCCAAATGACATGTACGGGCGTGCTCGAACACAATGTCTCGAGGAAGTCAAACGCGAGTGCTTGACTGGTCTTGTCTTTGAAGGTCGCAGATTCTTGTATTCTGGTACACTTGAGGGTCACACCAGGTCTATCGAAGGGATCGTCCTTGGTTGTTTCCCGAAGGCCAAACTCCTGCAAAGACACCGACGTTAGTGATTGACGGTTCGAAGGGGAGAATGGTAGGAGTTGGTTATAGTCCTACTGACCACGAAGAGTTTGACCACCCGCTTATCCCATGTCTTCATCCCTTTCGTAGAAAGCGACGTCCACGCTTCTTCCCTGCTCTCCCAGAAATCTCTACGAACGAGGGCACCCTCGTCGAGTCCGAATTTACGACCACTTGCTTTGGAGTGTCGGGCAGTTATTAACATGGGCTCCACAAGAATCAATGAGTCGAACGTGATAAGGGGGTAGAACGAATGGGTAAGAATCCTTGGGGTTCGTTCAGCCAAAGACTTCGATTGTAGTTTCGCGAGGGCACACGTACAATGAAACCCCGCCCATAGAATGTCCAATTCCAATCAGCCTCTTACTCGTAAAGTCGATCTTTGCAGGCTGGTTCTTGCTGTCGGTGAAAGACCCCAACCCTGCAAGGAGCAAATGGATAGCTCTAGAATAGTTCTCCCAGCTGACTTTACACCAGGACTCAATGTTAGCGCTCGACAGTCTACGCGGCAGTCAGCTTCTAAACAACTCACACGTCAGGTCGTAGGCACCGGACTGCAAGAGTGCCGTGTTGAGGGTAGCAGCGTCACCGTGATTTGGTGCGTCGATAGTCCACGCCTCACGAATACGCAACCCATCAAGTTTCGCGCTCTCTGTTGTGAAAATGCGTTCGATGATGGGCTCCCACAGTTCCTTGAGGAATCCGGTCCCGTGCGTAAGTACCAGGGTGAACCCTTTCTGTTCGCCGTCCAAGTTTGGATAGCGTTTCATCGTGACGAGGAAGGGGAATCGTGGGTTAGGGTCGAACCTATATTCTTCAAAGACGAGCGGCATATCTCAGAACAGAGTGAACCAGTGATGTTCTCGGTACGAAGCGAGGGAGCTCGGATTTCATGATGGCGGCATCTCTAGGACATTGAGGAAACTGATCGACATGACTAAAATTTTGGTTCCATTGCCGATACCCGAACCGGTACACTAGGATAATCACACGGTTTCTACTTGAGAGTGGGTGGTTGTCTGAGAGATGTACGGCGGACCTGGAGGTTCCGCAGGAGTAAACTCCATGATCGTATCGACCCACGCCAACCCCCAGGCACCGTTTCCCGTTTTTGTGCCACCCAAAATCCTCCTTTCGTCGTTCCGAGGACCTGGTTCCCATCGACTGTGCGTCGATTGTGTGTCCGAACGGTCTGTGAAGCATAAGCTGGAGGTACGTGGGCTTTTACGAAATGCGTACTCACATACGACAATGCCATTATGCGGTTCATACACACCCAACGGGAGCTCAGCTTGTTCGCGTCTTCGTTTCTCTTCCCTCGTCTCTTCATTTTCGTCCTCGGCAGGGCGTTTTGGGCTGCCTGGTGTCGATGAAGAGTCGCTCAAGATACCACCGCAAACTTTGAGGGCCTCCCTTCTCAGTCTACCGAACTCTTCGCCAGTCTCGATCGTTCTTTGTGCCGCGATCAACATCCAATTTTCCTCCGTGAGGCCATCCCTGGTCAGCATTGACTTCCGGACAGCATTCAGAGGTCCATCGCTGTACGGGCCCCAGCCGGAACCTCCGAATATCGTGGTGGGACCTCCAGCTCGGTAAATACCGCCGCCACCACCTCGTTCAACGCGAGATTGTTTATCACCACCGGTAAGTTGCGCAAGCTCGGTCTGAGTGGAGGGATCCTGAAGGTCCCCTACAAGGTCCCCAGGTTGTAGACCCATGGTTGTGATCTCTTCCAGAACCTTGTCCTCATAGTAATCGTCCACAACCCATCGTCCGTCTGTTAAGCGTCAAGGGGTCAAGATAGAATGGCCACGTAGATTGTCACTAACCACGCACCAATGAGCATCTTTGCTCCATGAAGCTTATACGCGCTCCGCGCAGTGATAAGTGTAACGCTCCTCGTCCGCAGATGAGGTCCAAGTTTCCCGATCTCAATCAGATAATCCTTCTCCGGTTGAGTCGCGTTTAGCTTGAAAGCGAGAGGGTTCCTGCGGAAATAATAGAGCGAGTCTCGGAAACCGGAAGTCCTTGCCGCGTCAATAGCCAACATGAACATTTTTTCTGGGTGTCTTTGCGGCAGGTTGAATGTCTGGGCTTTGAAACGCCGGCCACCTAGGAGTCTCCCAGCTGCATCAATCTTGGTGTTGCCTTTGGGGTCCTCTTCGGTGACAAATTCATCGCCTTCGATAACGTAGACTTTGCCGTTAATCCTGCGGAAGGGCCTGCCGCCACCGATAGGGCCACCTCCCTCCGAGCCTTCCTCGCCAGCCTCATCTCCTTCCACAGTCTCATTCTCTGTGAATGTGTATGAGTGTTAGTTGTCGTGTGAATAAATGTCACTAACCACGTCGTGGACGTCCTCGCTTTCCTGAACCCTTTGGGCGACCTCTGGGTCGGGGAGTCCCAGTTTGAGGAGGTTTGGGCTTCCCGCTGCCTTTTGGTCTGCCTCTCGGCCGTGGAGTCTTGACTACTGGGGTCTCTTCAGTTGCACCGTCAGGGTCGCTCGGAGCACCGTCTTCAGTCGCGACAACCTCTTCATTCTCTTCTTCGTTATTTTCTTCGTCGTCCTGTCCCTCTTCGGGGTGTTCTTCTTCTTCCGGATCTGCAGGCTCCGACTCACTAGCTGGTGGAGGAGATGGAGCAGGAGGCTCGCGTGAACGAAGCGGACGGATGATGATCTTCCCGCTCATGATGTCAAGGCAAGACGCGTTTACGGTGTGTTACGTAATCTACACGACTTCGTACAGATCGTTCGTCTGCCGATGGTTTAGTCGTTCGCTCCAGAACCTCATGATATGCTCCCACTCTGTTTTCGACCGTGGCATCCCTTCACCACCCACCTGGGCTTCCCGGAAGGATCCAAAACCTTTTCGAAAGGCAGTCTTATTACTCGAAGAGAGCGCAGATTCGGCGGGAGGTGATCTATGAAAGAGTAGTAAAGGAATTGGGCACGGCGATTTCAGGGTTGGATACGATAACAATGGGCCGCAGACGGAGACAACAGAACCAAGTGGTGAGATAGACAAATCGGGGCTTTTCTGGAGCTGCTGTCTCCATCTCAGCAGGGCAAACTCGACGGCAGCGATGCCCCCTTGAGCAAACCCAAAGATGTGAATTTTTTGGGGAGACCATCCACAGTTGTTGATAAGATGATCAAAAATCTTGGTTAGAAGGTCGAGCGCGGGAGCTGGGTTTGGGTTTGGGAGGAGGTCACCCAGGGAATCGAATGATTCGTACCACTGGAACGCCTCCTCGTACAGATAGGGTATCCTGTTCTTCCCCGTTGGAAATCAGCCGCCCATAATGACTGTAGAGAACAACAGACCGACTTTTCGGGCGCACGAATGGCGAGAGTTGCCGTCTGTGGTAACTTGAGTTGTTTTCCCAAGTTAGCGAAGGGGACGTGTGTGTCGCCCAAGCCGTGCAAAAGGATCAACAAATTCTCGTCGACACCGTCATCGCTAGGGGTGTAAGAGAACGGGACTGGGATCGCCCTCTGTCTCGGTGGACTGTGTGTCGTTGTACTTTCGTCCGAGAGAAACCGTACGTTAAGGTGCTGCATGAGAGACGACGCCGAGGGTGGTGGTTATGGTCAAAGCCGAATCTCTCTTGTTCTCACCCACGTCGTCGTCGTCCTCGACGATGTCTGGCAAAGCCCCGCCCCGGGCTCCGAGGGCGTTATTGACCTCGCTGGCCCACGCCAACGCGGCGTCTTCGAGCTCGACGTCGTCGAATACGACACCAAACACGTCCACCACCGTTCGGCACCCCATCCCCACTGGACCAAGAAGTCTCACCAACGGTGGAATACCAAGACCAAAGTCGTTTTTAAATGGTTTCTCGACGCCCGTACCGTCGCTCAAGGGCAAAGAAGTCGACTACAGCGACATTGGACTCCCAAAGCACGACAAATCCAATCTCGCTACCGTACGTACATCCTAGCATTGTGATTTTTCAGAGAAATATCTAGCAGATTGGACAGGTCAATGGAGATGAACCAAGACCACCTTCATCGAAACCACCGCCGCTGCCACCCCTTTCGATACAGCCGCCTCCACCCCCGCCCCCTCTCCCGCCCCCACCAGATTTAGCGCCTCCACCACCCCCTCCTCTCTCTACCTCCCCACAACCTAAACCTCCCTCAGATGCACCGCCCACCCTTCCACCTCCCCCGCCACCCCCGCCCCCTCTGCCCCCTCCGCCCCCCTCTGATCCACGACCACCACCTTTGCCAACTTTACCTGCGAAACATGTCATGCTGCCGATTCACTTCTCGAAACCCTTGAAACCAAATCTAATATTACAGTCCCCGGTAAGGTCACCGCAACCCTCTGGTTCTCCAAAGCCACCACCAGAACCCACAGCTAGGCCACCTTCTCCCCGAGTCTCACCACCACCTGCCCCTACGCCCATTGAGGAACCTTCACCTTCACTTCCATCGCCAAGGTCACCCTCGCCTCCACCCGTGTATAGCTTACCATCTCCATTACCTTGGCCAACTGATCGATCCGAGTTCCCTCAAGATGAACGTACTCATAAGATTCTGTTTGACGCATCCGTCGAAAAGGATCGGGATGGTCGCTTCCGCCAGTTGATTGAGAAGATCCAACAATCAGATCCGAATGGAGAACGCAGAATTAAGGGCAAAGGGAAAGGAAAGGAAGTGTTGTATCGGTACGAGGGTGAGGTCGTGGAAGGTGAGCACATGCCACCCATACGAGATCCGAGGAAGGTTCCGGGTATGAGGAGGTTACAACCTCTGAGACCTGGAAGAGGGGAATTTCATGTGATCAAGTACGAAGTAAGTATGCTCCGGTCCTCGTGGGGTTAACGTTTAGCTCATTGTCTTCTAGCACGATCAGTATTCAGTTGGACCACCTCCCCCCACAGCGGTCTTAGCGGTTAATATCTCACCACTTACCTCGAACCAGCAAATTCGTCGACATTTCGCCGTTCATGGTCGTATCGTCTCGTTTGAACCCGAAATCGACAAGACCACTGGTAGTGCATTGGGGATCGTATACATCAAGTTCTCAACGCACGAGGAGGCGAAACTTTGCGTGGAGAAAGAGCATGGGGGAAGGAGTAATGGCCAAGGGTCAACGCTGAGTATCCAAACTGTACCTGGCGAGGAACTCAAAGTTGTCCTCGACGATGATGTCAAATCGAAACTCAAGGCAATTCTAAGGGAGTTGGATGATCGAAGGCGGAAGGAAAGAGAGGCAGCTCTAAATAAGAAAAAGGAAGCTGAAGCTGAAGACCGTAGGAAGAAAGAGGAGGAAATAGCTACGAGAAAGGAGGCCGAAGAGGCAAGAAGAAATCGACCATCTACACAACCTGATCCCCGTCATCGCAACATTCCCCCTCCAACGCGCCATCCACTACCTGCTCATCCCGGAACTGCCGCTTCCACTGTTCCCGAAGCCAAACCTCCCCCACCTGCTCTGGTACGGACAAGAAACCTGCATTCTGTGTCAAGATACTCTTCTCGTCCAACTCTTTCCCTCCATGATCATTCCTCCTCATCTACCCCCATCCATACGAGAGGCCGTCCGAATGATCGATACAATGGCCGATCGAGTTATTACTCAAGGAGTCGCTACTCCCCTCGTCGCTACTCTCGGTCTCGTTCCCGCTCATATTCGAGATCACGCTCGAGGTCCCCGTCACCGATCTCCCGCAAACCTGGCCAGTCATCCCGATATCCCGGAAGACAAAGCCAACGAGAGGCCGTGGACGCTGAACTTGAACGTAATGGCAATGAGTACGTGATGATTGAGGAATCCGGGGGCGGACAGCTTGGAAGTCATGTGAAGGAAGAGGACGTGCGACGTTTCTTTGAAGGGTTCAAGGTAGACAAGGTGCGCACCCAGTTAGCCTCTCTCCGAGTCCCTTTGTTGACAGGTCATGATATGATCACGTGTTTCCTCCCTTCATAGGTTCTCCGCGACCACCTTGGATGGTACGTCACGTTCCAGACGTCGGATTCCGCGCGGAAGGCAAAGACAGTGTTGAATGCAGGCACCCGTACCTTGGCCCACACATCTGTTACACTGAATGTTCACACACCTCCGTCAACATGGATGCCATCCATGCGTACTTCCGTACCTTCTGCCCGGGAAGCGTCGAGGCGATGGCGGGGTGACGACATGGCCGAAGAGGCTGAGCGGCTCATTATGAAGGAGTTGCGGATGCTTTTGGAGAAGGATGTGATGGATAGGGTGATTGGTGTAAAGCTCCGACAGATGGTCGCTGATGATGAGAAGGCACGGAAAGCAAGAGGCATGAGAGTTGATGGTGTGGAAGGCGATATTGCGGTCGAGGAGAAAGAAAAGCGAGGACTTAAAGGCCTTTCGTTCAAGAAGAACAGGGTCGCCAAACCCCAGTCCCTACCCCCCGTCGAGGAGCACATAGTACAAGAAATGGGTCCAAAGTCGGAGGCGGGCGAAGGCCTTGAAGATGAACTCGAGGCGGTGCAAAGACCCAGGAAGAGGCAAAAGGTTGTCACCGAGGGTGTCGTTGAGCCTGAGCCTGAAGCCGTCCCAGCTGCCGAGGAGGCCGAAGAAGAAGAGGACCGCGCCGTTTCTCCGCAGGACAACGTAGCGAAGAGAAAGGAACCCCCCACTGTGGACTCCGAGGATGTTCGCCCTGTTAAAAAGTCGAAAGCAACCGCCAAGAAGGCCGAGAAGAAACAGACGGCTGTCGAGGAACAACCACCTATACCAGATGTCGTTATTCCTGGGGGGGATGTCGATTTCGAGGTCCCTGTCATTACCGAGGTCCGTCTATCCGTCGATAGAGACTCCTCTGCCTTCGCCACTCCAGAGCCTCCGTTCGTTTCCTCTGACCCGATCGCGGATGGGTTGTTCGAGGACGATGAAGACATGTACTTCACTAAACTCGCCCTCGCCCGAAACTCGAGCGGAAAATTCAATATTCCTCTCCCTCGCGTAGTGGAAGAAGAACCTGATCCTGATGCGCCCCCGCCGTTCCGGGTTCATGTGACGGGGTCTGCTCGTACCGAAGGGTATTACAAGATTACTCATGCCGAGAAGTCTGCCTATGTCGCGCAATACACTGCTCAGGCGAAAGCTGCAAACAAAGATGCCATTTCCGAATCCACTGTGTCTGCCCCGGCCCCTGTCGTTACATCATCACGCTCCAATCGCGCAAATGCTAGGAGACGCGCTCAGGGCATTGAGGAGATCAACCAAATGCAACGAGCTATGCAGCTATCTCTAGGTGAAACTCCGGCTACAGACCAGGTCAAGTTCAATCAGCTCCAGACGCGCAAGAAACACCTTCGGTTTGCAAGGTCCCCGATTCACGACTGGGGTCTGTACGCGATGGAACGAATTGCGCGTGGAGAAATGGTTATCGAATATGTGGGAGAGGTCATTCGTGCCGCCGTCGCTGACAAAAGGGAGAAAGCGTACGAGAGACAGGGAATCGGGAGTAGTTACCTCTTCAGGATCGACGAGGATCTGGTCGTGGATGCTACGAAGAAGGGTAACCTTGGGTAGGTTTCGACCCTGCTGTACGTCTTGCCCCCGTTCTGACTTGACATGTCCCCGCAGGCGACTTATCAATCACTCCTGTGACCCGAATTGCACGGCCAAGATCATCACCATCAGTGGTGTGAAGAAGATTGTCATTTACGCCAAACAAGAAATCGAGCTAGGGGATGAGATCACATATGGTGTGTTTTAAGCTTTATCAAGAACGTCACGCTGACCAGGATTTTCGCTTCCAGATTACCACTTCCCCATAGAGCAAGACAAGATCCCATGCCTGTGTGGGTCTATGAAATGTCGTGGGTATCTAAACTAATGGCGGGATGCTGCAGTTCCTGGGGAACGACGTACGTTATTTTTCATTATGCAGGCTCACATATTCTAGTACACGTACATTTAGATCCTTGTCGTTTTTGCACCTTGCTGTTTGACTTGCTATTGGGATTATCTTTGTGTGACTCGCTATACCCTCTCCTGGTGTTGCACAGGTGTAGCGCCAATAATCTGACATCCTACAACGACTCGAAAACTCAAGTTTATGGACCAGCACCCAGTAGGCAACGTTTTCAACTTAGCCACATCTCGGCTGTGTCTGTAGCACCGGTGAGGAACAGGGACTCGCAGCGAGAGGGAGGCGACGTTGGACAGACAATAACAACAGGGCATGGTAGACAATAAATGAAATAAGCGCCGTACCCATACGGGGGACATCAATGGTCTGATCGTGTGTAATTCCGTCATCCCAGGTATATTGACTACGATGATCACACCGTCAACGAACCTTGACCTTCCGTGGTTGCTTTGACCTCCCTCAACGGGAAAATATTGCACTCCCTGTGTCCCAGACCAGACGACCGGGAAGTGTGACAGTGACAAAACGAGGCAAGTGTGACACGCACGTGAAAAGTGATCGGAGGTGATCGGGATCACGTGAGGACAATGCTAGGTGATTGTCTATTGTTCCTTTTCTTTTGTTCTTTGCACTCTATCGTACAAAACCATGGCCCGAGCCACTGTGCGTTCCTTGCTCTACTCCCTCTACCGCTACCAATATGCGTCGTCCTGCCCCCCTCCGGGTCAACGTCTCCACCCATGTGGATGACGACCCCCAGCCAACGACTCCTGCTACGATGACCAGCATTGCTCTTTCTCCTGCTACTTCGACATCCAAATTGCCCTTATCTTCCTACAAGCCCCTTCAACCATCACTTACCCTCCTCTTCTCACTCATGTCCCGTCATGATATGCTCTCCCTTTTCCTCCCGGCGGTCCTCGTTTCCCTCATCTCGGGTGGTGTTGCACCTTTCATGACCATCGCAGTCGGTCAAGTCTTCGACGCGTTCGCTAAATTCCCGCTTTCCAACCCAACCCAAGAAGACAAGGACAAGCTTTTGAGAGGCGTCGGGCTCTCCGCTCTCACGTTGCTTGGCCTGGCTGTCGCCGCCCTCGTTCTCAGCAGCAGCACTTCGAGCCTCTGGATTGCGACGGGTGAACGCAACTTGCGGGGTTTACGCCGCCGTACCTACCACGTTATCTCCAACAAGGAGATGGTCTGGTTTGACAAGAAGATGGGTTCCGATGATTCCGTGAAGGTGGCCGATGGCGAGGATGGCCCCATTGGCGCCGGTGGTATGATGGCCCAATTTGTCAAGTACGTACATTTCGCTCTCAGCTCTTGCCGTGAAATTTTAACGTATATGTGTAGGGATACCGAAGATGTCCGTTCTGCGTCTTCCCTTGCTCTTGGGTTGGTCATTCAATACCTGACCACCACCCTGGTTGCCCTTGTTCTCGGCTTCCAAGGTTCATGGTCGCTAACCCTTGTGGTTTTATCTACCTTCCCCATCATCATCATCCTCGGTGGAATTTTCCAGGGTCTCTCTCAGAACCTGCTCATTGGCGAACGTTCTTACACGGCGATTGCGGCAACTCTCGTTGACCGTGCAGTTGCCGCAATTGCCACTGTCAAGGCTTTCAACGCTTCCGATCACGAACTGAAAGCCTTTGGAGGTGCTCTTATCGGCATCAAAACCGCCGCTGGCAAGATTATCACATTATGGGGTGTAAATATGGGATTTACTCAGTTTTTTATGATGTCCATGTTTGTCCAAGCCTTCTGGTATGGCTCGAAGCTTGTCCGAGAAGGTCACAACACTCCCGGCGAGGTCATGTCCGTCTTCTGGGCTTGTCTTATCGCCACCAGCAATCTCCACTTGGCTACTCCTCAGTTCCTCCTCCTCGCAAAGGGAAAGGCTGCTATGGCCTCTCTTCTCAACATGATGGAAGCACCAGCTCCAGAGGATTCCTCGCGTCACTCGACCCAATTTATCCCCCTCTCTCGAAAGGCCAACAACTTTAGGAAGATCCAACCTTCCAGGTGTCAAGGAGAGCTCGAGATGATCGATGTCACTTTTGCATACCCTTCCCGTCCCACCGTCCCGATCCTTAACAACGTGACGATGTATTTCCCCGAAGGCGATACCACTTTCGTTGTCGGCGGATCCGGATCTGGAAAGTCTACCGTGGCTCAACTCCTCACCGGCATGTACTCTCAACAATCTGGGCAGATCACTCTCGACCAACAAGACATTCGAGTCCTCGACGAGAGGTTCACCCGCCAGCATATCGCCCTCATCTCACAGTCGTGCATCATGTTCGACATGAGTGTCCACGACAACGTCGTCATGGGATTGGCCGGTTCTCCTTCTGGAAAGCGTCCCGAGGATGTTACTCGTGAAGAGGTCATTGCTGCTTGCAGAGTCGCCCTTATGCACGAGTTCGTCCGCGACCTCCCAGATGGTTATGACACCATGCTTGGAAACGGAGGTGCCAATTTGTCTGGCGGCCAGAAACAAAGACTAGCAATTGCCCGTGCTTATCTACGGGACCCAACCGTCTTGATCCTCGGTACGTTCTAATTTCGTGGGGTCGTTCTACTCTTCTGACTCTTCTTGTAGATGAGGCAACTTCCGCTCTCGATGCCACCTCCCGAGTTTTGGTATTTGAGGCGATCAAGCAGTGGCGCAAGAACAAGACCACTATCGTCATCACTCACGACCTCAGCCAAATCTGTCCCGAGGACTTCGTGATCGTGATGAAGGGTGGTGTAAACGTCGAGACCGGCTACCGGGACGACTTGGAGTCTATAAAGGGAGGTCACTTTAGCGGAATGGTTGCCTCTCAGGGCGTTGCTCTTCCAATACGTGATATCGATCAAGAGATCGCCGAGAAAGAACGCAGAGTTCAAGCGATTCTCGACGAGACGGAAGAGGACGAATCCGAGGTTACTGCTCCATCGGTGCAACCCCCCTCTCTCGGAAACTGGATGTTTGACGTTGTTGCAGACCTCGCCAACAATAAGCCTCATCCTCAGAACACCGCTCCGCCTCAGGTCTGCCGCGCTATTGATACCGAAACTTCCAACACGTTCCCCCGACCTAGGCGACCCTCGAGTGTCTGTATCCCATCGCTAGCGGTCCCTGAACCCGCCGCCATGTATAGCCCCCACAGTCATCGGCTCAGCCTTCAGTTCTCTCCAACCTCACCCATCTTCACCTTCCGTTCTCAACCCTCCTATATTCTCGATGATGAGGACTTTGATACCGAGAAGGATACCATCAGGAGGTCTGCGACCCAAGCGAGTAGCCGCCGGATGCAACAGCGCACACGTTCAAAACCTGAACTGCAGGCAGTCACTCTCGAGAAATTGGCTCCGGAAACTTCCTCAATAGAAGCCCCCGTCTCTTTCTTCAAACTCCTGTGCGATATCTACCCCACCCTCCCGCATAAATTCTTCGTCTTCCTCGGCTTTTTCATTGCGGCCGCTAGCGGCGCAGTTACCCCGGTTTTCTCTTTTGTTCTCTCGAAACTCTTTGTTCAAGTTTCTGCTGGCGCACGAGACGTCTCGCTCATCAACACCTTCGGAGGTATCGTGCTGGCGCTGGCCGCCATGGACGGCCTGTTGTTAGGTCTTAAGTACTTCATCCTCGAGAAGATTGCCATCTCCTGGGTCAACCGACTTAGGACGTCCTGCTTCCGATTGGTCCTGCTCCGGGACAAGGAATGGTTCGATAAGATGGATGGATCAAATGGACCCGTCAAGCTGGTTCAAATCCTCATCAAGGATGGCGATGACGCTAGGAGCTTGCTTGCTACCGTCTTCCCTCAGGCAATCGTTGTGATTACCATGCTCGGAACTGGATTGCTCTGGGCTATGATTAGGGGATGGCAATTGACCCTTGTTGGGATGGCCATCGCTCCGGTTTTCGTCGTTACTATGGCTGTTCAAACCAACTTGGTTGCTAAGTGCGAGTTGAGAAACAAGCGTGCTCGGGAGCAGGTGGCGAAGGAATACTACCAGGTAAGACCCACTCCTCCATGACGCCTACTTCACGAACTGACTCCCTGCCTAGGCCATCACTAATGTGCGCTCTATCCGCGCCATGGCTTTCGAGCGGTTCTTCGAGCAATCCTTTGAAAAGTCTGTCCAGAATGCTCACGCCGTCGGAATCAAGGGAGCCTTTGTCGAAGGTTGTACCTATGGTGTCGCCAGTTCACTCATCTACCTCTCGGAAGCTGTCTTATTTTACGTCGGCGCGATCTTTGTCGCCCGTGGCACCTACACCTACTCCCAGATGGTCGAGGTTCTCAATCTCATAGTTTTCACCGTTTCTCTTGGTTCTCAGCTCATGGGTTTCAGTACGTGAATTCTTCATTTAGTGCTCTCGTCTCTTATTGACAACTCTCTAGCCCAACACATCGCTACCTCTGTCCAAGCGACTCGGGACTTCCACCGCCTCATGCAACTGTCGACCAACACTCAGGAGTCGCATGGGTCCGCATGCCCTCCAATCAGGGGCTCGATCACGCTAAACAAGGTCTCTTTCGCTTACCCCGGGCGGCCTGAGGTTCCGGTTCTCAAGAATGTCTCGCTGAAGGTCCGTGAGGGCGAGTGCGTCGCTATCGTTGGTGCATCCGGATCTGGCAAGTCTACCATCGCCGCTCTCCTACAACGACTCTACAACCCCACTTCCGGGTCGATTACCATCGGGCCAAACAAATTGGGCACCATCGATGTCAACTACCTCCGCGATCACGTCGCTGTGGTCAGCCAAAACCCGAACTTGTTTGACGCCCCAATCAGCGAGAACATCGCCTACGGCTCCGGGGCTTTGTCTCAGGTCCAGATCGAGGAGGCTGCCAAGTCTGCTCACGTTCATGACTTCATCATGTCCCTCCCGAATGGATACGAGACCGCGGTTGGCGAAAATGCTACACTGATTTCAGGTGGTCAGGCCCAACGCATCCAAATTGCCCGCGCCCTCGTTCGCCCAGCCAAAATTCTCATTCTTGATGAGTGCACCTCCGCTTTGGACCCCATCAACCAGGCTGCTGTGTTGGAGACCATTAAGGACGCCAAGGTCGGACGCACCACGGTGATGGTCACTCACAAGATTGCCGCCATGAAGACGTGCGACCGCATCTTGGTTGTCCACGATGGTGCTATCGCTGAGACCGGCACCTTCGACGAACTCATGGATCGTAAGGGTGTTTTCGCCCAGCTTGCGAGCGGCGGTGAATGGTTCTCAAATTGAACGATTTTTTCATGATCTGTGAACGATTCATTTGATGTCCTTTTTTATTCATCTCTCTTGGGTTATACCATTGTTACCCTGTCCTGTTTACTTACTCTCTTCGACGTTCACGACACTCCTTCAACCTGTTGTACTTTATTAGCATAACAATCGCATCCTCTGTAGTATACACATCACTTTCATGAACCAGACGAATACATAGCTTACATCGTGTAACCATCACAAAGTAATCATATAGAAGACGTTTGACCACTACGCGCGTGAAGTGAGATTGGATAAAAATGAGTACCGGTGACATGCAGAGCCGCGCGCCTCTATAGTCACTCTCTTTTGGAGTGGGTTCCCATAGAGCCATCAACCCAGCCCGGGTAGGATTACCCTCTTCATACGGTTTCACAGGCTCCATGAAGGGCAGATGACCGTGACCAGGGTAGCCGTGCTCGTCTCTAGTTTTGACGACCACCAGTAAAATCTTGTATGTCATCTAGATGGTGCGCCGTGGGAAGGGTAGTACTCATGGATCAGTACAAAAATTAAGGTTAAAGCGCCGTTGGGTTTGTACAAAAAAATCCACCATCAGTACTGCTGAATTCTCCACACTGAAGATCAGCGGGTGACTGTCCCTAAGACTAGAGAAAGTATCCCTGGATGTTCGTCTAGACTCGTGTGTACACGGTATAGCCGGTGGAGGAGTCAGGGACTGGCGCCTCGTGCCGTTACATCGTGGTACTTAGCATGGCAGTGGTCAACCGGCAGATGACGACGCTCCCGATCATCGATCACCACCTGCTTCTGACTCTGACGCTCATCGGATCCTCCTGCTCAGTATGGGGAGTTCGCGGTCGTTACCCGATGTAACCGCGAGGCATCCTGTCCCCACATGCTCTCCATTGAAGTATGCATGTGCTCTACTCATCAGTCGCCCATACACTCCGCTGATCGCCACCACACCTCAAATCGGAGTACGGCAGGTGCAGAAGCGAGCTCAATTCGTTGTCTGCAATCTCACAATCTTGTCACTTCTTGTCTAACCGGCGCTTTAAAATTAGTTCACCTGAACGACGATAAAATGCGGTATTCTGTCGTGCCTCGCTTCCCAAGTCCATTGCTGTGACTTACCCTCACATTCCTTTCTACCGCCATGAAGCTCACGGCTGCTTTCAACCTTCTCCTCGCCGTCGTGTTGCAGGCGTCTTCACTCGTTAATGCCGCTGCTGTTGCCTCAGACCCCTGCACTGCTATCGCAGGCAAACTCTTTGTCGTTCCTTCCCAAGCCTTGACTTGCCTCACGTCATTCCCTTACAACGAGACTATCCAAGCCAATGTCATGTCCAACGCTGAACGTGTCACGGACTTCTACAGCTTTGAACCCTTCTATAAGGATTCTCCACCTCCCTTCCAGGAGTCAAGCGTCCAGATCCGAGAGGAGTTCTCCCGAATCCGCGAAACGAAATATGTGGTGAGTTTGATCAGCGCCGTCAGTGATATGGTGTCTCATGCTCCCGTTTGCAGTCAGATTACGCTTTCAACCGTGACCTCTACGACATCTCCTTGTCGTTGAACGATGGTCATACCCGTCAGTAACCTTCTCTCTTGTCTCCCGAGCACCTCTTGATATACTACATAGAATGGTTCCCTAGCTGCTATATTACCTTTCAAAGCCTGTTGCCTACTCCCGTCACTAGTCTCTTCAAGGACGGCGAGTACAACATCTACGTTGCTCCAGATGCCGTCGAGCTCGTTAGTTTGCTCGGCGAGCAGTTCACTAGCTTCTACGACAACCTTGGCTTCGACTGGAAGCGTCTTGCTGGTGCGAAGGTCGTGGAAGTTGAGGACCAGAGTGCCTATGATTACATTGACCACCTCGCCACCACCCAAGTCGGAAACTACCTTGACCACGGAGTTCGTGTCAACAGCGTTTACACTAGCTATCGTATTGCCGGCTCTGCCTGGGCCCAGAGGTTTGGCATCTTCGCCGGTCGCCGGTTCCCAGATCAGGATTACCTCACCATGAAGGTCATCCCCGTTGGATCCGAGGAGGCCGAGAAGGTTAAGGTTCCGTTCTTCGCCAGCTACCTCGGATCTCCATTCACGGACAAGGCGTCTTTGTGAGTGTGATCCTCTTCCGCCAAGCGTTCGTAGTCTAACCGAGTCTTATTAGCTGGGAGACCAACTGTGCTGTCAAAAACACCACCAACGGTGTCAACTACCTGGCGGGTAGTACCCCGACGGGCCGCGTAGCCAGGAGGTTGAAGTTGCAGCCCATTGCTAAAATCAAGGAAGACTCGACTCCCGCTTCGGCCGTCGGCCTACCTCCTCAATACATCCCAACGATCCCCCCTGTTGCAGGCAGCGCAGGCGCGATTAAGTCATATATCCTACCGGACAATACAACCGGAGTAGTAAGTAACACATTTTCGAGTACTCTCTTACCTTTCCTAATCAAAGTATCAAGATCTACGTCAGCACTTTCTCTCCGGACAACTTTTTCCAGTTCCAGTCCGACATCGACGCCGCGGTGAAGGAGTTTACCAGCAAAAATGTCACTAAGTTGATCGTGGACCTTCACAACAACGGTGGTATGCCTTCAGTAAACTTCTGGTTCGCATAACCATAAAGTGACGATTAACAGGTGGATACGTTTGCCTCGGTGAATTTCTGTTCCAGTACCTTGGCGGCAAAAGCGTGGGATACCCGTCAGTAACCAAAATCAATCCTGTCCGACGGTATGTTGACACCACCAACAGAGGATTTGAAAGCACAATTCGTGCCAACGAACTGTCCAAGAAAATTGTTGCTCAGAACATCAAGCTAGGGCTCAATGCTTCCTGGACGTTCTTCGCACCAGACAACTGTAAGTTTCTAAAGGGTACTCTTCACATCAACTCCATTTATTCTTTAATCCGTAGGGGGGTTCCTCAACGACACCCTTCAACCTGCCAACTACAACTACGTTGACCCGTCTGTGCCGTTCAGCGTTAATGGCGTCTCAGATCCCACCTCCCAGCGTTTCCATGACACTTGCACCAGCTCGTTCAACGTTGCGATCCCCGACACACCTGCTTTCAAGCCAGAGTAAAATTCCTGGCTGAGAGGACCTTGCATCTGCTGACTCTACAATCATAGAAACATTGCCTTGATTGGCAACGGAAACTGTGCTTCGACCTGTGCCTTATTCAGTACTCTTATGTACGAGGGGTTGAAAACAAAGGTCGCCGTCTTCGGTGGACGACCCGGTCAACACATCGAGTACAAGGGTATGGCCGGTAACCAAGTTCTTGACTGGCCGGCGCTCGACTCAGAGATCAAGACTGCCGGATTGAAGGACGACTCTCTTGCCCCACCTGACTTGTGAGTTCCGAGAGGCCGTTGGCGCAGTGTTCACCCCAATCCAACCCTCAGGATCATTGATGGTAACTACCGAGTCAACTGGAGAACCGCTTGGAGTTATATCGAGAAGGAAGACCCAATTGGTCAGTGGCATCCACTTTTACGGCCATCTTGAATTCCAATCCATTATTCATTAGCTTACCTGGCGGAGCCGCCTCAATGTAAGATGTTCTTTATCTCTCCCCCGGCCTGGTGCTGACCCTCTGCAGTCCGCTTCCCCTACACCGACGAGACTTACAACAACCCTCAGAAGCTGTGGATGTACTCGTGAGTGAATCGTTTTCAGCGCTGCACACGGGTCACTCACGTCATTCACCCTCGCAGTGCCTCGAAGCTATTCTCCGACGGTTACGGTTACTACTAGAGTGACCATTCGTTCGTCTGACGGCTGCCACTCATAAATAGGGTGTACATTTTTCGGACCTTTCTTACTCACACTTGGGTTAATACTGTCGTCGAATACACTGAATTCACTCCCGTTGGCCACTCTCCAAGGAAGGAAATGACATTGATTGTGAGCCACGTATGGGAATCCCGCCCCGCCAGCGCGTCAGCTGCGATCCGAACAGGAACCGCTGTGGTCGGAGCCAATACACGTCCATCGAGTTTCGTTGGCCACGCTCGGCGCATCCTTCGCTTTCCTCTTCGTCCCATTTTCCTTTGGTAGTCACGGGCACGACCTGATCTAGGTCCAGTGACATACAACCGCCATGTACATCTCTCTCCGGCTCGAACTTCAGTACCAGGGCGATAAGGCTCGCAAGATGAATCACGACCGCGATCCTGGACACAGGGTACTCCCTTGGTCTCCCTATGACTCAACCCGCAATAAACTTCCCGAAGGTGCATTCAGCTGGAGGAAGATGCTCGACGCCGACCTCAAAGCTCTTGAACTCGGCCATCCGGAGACCGTGAACTATGTCAAACAGAGCGCCAAGATCTTCTGCAACTATTCGGTCGAGGAGAACGGAGTAAGTTTCTATGGGTTGCCCGTTGCCGTGGCGAAAACTGATGGAACTATAGCCCAACCATCGATCGCTATGTGCAAGGGTCGCTCAGCTCGAAAAGCCAGCTATGCGAGGGTTCAGGGAACACATCTGCTTGTAAGCTCCCTTCGGCCAGCTGATGGGGTAGGGGTAACCGTAATCTCACATCTCTATTCCATCTCTGCAGGAAGTACGTGAAAATCATGACCACGAGGTATGAAAGGCGTAGGGAAAGGGACTCCGAGTCCGATGAGAGGACTCAGAGGTCGATTTCACCTGGCCCTCCGCGCAAGAAATCCCGCACTGACGTGGATGCAACAAGTTCACGGTCGATATATCAACGCCCGAGATCGTCGTCCCCGAAGCCACATCCATCAGCTCCGCGTTATCCTGCTGCTGCGAGCTACCACAAGCCTCAAACAACCACTACAAGCATCAGGTCACATCCAGATGATCGCCATAAACCTAGTCCAAGATTGTCTCAGACACCTCAAAGCACTTTCTCGGCACAACCCTTCACGTCATCGCCTGAAGATCTTAAAGATAACTCGAACCACACATCCAAGTCGGATGCGCCGTTGAAAATATCTGGTGCTTTGGCAACGTTGTCTTCTTCCACTGTTTTATCGTCGATATTATCGCGCACGGATGGCGCTGAACCTCCGCAACGGACTACGAATTCTACTTCGAAGAGTCCGGCGCCGGCGCCTGTGCCACCATCAGTCTTAGGCGTGTCTCCCACGCAGTTTGATCTGGCAAAATTACAGAGCTTGTCCCAAGCCTTGCAGAATCATGGAACAATACCCGCCGCTTCGACTAATAGCAATAGCAATCCCCATATCTCAAAACCTGTAGTCGTGCCTACCGAGCCCAGGTCAATACACCCGACGGCTGCTGAATGGTCGAGCTCATCATTGGTATGTCGTCCAATCCCCCGCTTCACACGATCCACCATTGATCATTTTAGATGGAGAGAGCCTCTGAATCTCATAGGGAGTATGTCCGTCCGAATGTACAGAATGACGGGGAATCTCGTGAACGACGGGCTTCCACGAGCTCTCGCACGAGTGAACGACCGTTATACAGTGGTGGCTATCGGAAGGAGAACCTTGGACCACATCTGGATCACCCTCAGTTCGGGGACAGGGAGACACCACACGTTTCTCGTAGACGTTCCAGGTCCCCTGTACTAATACCGCGAGGACCCACGTATGTGAGGGTTCGTTCGCCAGTACGTCATTTACGGGATGTAAGAAGCAGTGATCTCCAGGCGTTACCGTACGACGAGAAAGAACGAGACAGGGCCTGGGAATGGGACCGAGAACGAGAACGAGAGAGAGAACGACTGCGCGAGCGCGAGAAAGAGAGAGCCTGGGAGCTCGAAAGGGAATGGGATCGTGAGAGGGAACGAGAGAGGGAAAAGGAGCAAGAGTACGAGAGGGAAAGGGGACGACTGGTCAGCAATGATCTCAACGGCGTTCATCCGTCTCGCAAAGGTGAACTGCCAGACGGACGTTTGTCTGTGGGTCCCCGTGCTGACGCCGTTCCCCCAGCGCTGATTGACGATGCACGACATCGGGAAATCCGAGCGACGACGTCATCGATAATGGATAGCGATAATATGATCAGGAGCCTCCAGGACGAACTAGCTGCTGCCAAAATGGCACTGTCCCGAGCGAAAGAAGAGCTAGAGGCGGAGAAGCGTTTCTCAGCCAATGAGAAACAAGTTGCGGCAACCTACGCACAGAAGTACCTTTTACTTCGGGAACGGAGTCAGTTGACGAAAGACACGTTGGTGAAGGTACAAACTGACCTCAAGACTGAGAAACGGAAAAACGAAGAACTGGAGCAGGTTATCGGTGATCTGCAACGAGAGATGGCGTCTCCGAAGATGGCACCCGAGGTCCTCGACGCATTGGTTAAGATTGCTGGAATGACCATCCGAGTGAAAGATGCCCTCGGTAGGGAAGGAGCGATGACTTGACGATTACTAGGTATCGGGTATGGTTGTATCGCTCGTCAAGTTCGCTTTGTATCATTCCGTTATTGTAGTTCTGGCTTGTCCCGTTACAATTGTTTGATTGAAACCCCATGACCGAGGGATCTATTGTGGGTGGAGCAACTACATTCAATGCATTGCTTAGAAGACGACTATGGAAGTGGGTGAACGATATGCAATGTCCGTGTGGGTATAACCTATAATCGAAATCTCCGACATCAACTTGGTTGGAGTTCGAGCGAGAGAGGCATTATTGAGTAGAGTTGTTAGGTACCAGAAGAGGGAAAACATTAAACAATGCGCAAAGACGCCTAAAGGCAATAACGTTGGAAAACAGTACGACTTTCGGCGGCAGAGTATTTTGTGTCTGAGGGTTTACAGGACGAGCGCCCCTTGCATGGGACCCAATCCACGGCGCAACCATTCCTGAGGGGAAGCACAATCGTTCATCTCCTGTTTGAGAACAGAGGAAGAGAACACATGGTCGTTGGTGTCGGAGAAGGCCCAGATGGCGGGATTGGGAGCAGGGAGAGCGGTAATGGCACGAAGCTCGTTGCCTGGGAGGAAAATTGAGTCACTTAGCACTCCAAAAGAAAAGAGCGACTTACGAATGACCACATGAGTGAAGTAGTCCATGTTGAGGTCGTTCTTGTCGTAGCCGAAGGGATCTAGAGGAAGATATGGGAGATGTAAAGGGCAAGGAAACGATGTGGAACTTACTCTCGATTTCCTCACCAGCAACCAAGAAACCGAAGAAGACAAAAGCCTGGAGTCGAAGGATTGTGGACTGGGGATAGCGTGTGGGTGAATAATGTGCTACGTACCACTACAGTTGTGCCAGGAATCGTAATCCAGCCCAAGGTCTTCCAGATCTGGAAGGGAAGAGCCAAACAGTAGATGATGGTAACGACCCAGAGATGGATAGAGTACGAGAATGGAATGGGCGTGGTCAGAATACGCTCAAGACCGGTCAGCGAGTCAGTGAGGGAGAGCAGGGCGTTCAGCAAAGAAGCTAAGGGACATGAGTAGAAATCAGGCGAACAGGACACGCAAATGCTTACTATTCATGGACGCGTCAATCGCCTTCCTAGCTTGCAAAGCAGACACGTAGGAGCTCTAGCGACGGGGTGGGTACATAACGACTGATAATTCAGCTGAAATCTCACCAGATATAATGAGATCTCGAGAGGGATGTTCTGGGAAACAACGTGTTCCTTCATGGAAGCCCTTAGCCTTGCAGCCTTCTTTCCCTTGATGTCCTTTCCATGCTTGGTCAGCTGGTGAACCAATAGGGAGAACGGGAAGACGTCGAAAATGGCAAACTGGGGAGGATTACGAGCAGGCAACAGGAAGGAGTTATCGCCCGGGCGAATTTCGAGGGACACAGAAGTAGGAGGCCTTGGTTCCGAAGTAACCGGGAGAGGTAGTTGACCTTCGGTGCTCTTTTTAGGCTCATTACGAGTAACTGAGTGCCGGGTTCCATCCATCGAGCGGCTTGCCGGCATTTCTGATACATCAACTGCTGATGGGAGACCGGCAGGCAAGGCATAGGGTGGGAGGAATTTGACGAGATGGTAGAGATCCTCGTAGAAAATACCTTCCTCGCCACGGAGGTAGTGCTTGATGGCGATGCCGAATGCCTCGAGGAGATTGATGACAGTCTTCTTCTCGAGGAGAACTCTTGCCTTTCGCTCCTCTTCGCTGTCTGTCTGTCCAGGAACCGATGGCATGACATCTGTGAAACGTGTGTAAGACGGGCGGATGTGACTTTGTTGATGGACGCCTATACCTGGCACGTGGAACCACACAAGGCGAGCAAAAGTCCTGCTGCCCAGGATAACCGCAGACCAGAATCGGCGACCCTCGTTGTACCTTTCGAAACTAGAGGTAGTACGGTATGAGATGACAAAACCGAGCACAGTACCCAATCTAAGTGGGGATTTTTAATGAGTCGGAGAGTCGTTGGGTGACAACGGTGGATACTAACACCGTCAGCAGCGTGGGCTGAATGGCGAGGGAATGGGTATATTGGGAAATTAAGGTGACCATCGCTGCCCATGCACTGAAGAAGAGGAGGATGTGCCAGCACCGGAAGAGGGCGGTCGCGAGGAGGGCACTGATGAGGGATGACCAGAACCCTCTACCTCTACCGGTAAAGGGGTCTACACCGGAGTGCATTGCATAGGCAGGAATTGCTGAAGTCATACCAAGGATTAGTGCCAAAAAGGAGTGGATGATAAGAAAACGGAGGTGGGTCCCTCTCCAGGGTCCCACTCCTACTTATATACAATACCCAAGGGCCAAGAGAAATCATTTCAAGGCGCTTACTACGTGCAATCTAGTTGAGACCGGGTTCCCTCGCAACGACCGATCATGCACATGTCCGAATAGCCTTGGCAGCGTCGTGTGATACAACAAACTAAAAAAAAAAAAAAGTTCCACCTGGCACACTCACCTGTGTCACCAAAAATTATTGACCTTTCCGGCCCCCTCTACCCCTCTAAACCCGAATTTCTCCAACGCCACTCTCAACCACACCGTCCATCCGGATCAAGCCACCCCGGATTGGGCATTTGCCTTTTCCGGCGGAAGGCGATCAGGGCGGACGGCGGACTCGCAGAAAATTCTAGCGGAGATCGAAATCAAACACGATCAACATTGTCACGTGTCCGTTGGTCTACAACGCGTTCACAACTGCAGTAAAAGCCCAGCCCTCTCTTTCCTCTGACCCTCATCGTCGATTATCATGGTTGCTAAACCTAAATCCACTTCCGCCCCCGCCGACGCCGATGTAGCCCTTCGCCGCTCTGCTCGCATCAAGGAGCAACCAAGAGCTGAGCCCGAGCCCGCCCCTAAAAAGGCCCCAGCCAAACCACGCTCCAAGAAGCCCAAGACGGATGAGAAGGAGGAAAAGCCTGTGGGTGATGAGGCCACTGTCCCTCCCAAGTCTCGTGGTAAGAAGAGAAAGGCTGAGGATGTTGAGGAGGACGAACCTCCCGCAAAGAAGGTGCGTGCCAGCCTACATCCTTTTGATATCCGTGACTTACGTGGCTTCCCAAAAGACCAAGCCTGCTTCTAAGGCGACCAAACCAGCCTCGAAAGCTACCAAACCAACTTCCAAGGCCACCAAGCCCGCATCCAGGGTGATTAAACCTGCCTCAAAGGCGAAACCCACCTCAAAGGCAGTCGACGGCGCATCCTCCAAGCCCGCCTCTCGCAAGGCTGGTTCCAAACCCCCTTCTAAGGTCGGAACCACCAAGCCTTCTTCTACGACCAAGAAACCTTCTTCCACTGCTTCCCGCAAGCCAGCATCAAAGGTGAGGCCGTGTTTCACCGAACCAAGCTCGGGAGATAACATCAATGATATAGGCCCAGGCCACTACCGAGGAGAAGACGGACGTCCCCGTCCCTGAGACCATCGCCGAGGAGCCTGAACCGGAGGCTGAGGCCACCGCCGCTGCCTAGTATGTCATTCGCTCGTCGGTCATTACTGTTCCTGACTCGGAAGTCGTGGGCACTGAAAGGCTGCCCCCCGATCCACGTTCGCTTTGACATGCACACTTTACCGACACCTCTCTGAGGAGACCCTTTCCATTGCGATCCCCATCTTCTAAATGCTGTCGTTCGTGCAAGCTCTCATCCGTCTTATCTGTGTCACATCAACTGTACCTACATTTCTAAGTCGGCTTACTTCTGTGATGTTCTGCACGCTGTGTGCTTGTTTCCCCCTCTACTCCCTCTTCTGACGTATCTGCCTTCCTCTGTTCTGGTCTCTCATCCCTTCTATGCCCAACCGCAAACTATGCCTTGATTTCCCCAAATGGACCTGTTCCATTGCCTCTGGTGACCGAATTTATGTATTGTCAGTGTGTTCAACTGAGCGCCGCCAAGTGAGAACGCAACGCGAAGAGATGGAGTAGGTCTGCTCGTTGTGTTTTACGGTAGCACGTAGCCAGGTCCATACCCAGTACTAAGCAAACGCCATTTGATCGACAAAGTTGTGCATGTGAGGACCCTCTGCCCCTGACAACTTTTTTTTCTCATTTGCACCCTAGAAATAGCATGTTTTGATACTCAATCCTCACTTTTGCCACCACCGTGCACAACGAGCTGCCCATAAACTCATCGGGCGTGTAGAATCAGACATGGATGCATCAGAGGTATAGTTACATTCGTCATCGTCATCCCCTCGGCTAACTATCCAACCTCGTTTCCCGCTGATTTCGGCGACATCGTAGCCCACCATCGGCGGAAAAAGTCTTTTGTCGCTGTCAATCGCAGCGGCATACGCGAATCCCATCCCGACGGGGGCTACCCCAGAAGTAGAGCAGGAATGTGGTACGAACGCTTTCGTCATAGTCTGAGATCGTTGTTCATTGTGTGTCAGAGCCGAAGAACGATATGCAACAAGACTCGGACATCCCTTCGTGGTCTGCGAGTCTACCGACCGTTGGCACGAGCGGTAATTTGAGTTCAACGAAACCTCAGCTTCTCAAGCACCGTAGAATGTTTTCGCTCGGGCAATCGAGAAGGAGGACATTAGACGCCCGCGAAGCCGTTACTCGACCTTCGTATGTTCGGCCCTCGTAATAAAATGCATCCCTCCTGACTTTGTTGTAGGGCTGTCGCTATCCACACCGCAGCATCTACATTGGCATCTCTAGCAACGCTTTCCTTGTCTCCATCAAGGTCTGGCGATATCCCTGGAGGGAGGGGGCAGTCGGATCTTGTGAGCTCAGAAGCGGACGCCAGACTGGAAGGTATGGGTGTCAGCGTCAGTCTGCCGAAAGACGGCAAGAAGGGTGCCGTTTTCAAGTGCGAAACTTGTTCAAAGGTATGAGTTTACTAGGTTCACGACAAGGACTCAACTGGGATAACCCCAGGTCTATCGTCACCCGTCCTGCTTGGTCAAACACCGCTGGGAGCACTCCCCGCACTGGCGTGAAACCTCGAAATTTCTTTTGAGTAAACACCAACAAGTTCAGCTCCTTGAGGTACACTGTGATTCAACCTTTCACCTTCGCCTGCCCTCTTACGCGCCCGTCGTTTCACAGGCTGCGGCAATTTTATCGCATCTAGCCCCAAGTGCGCGTGGGGGTGCTTCGTTACCGGAAGATCGTGCGCTCTGGCCCGCGTACCTCTCTGGTGGGAAACTTTATCCCACGACGAGCGTCATGACCACACCGATAAATGCTACACTTGTCACGGAAAAGTCTTCCCTTGCTATGTCAAGTTCCCTTCCAAATTCTTCTCAGCTGAACGGACCATCCTACTCGTCGCCGAGGGTCAACGAGTATGTCGTCACCTTGGCCAGCGATGTCAAGCACGTTCGATCCGGCGTGTTCAGCGTCGGCAGGGGTGCCCTAGGTGACACTATCAGCAGGACTACATCCTCTCCTATTCGTCTTCGTTCGGCCAAAAATATCGGTGAGATCTCCAGTCGAAGCAAGTCCGAAGGCAGTGGCCATGTGTGGAACCCACACAGCCCCTCAGTCACAACAAGATCATCTTATTCTCCACCTACAGAAGATGACTCTGACTTCGAAATGGACGAACGGCCCATGTTGGACCGCACTTTCAATCACTTGGAAGGAAAGAGAGAGGAGAGCGGAGGGAAGGCATCTGAATGGGATGGACTGGAAATGGAGATGGAAATGTAAAACAGACGTTGTGTAGGGTGGACACCTTGTCTCGAACATTGTAAGATTAGTATAAAGGATGGATTATAACCTGCTGCGTCTGCTGAGGCAACCTCTGAGTCGGAACTTGCCGTGAGGGTGGCTGCTTAGTCATCACTTGGCCGTGCATCCGCTCACCCTCGCAATCATCAACGACCTACTCCCTCAAGACTGTAAGTTAGCCCCTCAAAATCAGCCTAGAGTACTGCTCGCGCCATCCTAGGACAACCTCACTATTGGTTCCAAGAGAAACGGCGTCAAAAGCAGTTGTCTTGAGGATGGATGCGTTGCAACCTCTTTGGATGGCTACGATCGGAGTCGATGCTAACTCGCCCTTTTTCTAGATTAAACAATGGGTAGGGTTATCAGGGCACAGAGGCGGTCTCACGCTATCGTACGTCGCCCTTGTATCAACGAGTAGGATGCATCCTGACCTTCTGGTTTTCTAGTTCAAAGCGCACACCCACTTGAACAAAGCTCCTGCAAGGTTACGTCCCCTCGACTTTGCTGAAAGGAATGGCTACATCCGCGGTATCGTCAAGGAAATTATTCACGACTCTGGCCGGTGCGTCTCGCTGGATACCTCATAAGAAGGATTGCTAAAATTCGTCCAACTCGCAGTGGCGCTCCTCTCGCTCGTGTCGTCTTCCGTGATCCGTATCGTTACAAGCTCCGCAAAGAGACCTTCATCGCCACCGAGGGTCTTCATACTGGTGCCTTCATCTACTGTGGCAAGAAGGCTGCCCTCAACGTTGGAAACGTTCTCCCTGTGAGCCAACTCCCCGAAGGTACAATCATATGCAGCGTTGAGGAGAAGGTCGGCGACCGTGGCTCTCTTGCCCGGACATCCGGAACCTACGCCACCGTCATTGGACACTCTCCCGAAGACGACAAGACCCGCATCCGTCTCCCATCTGGCGCAAAAAAGACAGTTTCTGGTCGCTCCCGTGCCACCGTCGGTATCGTCGCTGGAGGTGGAAGGATTGACAAACCCTTGCTCAAGGCCGGTAGGGCTTACTACAAGTTCAAGGCCAAGCGTTACAAGTTCGTTTCTTGTATTTGATTAATGTGCGGTTTCACTGACGATCGACCCCAATCAGTTGGCCTCGTACTCGTGGTGTTGCCATGAACCCGGTTGACCATCCTCACGGTGGTGGTAACCATCAACACATTGGCAAGGCCTCCACAATCGCCCGTTCTGCCGTCCCTGGTCAGAAAGTTGGTCTCATTGCCGCTCGTCGGGTACGTCGCTTTCCCAATTCCTCTGTTGAATCACTTACCGATTTCGTTTAACAGACTGGTCTGTTGCGTGGTTCGGTCAAGGTCAAGGAGGTGTAGGATGAAGGTCGAATTTGTGTTGTTTTGTTATGTCGCTACTACACGTTCTATTGCGCAATAGTCTGTATGCAATCACATCCTTGCACTGCATTCCACGAAGATCCATGATATGTAATTGGGGATGGGCAACGCCACCCAACGTGATCGTAATTGTTTACATTTGTTTATCCCTGCCAAATACCTCCTCAGAGTCGTGTCCGTGGTAATATATTATATGTGCCAGACATTGTACGTAGAGTGTGCGGGATGTACAGGCTGACTGTTGTAGCATGTGGCTAGGAAATTTACATAGGTAAAAGCACGATGAGTAAACGGCCATAGAGAGAAATCAGTGGCAGGGGCCAAGACTATAAAGGTAAAGCAGTAGCGACGCAAGAGAGTGAACACCAGGTATGCCTCAATAGTCATCGCGACAGAAGATCGATATGCAAGCGAAATTGGTACTATTCATAAGAAGCTTGTCTTCGGATTGAATGTTGTCGAGCTGTGGGACCCTGACTGCATTCAGGGTCGATTACCTTGGCCTTAACACGAGACTACCGTAACTACCATTGTTTCCCCATCACGGCCATGTGTTCTTTTTGACGTTCTGTCCTCTGATGCCCTTTGAGAGTCATCGCGTATAGTGTAGAGGATAACGTGGAGGATGATAGAGAGTAGATTTTGTTGCGCCTCCTTAGATCGCTATATTACGTAACCAGCATATGAACGAATAGGGCAACTCTACCCCGACCGGTACACCAAGCGCAATAAACCAACTCTAGTCCCACCAAGCTAATTCCACCAAAAAAATGCACCAGATACCATCCTTGGGGATGGAGCACCAATGCAGTGGGATTTTATCATTTTTTAGTTAACGACTCGTATACCACTACTGTCGCTGGAGCTGGAAGGGCAAGCCCGACGCAAACCTCCTCCAAACGTTCCGTTCACTGAATTACTCCCAACGTTTCTGTCTTAAAATCTACGAATTATATTGTCGGGATTGCCTTCCAACTGGACTACATCTTGCGTCCAACAAAACGGTGACGATTGGCAATAAAATTTGGCCGCGCGTTGCCCATCGATTATCACGTGCTCTTTACCCTCTAATCTTGTGAGCTCATCGTCGATTGCAGAGTGGCAGCAATTACTCAGCTCTACTACCTTTCCTTTAGATATGCGTCCCCTCATCCTTACGCGCCTTTCATGAGCCTTCGCCCTCCCATCAAAAAACCGACAGGGAGCCGCCCTTTAAGGACCGCTTCTGTCGACAGTACAGCTTCGACGAAATCTCAGCATTCAATCAACACTCTCCCAGGAATTTTACGAAAGTCATCCAAGCCCACCGCTCTAGGTCACGAAGGTATTGATGAAGCCAGAGAGGACTCAAAGCCTTTCTATGGAGTAAGCCTCGTTGATTCACCAATTGGGGAAGATCCTCCCAAGGACAGGAGCAATGAACCCCAATATCTTGACATCGTTTCTCCGCACCCTGAACATTCAGATGGGAGTGCTGAACTGCCATCTCCCTCACGAGCAAGATGGGAACTTATCCGCCGTCATGTCATACATAACTCTTTGCCGTCTGTCACCTCGTCACTTGCACCGTCTCTCCAGTCGGTTCCGAAACCTCTCGCTTCTCCATCGCCCACAGGAGGGTGGCCGGGCGCACCAAAGCCTTCGAGGTTCCCCAGATTGGGCATGAGACAGGTGGTCGACGCCGCCCGGGAAGTCGCTATGGAGGATACGCGCAAGTTCGCCCTGGAACTCGAACGCGCGTGCGTACAATTCAGAGCCCCCGAGATTATCCATAACAGACCCATGCGGGAGGGAAGCGCCGCCAGATCGGCTTTATCGTTCTCACTGCCCCACCCAACCGGTGCTGTATCAACCATTTCATCGACGAATTGGTCGAAACAACCGACAGGATCGATCATAACACCCCCCCAGTCTCCCGTGTTAACTTTACTCCGAATCCTAGAGCGATACGAAGCATCCCTCTTATACCTCCCGAGGACCTTACCATTTGAGAACCAAGTATTGTCCGTTCTCCTTGTACCTTTCATGGCGCCGGACCCCTCGGAGCGAGAGCAAGACTATGCCCTCAGAGCGTTTTCGCTCATAATTAAGACTTGGCGAACTGATTTACCAGAGGTTCGTCAACCTTCCGCGTTTAGTATAGTCACTTACCGATACTTCGGCACAGGCCGAACTCAATCGCTGTCTATGGTGCTGCAGCTCGGCAGCACGGCCTTCACAATACAGAGCCGAGATTATCGGTGCGATGTCTACACTACTCTTCTCGCGTGATGCAACCTTCCGCACCGAGACTCCTGTCCTCTTGCAAACCATTCTACAGGCCCTCGTTTCGCTTCTCCCGACTCTCTCATCTAGCCCTGGAGAACTTGAGTCCGTCAAGGGCTTGATTCTCGAGGTTTGGAATGGAGGGGGTGGGTTGCTATTGAAAGAGTCCATCGAAAAAGAATTTGGGACGCCGTTCTCGACTTCTGATACCGAACATGACATCAGGGAAGCACTTGCGGTTGAGAGCGTACTGAGGTGCATAGCGTATGGTTCGCTAAAGACCCGTGCTTGGGTCTTGCACAACCTTGTCGAGGTATCCTTGCTACCGTAATAGAGTGCCACACATGTTGACAGCCGACACAGGAATACTGGTCCGTGCCGTCTTCAGCAGAGACGCTGTCGAGTCTCTCAACAAAAGCACATTCGCGAAAGATTTGTACCTTCGGTCATGCCGCCAATCAGTTGCTTGAAGTCAACGGTTTGGATCATTGCGCCACCGTTCTGCATATCGTCGAAACATTGGTTTTACCCGAAGTCGCAAGGTTGGGGATGGTCAAAGAGAACGAAACCATGCGTCTTGTTGTCCTCTTGGTGATCCAGGTTTTGTGTCTTGAGACCGGGGAAGGCAGGCTTACTCGCTCCGCTCACTTATTGACCCAATGGGTGCGAAATTCTTCCTCATGGAAGTTTGAACTGGAAGGTGCTCTCGGTTATCTGGTGAGTGGCGCTTTTTGTAGTTGCTCTCGCTTCCTGACGTGTTTCTAGATCGAAAATGATGAGTTACCGAAGATCGCTCGCGTGTTTAGCTCCTTGGGGCTACTCCCCGGAGATGTTCAAAAATCCGTCATGACCGCTTGGTTCCCCAAATTATGTGATGTACGGTTGTTACAGTCCTCTCTCTCTCGTTCACTTAGCGATTTCACAGAGGCTCACTGCGGAATCAATCACAACGCCAGACCCGTCTATCACAGAGCTATTGCTTTCAACCGCTAAACGATATCCCCAGATTTTCTTCAAGCCCCTGTTCTTGTGCGCCGCATCGAACAAGGAACTCATCACCGCCAGCTATCTTCGGACTCTCGTCACCCTCTTGACCTACTTGCCAAACATTCTGACTTCTAACGCGGAGATGATGTCAGTTGCGCTGATGGGAAACTTATCCAATACTGGTAGTGTTGACGAAGCGAGTAATCTGACATGGGAGCAGGCGAGGTTGGGCCATTGCGTTGTCATGGTAGAACTAATCAGCTGCCTGAGAAGCCTAAGGAAGAGCGCTGTAGGCCCCTTTAGCCACCCCCTTGAGAGAAACAATTTATGGGATCTTGTAGGACGCCGCGCCAGGGCTCGTTGCATTCATTAACTCACTGGAATCTCGGTTAGCTGTCCTGTTGGAGGCGAAGGTATGTTTCAGAAAGGTTAATATAACTTCCATATCAGTTGTTGAATGTCGTCTACAGGAAAGGAGTACCCTCGTGCCGTTTTCCCAACGCGCACTATACTGTATACTTTTCTATGAGATGAGGTTGACCACACATTCGTTGAAACCGTAGGTTGTGCATCACCACTCCGTCTCCCTCGTGTTGATTTCCTATGCAGGAGCACGTGGGTCAGTCGAATTCTACAGTGGGTCACACAATGGCATGAAGGATACGAGGGGGGGCATTCCTTCAAGGGAGAGGTCGAGCTAATGGTGTCCAAGTTGCTCGCACTTTATTCCGCCACGGAATTGGGTTCTCGGTCTAACGCCAAAGTGAGGAAACTTCTCCCTGTATCAACAACACAAGGCTGACTTAGAATAGTCCAGGGGCACCATGGTCCTCAGTACCTTCCCTGTCGTCGAAACACCATCGACGGGTAACGAGCCTTCCACTTTGATGTCCGACAGGAAGCAGCTTTTGTGGTCGTTTTCCAACCGGTTTGAGGCCGTTTCTTATCCGCTTTTGGTTTTGGTGTGTGGGCTCCTGTCCGTAAAGGATTACGCTGCCCTTTGTCCCCTCCTCTGGTCGGATTCCTTGACGGATCCTGACCCAAAGGTTCTCGCCCCTGTGCGTAGTCTCGAGTCTCGCGTTCTGACTACGACTGACCTACTATTAGACATGTTTCCTGGCAATGCAATGCGCCGAGAAATGCGGAGGCGAATTCATCAAATACATTACAAATGACATGTCGAGGTATGTCTGTGCTGATCCTGTTATGACATCACAATTGAATTTCGTTCGTAGCGATGACCCGGTCTCAAGGCATTCGGCGATCGATAAGGTGGCCAAGCTGATTAGTTGGAGGTTCCAAATCAGTTCACAGACCGTCATCCTCGACAAAACCTTCAGGCGTCCCTTCAAGATGACTCGACCATCGATATCTTTCGTGCCCACAGATATCGGCTCATCACAGCACATTCAGGAGAAAGGCGAGGCAACCAAGAATAATAAGAATACACTTCCTCTCGAACTACGCAAGCGGCTGATGGAGATTGGATGGGACGACGAAGAAGGACCACTCGACCAACGACTGGAGTGGGCTACGACCCCGATGTCCCTTATACCCAGCATAGACTTGACGAAGGTCGACAATGACGATACTCTTTCTGCGGAAATCCAGCGCCTGGCCTTTGAGGCTATATCCAAGAAGCTAATCGAACGGGAGGCTTCCGTGACGACGATCTCAACGACAGATACAACAGTCAAGCGGCGACCGATCCTCGTCACATCCCTCCTTTCCATTTTCCCCCGAATTTTCTCACTTGCGCTTGACCCAGACCTCGTTGTTGCAAACGCCGCCCGGAATCTGCTGCTAGAGCTGATGCGCGATGATCCCGCTTCTCTTTCTCGACCAATTCTATCCGCCATGACCGGCGGGGGGAACGAAATGAGCTCCGCTATCTCTACGCTGCGAGAACTCACTCACATATCTCATCGCCTCCCTCCGGCAACCACCCATCATGTATTCACCCACCTCACGGGATATCTCAAATTCGCTGCACGGCAAATGGAGACAATTGACGCCTTACATGGATTTGCCTACACGGTTCCTATTTTGGCCAAGTTGGTCTCTCGGGTTAACGGCATGGTGATGAAAGAAGTCCGGAAGGCCAAGCTGGAGGTTTTTCTTGTTCCCAACCTATCGTTGTGGTTCCCTCCGACTGCGCCCATCTCCCCAATGTTTCCTCAATCACTCGGTGGCATGCGCGATCCATTCACTGTGGACCCTAAACTTCGCTGGATCACGATGATTCGAGCCGCTCAGAATACTCTATTCGTTTCCATGCTGAAGAAGAATCCGCAAGACGTTCATGCCATTCGGAAAAACCTTGAGGGGTTTTCGTTGCCTGGGGATGACCAGAGTGGTCCCATAAACCTCGTTGATTTTATCCCGTGCCAAACAGACAACAGACGCGGAGAGATAAGGAACCCGGTTGTTGATGGCCTTTCGTTGGTTTTATCTCGTAGCTACCTCCTACTCGTTGCCCAAGTTTTCCGATCAATGTCGCGGCACACGAATGATAGAGAAGAATTCGTACTCCTCGTGGACGGTATCAATCGGATCCTTCTCACCCATGGAGACGACCTCGGTATAGTAGCTCAGGCGATGATAGGTGAGTGATACGAAAATTGTGTGTTTTGTGTCTAAAGCCTCGTCAACAGCGTTGATGATTGCTAGTACTCGCTTCCGTCGGTTGTTCATGTCTACCGGTGGATATACGTTATTCATGCCCGCGGTATTCAAATCCTATTCTCAATCTACCAAGGGATCCGCAATCCGGTTGGCGATCGAATACGGCATCAATCGATTCTACCTTCAGCATGAAGAGGCCTTCGTATTCCAAACCCTCGACATTTTATCTCTCATAATTTTCCGTAAAGAATGCACCGACCACTGCAAGGTTGCGGAGGACGCCTTCAGCCTCTTATCCACGCTAAGGAACGCCGCTCCGCAAAACGCTCCAGATCCAGCAGGGATTCATGACACCAACAAGATACACGAGTACGAATCCCTGTTGGTGAGTAAGGCAGAAGTCGAACCGCATGATTTCATGGAGAAGATGCGATCTACTAAAGGCGAGGCAATCGAAGTCCCCGTGACAGATGAGCCAGTTGGGAGAGGTTTCAGCGACGACGACATGGCACGTTTGTTTCTTACAGTCATTGCTCACAACCCGGACATCCATCGCGCACAGCAATTCCTCACCATGTTCCGATACTTCGCACCACACATATGGGCTGTGAGCAAAGAAGCCAGGACAGTTGTGACCGAAGGGACAGAGGCTCTTGGATCGATTCTTCTCTCGAAAGTCGGGAAGGTGAAACTGCCGGACTCGATCCAATCCAGATCTGAAAAGGAATTGGACTTGGAGAACTTCGACAGGCCTATGGATTCGGGCGCTTCCCGCGTGAGCCAACCCAATTCACCCTCTGACATCCTTGCGATGCGTCTGGAATACCTGTCCCTTGTGGAGGGCCTGGCCCAAGTTGGAGCGCACCTGAGGCCGGCTGGGTTTCTTCGAGTTTGGGAGTTAGTAAAGGTTATCTTCAAGGAAGCTCGGGTAGCATCAGTCCAAATTGCCAATTTCGTAGCGAAATGGACAGAAGCCTCTCTGCTCCGTAACGCGATGATATCCTCCCCGAGATTTATTCTCACATTCCTCCAAGAACTCACTCCGGTCCTACGTACCATGATCCAAATCACGGATCTCTCGCCGGTTCTACGCACTGTCGCTCGACTCGCCCAGGACCCTCTTCATTCAAAAGACTCCGCCTTCATGCACGCTGTGACGTCTATTTCCAGCACCGCCCTCGATGCCTTTAGCACCATAATCGAGAATTCCGACGCCGTTCCACAGGAGATGCAAACAAGCATCCTGGAATTGCTCAAGGCGTGTATCGGGGTGGCCGGAGAGGATGCCTTATCCCAGCTTGAAAGGAGGAATCCATCCCACGAGTTCTTATCCGGAATCGTCTTACCATTTGTTCTGAGCCTTAAAACCTCTGCTCAGGCAATGGCAGAGAACGACCCCGCTCATTCGATGAACCGGCGCACATATCCTCACGTTTGGGTTCGGGTCCTTGCCTATGCTGTATCCGCGTGCAAGGGAAATATCAAGGGACCACCGGCCTCGCAGGGGGAGAAGGGGACCGAGGACAATCGAGAGGAGAGGTTGGTGTTGAGAATGGCAGTTGGGCTCCAGATAATCAAAGTGGTGGCAATCAGGGCGGGTGATGACGTCACTTCCATCCTCCCCGACGTCTGGTCTAGAACTGGAATATTCCTCAGGGAGGCTTTAAAGGGGGGCAATGCAGCCTTTGCCCTTGTCCTTGGCGACTACTCCCAGCCCAGCTCACCGTTGCAATCGCCGTCGGTATCTCTCCAAACTTCGATGGCGGTAGACCAGATGGATGCCCTCGCCTTCCCTCCGCGGAAAGTAAATCACATCGCCCGACCAAGAGTTCTGGATTACATGACGTGGTCGCTCTTCGAAGTCCTTTGCGTTTACCGAACCCAGCTCCTACTGGAGATGCGACCGATGATGCAAGAGAAGGTCAGGATCCTGGAAGACCAACTCGGGATGGAGAGGCTAGCCTCCAGACCCACGACAGGCCAGTCCTCTTCTCGCCCCACCTCGGGGCTGTTCTCAAAACGTGGTCGATTCCCGAAATACCAAAGCATGACGACGCCAAATCAATCGCCCAGGGATCGAACGACAAGCCTGACCTTGGTGAATCCAGGCGAATCCAACATGGCTATACGAGGTCGAGATCCTGGATACCTCTACTCTTCGCCTTCCAGTGCGTCGCCGGTGGCCGGACTGCCGCATATAGTCCACCTGGGGCCCGCCAGACACACTGCAATGTTCGGAACTTCAGAATCGGAGGGAGGTGGTGCAATTAGACTGTCGCAGTCCATCGTAATCAAGTCCGGACCCCTTACCCAGGCGGTATTCAGGAAGGTCAGGCTCGTCCAGACATACCTGGGTTACAGCCGTTTACTCCCAAATCCGGATCCGATCAGTGTGGACGACGATCCTGTGGATGTCTCCGGATGGACGAAAGCACAGATCTTGCAGTCGATTATCGACGAGACCAAAATATTGGTGGACGAGTTTGGCAAGAGGGCAAACGGTAAAGAGGACTTCGAGTTCGATGATGTCGGGGACAATACGGTAGTTGTAGAACCAGAAAATCCATTCACTTCAGCGGCATAGATCACATATTTAACGAGGGACTTGGAAATGGTGTTAGTGTGCACGGGGGAGAAGTCTTGGGGTAATCATTTAGGGTGTCGACGAATATTATGCGAGACGTCAAATGTAGCATATCCCGAAGTGAAGAAATGGGTATACCCCAATCAGTTGGTATCCGCATGATACTGCCCAAGAACATTCAGAAAAACTGTATTAAGAAAAGACCCGCGGCGGTGGCTCCAAGGATGAGCAGAGGGTTGGTAACGTGACCACTGGCAGCACCGTTGATGGTAGTTTTGTTCGAGAAGTCGATTCCCGGAGTGGAAGTGGTGGTGTTAGGGGTGTAGACGTACGAGGTGACGTCAGGGGAAGGGTTGACAGGGTCATTACAGGTGACGTTGATCGACTGGATGAGGGTGTAGAAATGGCCGGCGGCGACGTAGTCGGGGTCATTCCAGTTGATGATACCTCCAGCCCACTGAACGGTACCTTGAGGGTTTCCTTCGATACCGGCAGGCCACAAACTAGCGTGGGGGTATAGATGTCAATTTTATCCCAAGCAAGAGGCAGAAGGGCGTTTTACCTGATTTGAATACGGGCGGGAGTAGTTGGATAAAGAGCAATTCCATTTGAGTTGACGGTATCGGACTTCTTCAAGGTGCGAACCACGCCCCCATCAATTAACCATGTCAAAGTATCAGGCTGCCAGTCGATCTGAACGAGGAATGACTTCAGAGAGTTTATTGCATGTTTGGGATGAGGTATGAGCTCACAGTATAGTCGTGGTAGTTGCTGAAGGTGTCAGTGAGACCCCCATGGGTGGCACCGTTGGTCTGGGCGGCTATGGGAAAGGGTGAATGACCCAACTCTGCAGAAGTGGCTGGTGGATACATACGAATGAAACCTTGCCAGAAGTAGTTTGACTGAGCTTCGGTGGTCTTTGCACCAGGCCATTCCCAGTCGATCTCATCCTTGACGGAGGACATAGTAATGAAGGCAGTGACCACACCGCCCCATCTGCCGGTCTTTACTGGAGGTAACGATACGGGTGAGCGTTGATTTCTGAAGAGTGTCGGGTGCGGAAACTTACTTCTCGCTGTCACAGTTCCGTAGTGAAGGTAGCGGGTAGAGGAGATCCTAGTTCCACCGTTATCCTTGGTCAACAAGAGAGCAAGCTCTCCTCCACTCGTGTTGGTGTTCAGCATGTTACCCTTGTCCAAGGTCCAGTCTGATAGGGTATCGTGAGTTCACGCGCGTCCACTCAATGTAATCGACATACCCCATTCAGTAGCGTTTCCATCGAAGTGAGTGACGTTGGAGAGAATTCGCGAGTTATCGGTGAAGACATGTTGAGCACTTTTGCAGACTGGGTTGGGCAAGCAAGAATCGAGTGAATGAGAATGAAGTGGGTTGCACCCGCCGAGGCAGAACTAGGCAACCATCAAAATATCAGATGAACAAATCCAGGAGTGTGCATGTATGCGACCGCTCACTTCGCCAGTTCCACAGTAACCAAACTCGCTACAGCAGGGGGCAGAGGATGGGCATAAGGAAGTAGCGTTGCCTATGATATGGGGCCTATGAGTCTCGGCTCAGTCTTGGGCATTGAGAGAATTGGACGCACAAGTTGTTCCCTGGGCACTGCTCAGAGTTGCGAGTTGGATTAATGGTATTAGAAGTAAGAGAGAGAGCATTGCAGGATGGTATACGAGGGCTGGCGGGGCGGAGTCAGCGACGGGAAATGAGGGGGGGTTTGCAGAGGGTGATCCTTATATATATTTAGCCGAGGCCATCATGAAAACGAACTGGGTCAGGGTCTATTCCTGATCTCGGCCTGTCACATGGCACTTCCAGCTCGGAAGCGTACCAAAAGAATCTTGGAAGCGACCTTGTGGCCATAATGAAACTGTGGAAGCGAGGACATACAAGAAAAAAATTGTACAAAATGACCAGGGTGCTCTGCACCAAGCGATGCAGCGGGGTACTGGAAATTACACGTGGGCCTAACGCTAAATAAACGTGACCAGGGACGTGATCACACTTTCACCGCGACTTTGACTCCGCGTCGCGTCTAGTTCACCATCCCTCAACCCCGACGAACAGACGTAGCCATGTCTCCATCTAAGCTTAAACCTTCCCAGTCCAAAGAGAATCTTAAACAGAAGAGTCTCATGTCCTTCTTCTCCAAAGGCCCACAGACGCAGGCACCGGCGACCCCAGCGGTGAAGCGGCGTCCTCAGGACACATCCTCAGATGCTCCCCCATCTTCCTCACCGTTGAAGCAGACCCCAAACCTTCGCAAAGCTAGCTCTTCCTCCATCATGAGCGCGACGTTCACTGGGTCCTCCGATGGAAAGAGTCACCGCACGGGTAGTCCCCCTCCCAGTAGTGACGCCGTTGACGTCGATATGTTCTCTGACGAAGAAGAACAACCTAAAAAAGTACGCCTATTTTATCTTTGTCTGCTTGTGCCGCATACGATTAGACCTTGCATCACAGCGGATCAAACGAAAGATCTCCGTGCGAGACTCCGACGACAGTGATTCAGCTCTCGCAAAGGCACCTGGTAGAATGAAGAAACGACGTCTTTTCAGACCACCGTCGGAGGAACCTGAGGAAAATGAAGAGGCTGCCATCGGAAAAAAGGGGTTCACCGAGAAGCTCCAGAAGTTTAAGAAACCTTCGCAGAAGGTTCCGTGTATGCACTTCCTCACGCTCTCTAATTTTCGTCATCCTCCCTGATAATCTGTACAGACAAGAAGCGCAAGCCAACTAGTGACGATGACGACTTTATTGTCCCCGACGACGCAAGTAATTCAGATGCTGCCTCCATCCCTTCTGAGGACGATCGGCGCTCGAATTCTCGATCGTCCGCGCGCTCCGTGTCTGGATTGGGCTCAGATGAAGATGAAGAGCACGAGGTACCAAAGCGAAAAAAAGCGGCTTTGAAGCCCTCCGGAAAGTTTCAGGCTCCAAATGCTGCTGCTGTATCTTCCTCGCCGTTCCTGACCTCCGCAGAAAGGAGCATGCAAGACAAGAGGTCGGAGAAGAAGAACGTCGAAAAGCCCTTTGGTTTCCTCCGAGACATCAAAGACAAGGACGGGGTTCGACCTGGGGAACCGGGATACGATCCAAGGACCATCTACATACCAAAATCGTCTTGGGCAGAGTTCACTCCTTTCGAGAAACAAGTAAGGCAATGCCGATTTCATTACCAGGTATCTAACTCACCATTGTTCCCCAGTTCTGGGAGATCAAGCAGAACCATTATGATACGGTGAGGGACTCCTAATGCTTTTTATCTTTCCTAGCTCAATGTCACATTCGAAACAGATCCTGTTCTTCCAGAAAGGGTATGTACTTCCGGCACCGTGTTAGGGTCCATTTGATTCAAACATCTCCACCCCAACCACCCTAGAAAATTCTTGGAGGTAAGTGTAAATAGTGTCACCGACACCGTTCACTAACGCCGCCATTCTAGCTGTACGAAGAGGATGCAATCGTCGGCCACCGCGAGTTTGACCTTAAACTCACACAACGAGTCAAAATGTCCATGGTCGGAGTTCCCGAAATGTCATTCAATTTCTGGGCTGCGTATGTTCTACTCTGATAAATTAGCTTTTTTTCTCCTCACGACTGACGTTCAACGTAGGAAATTCTTGGGGAAAGGTAAAGGTCGAGGCGAATATATGTGCCGTTCATGCTGACCAAGAACCAATAGGATACAAGGTGGGTCGTGTCGACCAAGCCGAGACGGCACTTGGGGCGGAGATGCGCCTCGCCGCGGACAAGGGTAAGGGCAGGAAGGCTTCAGGAAAGGATGGAGGGGACAAGATCGTGAAGCGGTTCGTCACTGTCAACTAATTCGGTTATAGGTCACTGACAAGCAACTTAGGGAATTGCACAAGGTATACACCAATGGGACTCTTGTCGACGAAGAACTCCTCACGGACGATCAAGCGGGTCACTGCATCTCGATCCGCGAGGGTAGCGGGAAAGACGAAGAGGATACGTTCGGAATTTGCGTGTTGGACAGTTCTACTTCAGAGTTCAACCTCTGCGCGTTCGTCGACGATGTTTGCCGCACCAAATTGGAGACCATGTTGAGGCAATTGCGACCCAAGGAAATCCTCTTCACCAAGGTTGGTTGATCGCTTCGATTGGTTTCTTTGGCTGACTGGCCTGTGACAATAGGGAGCGCTGTCCGTTTCAACCACAAGACTTCTCAAGATGATCCTACCGTCCGGGTGCTTGTGGACAACTTTGCGAGACGTTGAAAGCTTTGACTACAAGACCACCTTGGTGGAATTGAAGAAGATGTACCCTGCTGGAGAAGATGATGATATGACCGACGACATCCTCCCGTCCAGCGTTCCTGAAGCCATTCGCAATATGCTTGGTATGAGGGCTCCCATAGAGGCTTTGGGAGCGATGGTTTGGTACCTGCGTCAGCTCAATATCGACAAGGATATCATGAGCATGCGAAACTTCAACGTGTACGACCCAATGAAGAGGGGCCAAGGTTTAGTGCTTGACGGACAGACCCTTGCTCACATCGAGGTGAACACAACTATCTGCACTTGCCCGTACGTCTCTCACCTTCGATGCAGGTCCTCGTCAACAGCGATGGCACTGAGGACGGAACTTTACTGAAGTTGTTGGGAAGGTGCACGACACCATCAGGTTCGTTAGTTCGCTGCACTCAGGTGGATCGTTCTCATGGCTATGCAATAGGGAAGCGCTTGTTCCGGATATGGCTTTGTATGCCCCTTCGTGAAGCCGAAGACATCAATGCGAGGTATGGTTCTCTCGCGCGACTACCTCGCACGATGTGAAACATTTACCACAGGTTGGACGCCGTGGAGGATTTGATGAACAACCCTGCCTTCGAGGAAGAATTTACGGCGCTCGCCAAAGGTCTTCCTGATCTCGAGCGAATTGTCTCTCGTATTCATGCCAAGAATTGCAAGATCAAAGACTTCTTGCACGCTCTCAACGTGAGTTCGTAAGGCATCTGATGTGGTGTGTAGCTGATAAATTCTGTGGCGCAGTCGTTTAAGAAGTTGAATAAGGGTTTGAAGGCGCTCGAGAAATCAGCTGAGGATTTCAAGTCGAAGGACATCCCTGGGTTATTGAGGTCAGCTCCAGATCTGATGTCGAACATAGAGCATGTCCAGGAGATGTTTGTGCGAGCAGAGAAGGAGAAAGGATCGGGTATGAATCTTCTACATATACATCCTAGCGACGATGCTGATGCCAAAACTCCGCAGATCCTGATCAGCTCCTGCCAGTCGCTGGGAAGGACAAAATGTATGACGAAGTGCAAGAGGAGATCGCAACGTGGGAGCGGAGTTTGGAAAAGGAACTGAAGAAGTTGGAAAAACAAGTGGGGTTAGTGGGTTTGATGTTCCAGCCACTTCTCCACCTCACCCTTCTCCCTAGATTCAGCCTCACCTATTGGCACAGTCATATCGGGAATAAGGTACCGGCTCGCGGTTCAGGGGTGTCTAGGTAATGATACTGACCGACCTTGTGCAGGATATTTACCTTGTCCAGACAAACGTCAATCAGAAGAACGTTCCAAAGGAGTGGATCAAGAGTGGGGGCACCAAGGTGGGGATTCCGTCGTATCAACGACCCCAAACGACACGGATTAACCGCGTGGTTAGGCTACCTCGAGATGGAAGGTCAACTCCCTAGTTCCGATGATTCGAAGTTTGAAAGAAGCGACGGAGAATCGAAACCAAGCCATCAAAACGTTCAAAAACAGGTTGTTCGCTGAATTCGACGCGGATCGCGGCGTCTGGCTGCGTGCGGTCCGAGTGTTGTCTGAACTCGACTGTTTGATCTCGTTGGCAAAGTCTTCCACGGCGCTGGGTGAACCGCGATGTCGGCCGGAGATCGTGGAAGGGGAGAGCGCGATTGTGGACTTTAAGGAGCTAAGGCACCCCGCTTTGTGTGTGAGCGAAAGGTTGAAGGGCGATTTCATTCCTAACGATGTTCAACTCGGTGGAGACAAAGGGAAGATTGCATTGTTGACAGGTTCGTTCGTTTAACTTTCGGTGGTCGATGGGGCTGAATGCCGAAAACCCCGTAGGACCTAACATGGGGTGAGGTTGCATCGATGTGTTCCTACAGCTTCTGGTTTTCTGACTGTGCTTCTGTTTCCGCTAAACAGTGGAAAATCGACGGTGAGCTTGTTCTGATCGCCGGTAGGGGTCGTAATCGCTCATAGTTCTCACCCCAGGTTATGAGAATGACCGCTGCAGGAGTGGTCGGTTTCCCTCGGGCATCTGCCTGTTCCTTTCCTCCAGCTGATGACTCTCGTTTAGGTTATGGCCCAACTTGGGATGTTCATTCCTGCCTCTAGCGCCCGGTTAGCTTCTTTTGTCTCGCGCCAGCTCGTATGCTCGGGCTTACGCTGACCTTTTCACTTTGTACTAGCATCTGTCCTGTGGATACAATCCTTACACGTATGGGTGCATATGACAACATGTTCTCGAACGCTAGTACGTTCAAAGTTGAGCTTGATGAATGGTACGTATCGCCCCCACCAATTCTTCGCAGTTGTTGTATATAGACGCTCATTGATTTCGGACAGTTGCAAGATCCTCAGGGATGCAACTCCAAAGTCATTAGTTATTTTGGATGGTGAGTCGACGCCACTGGGTTTAATTCGTGCTCAAGTATGAGTCTGACGGTGTAATTTTTATTTGCAGAACTCGGAAGGGGTACTTCAACGTACGATGGGATGGCGATCGCAGGGGTACGTTACCTATTCAATCCGGCCAATAGTTGGGGGTTTCAAAAACTGACGAGGTCTCATTATCCAGGGGGTGCTACACCAACTCGCGACGCACACGCTGTCCCTATCTTTCTTCGCCACCCATTACGGTTCATTGACGGACGATTTCGCGTACCATCCCAACATCCGCAACATGCACATGAAGACAATGATTGATGACGAGAAACAAGAGGTCAGCCGATCTTCCATTACACCTCATCGGTCCCCCTCACGATGCGCACGAAAAGCGCGAAGGGGGGGTGAATTTCAATTCCGGTTACTAAAGTGCCGCCCGTAAAACAGCTCGTCTTTCTATATAAGCTCGTTTCAGGAATCGCGTCTTCCTCGTTTGGTACACACGTTGCTTCCCTCGCCGGGGTGCCCACGGCGGTAGTAGACCGGGCCGACATGGTTTCGAAAGATTTCGCGAAGCAGTTCAAGGAGAAGATCGAAGGGAAGAGGAAGCAGGCCCGATTGCCGTTGGTCCTTCAAGCGGACTTTGCGTATCTGATGGGATTGGTGAGCGGGAAGGAGAAGTTGCCGGAGGATAAAGCAAAAGCGTGGGAGGTGTTGAAAGGCTTGAAGGAAGCAGTGAGGATGGGATTGCTCCACACTGCTAAACCCCCTGCTGCTGTCGCAGTAGCAAAGGCGTAGATGTAGAATCGCCCACCCCTGCCTGCGTGGAACTCGCTCCGTGCCTGCTTTGACCTTGCTGTTTTATAGTTATCGGTTGTTCGTCAATACTCTATTTTGCTGATATTAATAAATACTGAATGGAATGAGGTGTCGTGAGACCTGAATCAGGAAGGATATTTTGCAAACACACATCCTAAGTGGTGAGGAGGTGGCGATGGTGGTGGTGTAATGCATGAAATTAGTAACGATGAAAGAGATCAAGCAGATGAGTAAAGTTCGAACTCCCAGGGAACTCGCTGATCCAAGGGCCAGGTCTCGGAGAGCCAAATCCTGCGTAACCTGCAAGTAGCGTAAACTTTGATGTAGGAGATGTGCGAGAACGTGCCACTAGGTACGGGACGCATCGGCCCCAAGGGGCGCTCGTGATCGGGAGTAACCAGGAGACTGGAAGCCGAGAATGACGGAAGGTAGGTTGCAACATTCAGGTCTACACTACACCACGAAGTTAGGGGAAGCGATGATGTTGGCGGGAACATGAGGGGGAGATGTAGAAGGGGTGGCGCATCTGAAGAGGGTTTCAATGACGGTTGCTTCTAAAGGAGGAGCGAAGATGAGTAATGGCCGAACAGAAGGAATATGCCGTTACCTTGAATGTAGAACACCGGATGACACCCTCTCGGCCGGCGTGGTCGACTATGCCAACCTCAAAAGACCACTCGCGACCTAGCCGCTTTACTTGAATGTGGAGCCACGGATGCTTGAGATGGAGATCTGAACCGACGGAGGGGCATCGAATGAAGGTGGTAGGAAGGGTAGGTGATTGTAGGTGAAGCACAGTCTGGCCGAGTCTCGTCATCTGCCTTGAGGTATTGGCGTCATCGTCCGATACGAGGTTCTGGTCTCTCGGGGGTGCAGGGAGAGAAGTTTCATCATTGAGGAAGTGAATGAAAGAGTCTTCGGGAAGAGTGTCGTCTTTCTCGATCGTCCAAAGGCCGGTGAATGGATCAGATCCGGTGGAGGAAAAGAGGGAAACGATGCTCGGCTGGAACGACCTTGAGAACATGGTCGACCGGTTCAAAATGCATCCAGTGACTCTGGGTATTCTCGATCATCTCTGATGGGATGCGTGACGTCACGCAGCAGTACCTGTCGACTCGGGACGGGGTCCCGAAATACACTTCCACTACGGACAGTTTCAACATACCTTCAACGGATTTCTCAAGTCTCCGTAAAACTACGAATATACGTATCCGTTCCGGATGGGGTTGGTCGAAAACTGACTGGAGCATTTGACCGACGATTGGGACCGAGGACGTGGAGGTAACGAGGGAGTCCTTGGCGAAGGCAGTCTACCTCCGACCTCAAACACAGATGCCTTGCGTGAGAGATCACAGCGGCTCCGACGATACAAGTTCTCCTCAGGCTCCTACCTCTCTGTTATCAGCAAACCTCCTTCGTGCCTGTTAACCAGGTCCACTGCTACTGTTGGTGTTGTAGATGCGGCTGAAATAAGAGGCACCTTGCTCGACGTTGCGTTCGTTTCATAGGGTACATCTTGACGATCGGGGTTGCCGGGCCGGTCGATCATCAACTCAACCTTGGACGCCAATGACGACGTGGCTCTGGACGCGATGTCGAAGGGAACTCTCCCACACCGCGTGGCTCAAGGCTCAGCGTCGGAGTTTGACGAGTTTACCACCGGATGGGCGGTTCGATATCCTGTTCCTCGGAAGAGACGAATTCTCCTGTTCTGTGCTAAAGCAATTGCACGCTGCGAATGGTACGGTGCCTTTTTTTTATTTTATTTACTGTGGGGCATTGCCTGGTTCTAGGGCGCAGTATATACGCTGAAAAGACGTATGGCAGAGCATCACACTCGTGACCCATCCTGATCATCGTACCGGTCGACGCGGGAACCGATTGTCTATATGTGCGTGTGTATCAACTGCGCGTGTGTTTTGTTGACGATTTGGACTAGCACCTTTGAAACTGCTGGGCCACGAGCTGAACCTCGCGGTAGAGACGATACCCTTGGCCAAATCTGAATTCAAGGAGTGGGTGGTAAGTCTTTCAAGAGCGGTCGCATGATCCTGAGCGCAGATCAACTCATCAGCATCGTGGCTGGATGCACACAGCCTCCAGCGCCGTTCACGTCCTCGTCGGACGGACCGAAACCCCAGTCGAATCATTTATTGGTCACAGCCTCGTTTGGTCGGATCCTCCGAAAGGGACAGCTTGACCTCTTCTCGCCTGGAAGGAGACTGAACGTGCATCCTTCCTTGTTGCCTCACTACCGGGGTCCAGCCCCTATCCAACGCGCGCTCCTTAACGGCGAAAAGGAGACTGGGGTGTGTGTTATTGAGATGTTAAAGATAAAGGCCGGCGCGGTCGATTCCGGTGACATCTGGGCGAGCGAACAGACGGTGAGCAAAAATCGATTTTTCGACGAAGAAAAAAAACCATTCGCAAAGTTTACGGGGCCTATTAGCAAATCACGGCCGGAGCCACCTTCAGTCAATTACGGGACGTTCTGGGGAAACAAGGCGGCGATCTTCTAGTCCCCGCTCTCCGACAGATGTTACGTTCCAAGGTCTGTCAATCTGAATTTTTATTCCACCTTATTCATTGGCTCATTCTTTTTCTCTTCTTTCTCTCAAGGTCGAAGCGAAACCACAAGAGGTTCACGAGGAATTGAAAGTGGCGCCCATGATCACGGCTGCGGACAGTTTCGTCGATCCAAGGTTGCAAACGGCGGATCAGATTGTCCGAATCTACCGTTCCCTCGAGGTCAGTCCAACCTCACTTAGATCAACACAATCTCTCTCGAACCATCTCTTTTTAGAAACCAGTCTCCCTCAGGTTTCATAGACCGGACCAGAATCAAGATACCGGTGGAACGTTGCTGCAGCTCCATCAACCAGCGGTTCTCTTGTTTCACGGCAGTCCTATCAATCCCCTTTCTTCGGGTCTGCGGACAACAGGAACGACAACGACGGCGAACACTCAAAAACCACCAATGGGGTTTGGAATTTACGATCGAAAAGGAACCAACTGTCTTATCATCGGCTGCCGAGACGAAACGTACTTGGGGATCAGATCGGTCAAACAAGAGAACCGCGTTCTGCTAGATGCGCGCGAATGGTGGAATGGAATAAACGCCGGTGACCGTCCTATCAGGATGTCCAATTTAACGTAGCGAATTTGTCACACGGGAATTTGATCTATTTGGTGTCCGCGTTACAACATTCACACCCTGCCTCCCAAGCTTGACGCCTCACGCGCCGATTTTCGGGGTTTCCATTTTTCGTTAATTCGGTGATTACGGGAGAAGCCCTCCAGCCCCCTTGTTTTCTCATCCCGTCCCATCTCACCCCTCAGGTATGGAAGATGTTTTCAGCGACACTCTTGGACTGTTCGGGGCAGAGATCGAAGAGGATGATGGGTACGTGTACTACGGAGGATTGAAATTGGGGGTTATTCTAAAGGTACGTGTGAACCGACTCTGACGGGAATTACGTTGATGGGGAATGGGGGTGTGTGTATACATATAGGAGGGTAAGGTAAGAGAAGAAATGTGTTCCAGGGACCAAGGGGATTTTGTAACTCTGAAATTAGGCTATAAGTGTCATGGCCAGCGCGCTATTCTCTCCCTCGATTCTATTGGCCGAATCCATCGAAACGGGTCAGATCGTTGTAGAAAACCGGACAAGTTGAGATCGGGCGCACATCTCAGGGGTTTGGAGCTGATTTGTGTCCGATTAGTCGTCGAACTAGGCGCAGGGAGTGCTCTTCCCTCTTTGTTGGCTGCGACGTTGCCAGAGGGGAGACACGCGTCCTTGGTCGTTGTCACAGAATATCCAGACCCTTCGATAATGAACACGCTCAAGGGAAATGTCGAAAGAGCAAGGCTACAGAGGGGGAAACCTCATCCCACGGTCCAAGGCGAAGGCACCGAGGAGAACGAGGAGAAGGAACGAGAACATTGTAAGATTGAATGTGCAGAATACGAATGGGGGTCCGATATCTCGCATTTGCTGTTGAGTACCGTGCTCCGCCGAGTTCTCTGACCCATGTCTGACAATAGGACCCATCTGATCTTCGATCATCTCCCTCCACAAGTCAATTCCTCCCAAACAACCCCGGTCTCGGATTTGACATCGTCATCATGTCGGATTTGTTACATTTCGACAGTTCGCACACCGCACTCGTAGACTCTCTCACCGCATTGCTTTCAAAATCCGGTGGATCTCGACTTTACGTTGCCGCCGGTAAATACACCAAACAAGACGTCTGTGACCGTTTCATTGATCAAGCCTGTCGAGCTGGGATCATCCTGGTCGAGGAAAGTTACCAGCAAGTTAGTTGGCGGGGGAAAATGGTTGTTCGTGGACCGGGATTGGACCGGGAGGGGTTAAAACGCCGGAGGGACACGAGCCGGCTCTGGGTAGGTCGATGGATGGACCGAATGACCGAGTAGGCCGAGAACGGATTTACGTCCGCGGAGATTTGTTTTGTAAGATCTGTTCCAACATCTCTCTCCAGCCAAGCACGCTGATAACACCCGGAAAATACCAATCAACGGCAGCAATTCAATGAGGTTCCCACGATCGCTCCCTCCTACCAAAAAAGGCAGACTTCTCGAGTTGATGCGCGTCCAAATATCTACAAACACGATTCTTAATGTCGTGCCCTCGACTTTTTTAGTTCCTTGGCCTCGTAAGTATATAAAATAGAAATCGTGTTTTCGAATCTTTGCCCCTTACCTTTTGAGTCCATGATGCAGTCTTCCTTCGACCCTAACGCCTCGGAGAGGCGCTGGCCCGGTTCCGCCATCCAAGATGTCTCCTGCGCTTACTGGCCAGCGACCTCGACCTCATCTCTCTACCACGATTACTACTCGGATTACAACGCGCGCTCCTCAAACTACCCCTTGCCAGCTCTCTCCCCAACCCTATCCCCGTGCTCATCGGCAAGTTCCACGAAATCGTCCTCTGCAGACTATATCTGGGATGGTGCAGGTCTCTATATCCTCGACGAAGACCAGCACAAACATTTCTCGTCATACAATCCAGGGGACCAAGACCAGGACGAGATAAACCACGAGAGGCACGATGCTCGCGTCAAATCGGAACCCGTCGATACCTCTTTCATAATGGAGGCACCCGCTCCGCTCATTGGCCACTGCATACAGGCCCCGACAACCGCAGCTTGTCCCTCGCTGCGTGCGACCCATGCGAGCAAGGATATGAAGAAGATGATGGGTGTTTTCCGCCTTGATCCCTTCATCTTCAAAGGAGGGTCCTGGCAGCAAGAGGAGAACACAGGATTGAAGGAGGAGCCAGTGTATTTGCAGTTTTATCTCGACTTTGACCTCGAAAATGTCTTCGAGCAATGCATGTGGTCTCCCCAACCAGAGGAGCATGTCGATCGTACGTATCGAGAGGATGCGGGGATCAGGGATCAACAACACCCATCGTTCTCGAACCAACCGGCGACATATGCGTACGGGGGTGAGTGGCGATCTAAAACTCTCTGCGCATGAAGCCTGATACTGACCGTTGATTAGAACCTTACTACCCCGATGACGGAAGTTACTACTACCATAACTCCTCTGATGATCACCATCGCACTCTCTATCGAGGTAAGCGCACCGCCCATCAATTTATTCACCCAGCCTTTGACCGACCACTCCGCGCAGATCGCCTTTACGGCTTTGATTAATTTGCTCCTCCACTCCCCTTGCTTGCCTTGTTTTCTTGCTCCTCACCATGACCATGACCATATTACCCCATGCTGTAATATCATGATACCGACGATATCCATCTCATCATTTTGCTTCTGTCGCAACGCTTTGTGTCTTTTGAATCTGTCTGAACTGCTTTGTTATTGGGTATAGACCGAGAGTAGGTAGCACTTAATGTATTATACCTCTTTTGTCACTGCTTACGCGGAACGAGGACGCGGTGCCGCGTCGCGAGTTCAACCCGCTCACGTGGTCTGAAGTTAAACATGTTCGTTTTTGTAAATTCACTATCCGAATCAGATGTTATACCCGTATATAGAAGTCACGAACCGCTCGACATTTACGCGATGAAGAGCAGAATAAAGTCCCTCTTGGACACTGGCGATATACTCTCCCCAGGAAGATCGCGGAATACGACCGGTGCAAAAGCGGCGGCTATGGGCACGTTTGGTGCGATCAGCTCTCTCTCCATAACTTGTGAAGGGGGGAAGAATGCACAGCGTAACAAATGACGTACCCAATGCTTTCGCTCGGTCGATCCTCTCCTCATCCGGAACGCACTGTTGACAAATATAATGCAGGAACGCAGTGACGGAGATCCAAACCTAATCAGATCTCTGTCAGTTATCCGTTCTTTTTGGTGCTTATTGCCATAAGCGCAATTGTGGCGCGTGGAAGGCGGTAGCCAATGACGACTTGGCCTGTCCCTTCGCGCCACACAGGCGAAAATCAAATAGCAGAATATGGGAAAGGTCCCGACGTACATTCACGGAAGCATGTGGGAACCTGTCTAGCAACTGTTCGGCGTCAATGATTAGAATAAGCAACAAGCGTAACCGAGTGATGTACGCTGGGAGGGCACCGAGTATCCGCTCGGCGGGGCCGTCGCCGAAAAAAAAAAGAGACACCACGGAACGGGAAGATCTTGCTCACCTCGAACCCTTGATCCTTCGATCTCGCCTCCTCGCAAGCCGCGTTCAAAAAAGTCGGGATTAGCGGTTCTGTCAGAGATTCGAGGAGTCGCAATAACGCCTCCCCAAACCCGACCGAGATCTCCAAGCTCGTGTAATCCTTTGGAAAAGCAAAATCTTTTCCTGTGTCAAGACACTAGATCGAAATTGCCCGTCAGCGCATCGGTCAACATCAGCTTCTGCACGGCAGGTGGGTGACGAGTGGAAATCTTATCAAACCTCTCGTATAATTTCCACCACCTTTGGGTCTCCACGCGTAGTAAATATATTGGGCTATCCGCAAAGAAAGCATTTTTGGTGTCAGACCAAGAAAAGATGCGCTAACCAAGTCCCGGATAACGAGAGCGGCCACTTACCACATCTCCTCCGCTTCCAGACATCATGTAGTTGACGAGTCTCATTACTTCCCTTGGAGCATTCTTCGCCTCCTCTTCGGACAGCAGGTCGTCCGCAGATTTCACGTCCCTTATCGGGCCCTTGAGACGGGTCAAGTAAGAGAGCGTGTTCGCGAAGCACGTCGGCTCTAATCGGGCAATGGAAGTTTGCGTAAATCCCCCAATAACAGGCGCGCACGCCCAGACTCCCCAAAGAAAAAAAATTGGGGAGTGGAGCGAGACGTGTGGGACGGCGACGTACCGTAATTCGCAGACACGGGTATGAAGTGATCCTTTCCAAGCCCGACGTGCAAGATCAACGTCACTTCCAGCTTGGGTCGGAACTGGTTCAATTCCGCTGCCACCTCACCGTCGATGTCAATCGTGAGCGTTATGGCCGCACTCTCGTCAGGCAGCAACAGGCCCTATACAGTTTTTTTTGCGGGTAGGTTTCACTTTTACGTCAGTTCCACTTATGACCCCAAATTATTTCGTACAAGGCGGAGCATAGGGAGGATGTGAGACGAACCGTCATAGGTCCGATTCTCAACCATGTCGGACCTGGCGTTTGGTGTCAGGATTCAACCTAGATCTGATGCCTTAAAGCCAAAATAGACGCACAAACTAGCTCCTCCACCTCCAAAGGCACAAACCGGAACGCGCAGGGTATCTAGGGTCCCTCCCAATAAATCAAACCTAATCGACAGAAGGGGGGACATGCATCTGGATTTTTTAATACTGACCCTTCCAGTGTTCTTCACCTCGAGCGTCTTCGTCGCCGATCTCAAGTACCAAACCGTCCCGAAATCGATCGAGGCGGGCTTGAGGCTGACCTTTGGAGGCGTTTCCTCCTCCTCCATGTACAAAACCTGTCGATGAAGTTTCTTCACGGTAGTCTCGTATTCAGAAGGGTCCAGGATATCGCACTGGAGAAAGGATGGCGAGGAATGAATTTCCTAGCAACAGTGGATCCGTTCTGCATACCGATACTACAAAGTCCGCCGAGACTGGCCGATGGTCGCTCATCGTGATACCCGAATGACTTCGGTATGAAAGCTGTTCGACGGGTGCAGTTTTCGAGTGCACGTGGAGTATCCTGTCCGTCCACGCCGGCTTCCGCCTGTCGGAGGGATTCTCAGGAGGGCTGAACATTGACAACCTTCAAGACGCACCTGATGTCATAACCAAGCTGGTCTGTAGGTAATCCGGCAGCAAATCGGTATGTTCTAACCCACGCTCAGAAAGGTCTCACCGAAGAAGGTGGCACCAAGTACGTACGGTAGATGCGTAAGGTTGGTTTCCTTGAAGTCCTCGAACGCCTTACCCTCTCGGATGGCATTTCGCAACTATCACCAATCCTCAGCACCACACAACACTTTGCCCTGAACCGGGACTCACCTGGTCATACTTCCGCAGCTCCACCAAATTTACTTCTGCAGGCCCAGGCCACATTAACAGCGTCCGAACGGACTGCGTAGGAAGGTCTATCCGATAATTCAGATCTATCCAGCGCCTTGAGTCAACACGTAATATCTGTGAGGTGGGACTGTTCACCGACCTCCCATCCAAAACAGAACATCAGTATTGAACACCGAAACGTCTACCTGCGTGGAAGTCTCAGCAGATGCTTCCCCATTCTGGTCCGTTTGCAACCGAAACGACAACCTCGATGACAAGTCGTGGAAATCTGTGTGCCTCCGATCGGCCATCTCGTCAAACGCGGCCAAGTGCGAATTTACAAATGTCAGAACGGTCGGCAAGGAGGGTGTCCCTGAAGGATGCTTTGGGTGAAAGCAGAGTCGGATGGCGGTGCCACCTTTGTTGCCCTAGGAAAGGTCACATCCCCGTTTCCACAGCTAGAATTAAGGAGCTCCCATACCATCACGCCTAGAATCCCTGCTCCGACGGAGGTCGTTTTGATATCTTCAAAACACTCCCTCAGGCTCCTCTTGGCAAAGACCATGATGAGCATTCCGACGAGTTGCTTCGAGGCCAGCTACCAGAGTGCAAGAGAATAGATAGCATTTCATTTGCTTTGACAGAGAAACATCCATCACGACTAACTTTATCGTACAGTTCAAGCTTTTCACCCAAACCGGCAAAGATGGCGGACGTCCAAGCGTCTTCGCGAACCATTTCGGTAGAGTACAGGAGTGCTCCAGCAGAAAGGTCGAGTTCTTGGAAACTTACGACGAGTACATCTGGGTCGTCAGAAGTTTCATCTAATCCGTGAAGTTGTGTCAAAGTCAACAGTCTAAGATGCCGACGGGCGATACCGATACTCACCCTCCTTGCCGCTAGATTCTCCGAGAGTAATTTCTGAAAATTTCTTGAGAGGTGGTATCAGCTTATTCGCATTATAATGAATCCCCCGAACCCACGCCCCCAAGTCCTGAGTGGGCAATTTTCCATTCACATTAAACGTTCCGAGGCGGATCCTTCGAAGAATCCTGAGTATATGCGCTCGAATTACGAGAAAAAAACAGGGGTTCCTCACTTAAGATTGTGCCTCGCCTTTGTTTTGTTACAAATGATCCTGGCTGCTTCCGGTATCCATTCCTCGCGGATGCGTTGAATGTCCGCAAGGTCGTCGCCCGGAAAACCGGCGCTTGCAGGTGAAAGGCGTGTGTGCAGTGGGTGGCGAGATAAGCGAACATCAGGGGGTATAGTGGCTGTTTGAAACGATGTGAGCCGTGAAAGAACCACGATGGGGACACGAGGTGCGGTGGCATACAAAACGCAGGAGACGCAGTGCTGAGATAGGGTAGGGTCCAGGCAAATGCGGTGGATACCGTAGCTGGGTTGACGTTCTCATCTATACAACCCGTATTAGGTAACCTCTAAGGTCCGGGGAATGCAGGAGGGGGACGAAGGACAAACCCGCGATCTGCTTCAATCGCTTGCACTCTGCAAGAACAGATCGCAATCGCTGAAGGTCGTTTGCGAGAAGAGTGATTGATTCTGCGTACTGATCCTGAGTGAATTGATGACCGGGGTTGATTGTGACCCTTAGTTCTGTGTGACGAAGAACGGCGATTACGAGAGAGAGTTAGGCGTTCGGCGTTATCAAGTGGCTCAAGGGAGAAAAGAGGGTGTGGTCGTGTTCAAAGGGCACGGAAAGAAGCGTACCTGTCCTTGGTTGATTCCTCGTCAGCGGAGACGAGGGATTTCGTAGGTCAAACGTATTTCGCTTGGATAAAGCGACCAAAATCGAGAAATCCCCGAAGATGGGGATAATGTGATCAATGACGAGTTCAGTTGACGGGCTTGCACCCCCTGTGCCATTGGTCGACTTAAATTTGAAGATAGAGAGACTGATAGGAAATCATGAGTTTTCGAGACGGAAGAGTCCCGAAGGGGGCATGTGTGACGGGAAAAAAATCACCATCCTTGCTCGTGGGTCTGATACGCATTGCCTTGGTGCGAGATCACAGCAAGGACGCGCTTTATGCGCTCCTCGACAAAGACAGGCTTTGTCTCCTGGTCTGACAACTGAGGCGAATGCACTACAACGCATTCGGCGACGACCTTCACTTCCTCCGTGGAGAGGAAGAAATAGCGGACGGCCGTCTCTATGGCCTCAATCTCGGCCATGTCTAGCGAGCACAGGGTAAAGAAGCACGGTTCCACGTGACTGCTGATCTTACATCACTTGTCACTTACCCCGCATTTCGCGCAGTCTTTGAACGCGGTCGAAAGAAACACTCACTCCCGGAAGGTCGAGGCAGGGGTCTAGGCCGAATATTTCTATTATTTTTGTCGGTCGGTCCGGTTGAGACCTTTGATCCACGAGAGGTCACGAGGGTGGGGTGGACCTTTTAATGATCACTCTTTATATAAACCTCAGCCAATTGAACCGCCGTCCCCACCACGCCTTTCATCATGACTCGCACTGAACGTTCTATCTCTCCCCGTGCCATAATCAAGGATAGATCCGAGTCCAAGTCTGGCATGGACAAAGCCCTCCGCAAGGGTGGCGCAGGGGGTCACAACTGGGGCAACATCAACGAGGAGTATCTCCTCGAAGCCGAAGCTCTTGACGACCAACAACAAGAACCCGTCGCTAACAAGGGTGTGTATCCCGCCACACTCTCCACGAGTCGCCACTCACCAGCATCCCTTCCAGAAAAATCCGTTGACAAACCAGAGCTTACCAGACGCACCAGCGTCACCTCTGAGGAAGACCGCTCTGCCGCTCGAGAGGTCCGCAAGCGCGCTCTTAAGGACGGTCAGTGTCACCGTTGATTGTGTGCCATCAATGTCTCCTGATTTACCCCCAACCAAATAGGCGTCGACCTTGCCTCTATTGCTCGCTCCTCCGTCGCCGTCTCCTCTTCCTTCTGAAATAAAAGTGTGATCCCATCCCGCAGCCCCGAAACGTCTGCTAACCCTGTCCCAACCGATAGTGTACTTTTAAAACCAAGAGTTATGTATTTGTACCAAAAGCTCACGCTGATGTAATTAACACATCGTACATCTGAATCGCATGACCTCTCGTTTGCACTACATCTTGTGCTCTAAGCAAACATTTTCTTGAACTTGGCTTTCTCGCGCTCCTTGCTGGCCTTACGCGTCGCTCTAACCTTCTCGAGCTCTGATGAGATTGCTTGATCATTGACAAGCTTGGTCGCCTCAACCAGGTTCCTCTCAGCCTCCTCTTCTTCATTGAGGGCGACGTGAGCCAGAGCCCGTCGATACAATCCCTTTGCTGAGATAATTGACATTATCCGGTATCTCCGTATCGACTGAGGACGCCTACCTCGATCAGCATCGGAGAGGGCAAATCCTACAGCCCTATTCGCCAGGCTAATTGCAGTTCGCAAGTTAATCGGACCGGCAAGCTTGATTGCCGCCAAAGCGGAGTTGAGTAGAAGGGGGCTTAACAGTTCTTGGAACCCCCGCCTCGTCTTCACCTCCTCTTCGTCCTCGGGAGCGTCTGGGTCTTGCGATAGTGGTGTTTTACCCCCGGGGTATGTGGAGAATTCTGGGTGGTAATCTAAGTAACGAATCGCCTCTGTAGGAGTATTCACACGGATTTAGTGGAGGGTTCAGAAGATAAACATGAACAACGCACTCTGCCATTCGTTCAATGCATCTTGGGACTTGCCCTCCTTCCAGAGTTTGTTTCCAACTTCACGGATATCTTTCGCCACCTTTGAATCTATATTAGCGTCTCCTGCGACCAAGGAGATGACCTCTATTCACCTGTAAGGCAACCTCTGGTTTCAAGATATCGACACTAGTTTCGTCCTCTGGGAATTCTTCGTACCTGTCTCCCGACTCGGGGGCTCCCTCTGGGGCATTCAGGGATGGATCGTCGGGTTTTAACTGGCCGCATGCGGTAATCACGCATGGAGAAATGGGGGCGTCTCCGCTTGCGGTGGGCGTTTGCTCGACCTTCCTGACTGAAATACCCAATTCACAAACCATACATACGAAAATCGGGGGTGGGGGAATAGCGTTGACTCACCGACACCCTTTCCTTTGATGAGCTCACCAAACACGACATGTTTGTCATCGAGATGGGGAGTTCGCACGGTGGTGATGAAGAATTGAGACCCATTGGTGTTGGGACCAGCGTTGGCCATAGACAAGAGAAACGGCTTGTCGTGTTTCCTGGGGAACGCCTCATCCTCGAACTTTTCACCATAGATCGACTCTCCACCGGTTCCGTTTCCGGCGGTGAAATCACCACCCTGGATCATGAACCTATCCAAATGGGTTTTTTCAAAAGCACCATATGAGAGGTACGGCGTTCACATACGATTTGATCACTCGATGGAAAGTGCTGCCCGCATAATGCAGAGGCTTTCCTGACTGCCCGACCCCCTTCTCTCCGGTGCATAAAGCACCTAGAACACATCCTGGTTTCAACACAGAAACAACATCGAAAAATAAAACACCTACGGAAGTTCTCAGCGGTCTTTGGGACGAGATCGGTGTAAAGCGAGAAGATAACTCGTCCAATCGGTTGGTCACCGATGGAGATGTCGAAGTAAGTTATCGGTCTATCTGATTCTGAAGCCATTTGGGGATAGCCGAGGATTCGAGGAACTGGTAATGTCGATGGACTGATCTGAGCACGGGAGTATGTTCACCGTGTCGCGCTTTCTGATATAACCGCCTCATTGGGGGCGGCGAAAATGATCGAAGGTGCTAGAACGAATCGATTGCCCGTCGACCCCTTATTTAATTTGTTCCCATCTGCCAGGGGATAGTGTGGCTGGGCATACACGTCCTTGAGATTCATTGGAAAGTACGTGTAGTAGTCTTACACGACTAGAAAAGTATTTTGCCATAGATGTACATAGCGAATGCCCCTGGGCTAGATCATTGGAGCCGGGGCGCGCTGCCTCCTTGCTTGCCAGACTTGAACGTTCCGAACGTTAACGCCATCCTGATCGCACAGACGATTTGTTCGTCTTTAAGTCGCTCGATTACCTTCAGCTCAGCGTGCGGGTAACGAGCTCCCACCCGCCCTTACTTGGTCGCCCTGTTTTAAGATGTAAATCGATCGCTGTATTTCCCGTTAACATGACCGATGCACTTGCGTACCCTTGTCTAACTTATCCTCTTTCAGCCCTCCTGCTTTGCCTCCGCCGGCCATCTCGTTGACCTGACAAACGCAATGGGGACGGCGGTAGGACGAAGGGAACCAGTTCAACCAACCTTATTCACAAACCAGCTCTTTTGAGCCTCCTCTTTCTCTTTCTTCCCTTTACCCCCCGCGAGAACATCCAAGACTTTGTCTCCGATATTTTCCCGCCGTTCCGCATTCTGCTTGGCTTCACCACCCCATAGTTCCCTAACCTGAGCGTATCAGATGTAGGGTTAATCACAGATCACGGATTAAACCGTGCCTCGCCCGGTCCCTGAGACCGTACTCAGTCATTGGTTTTGACTCGGCGAGTCGGGGGTCTGGGCCACCCAAAACATCGAGAATCTGCGGGATATATCAGTCACTGAAATATGCGATTTTACTAGCAGAGTGGACGAACCTTTCCACGGAAACCCAGCCGCTTATCTCGTTCATGTTTGGCTTCGGCATCGATTCGTGCAAACTCGGCCTCTTCTTGCTTCTTCCTGGCTTCTCCACGATCCAGGAGATCTTCCACCTAAATGTATGCTTTTAGGAAGAATTCTGTTTTTGAGTCGCGTCGGGGATACCCAGCCAGTGAGACCCCGTTCTCCCTTGATCCTCTCCCTGGCCTCAGCCTTCTGCTTTTCGATCTTGAGCCTTAAAAGCTCATCTTGCTTCCTTCGTTCCTCACCATCGCCTTCGAGGACACCCTTGATCTGAGCGCGATATTGTCCCAAAATGGCGCACGCGATCAGATCAGCCCTCGCAAGATCAACGTTCAACGATTGAACTCCCTCCGGGAGGAACTCACCTTACCGCCCCAACCACTCTTCTTTTGGATCTCATGAACCTTCCTCCCTTCTCCGTGGATCTTGCTGTGCCCTGCGGGAGTGTCCTTTCGGTCATCATGGATGACATCGTCCAGGACGTCCTTGAGCTTATGGAGACCAGAGAATACCGACATGGCTGAATCGATACGGATATTGCAGAGGGGTGGGGATGAGGGTGATTGGAGGTAGATAGATGTACCGTCGAATGGAGAGCTATCACGTCAACAGGCAGCCAGGTGTGGGAGTCCCCGTGGCGACGACATCGATTACCCCTTGGCCTAGAGCGATGAGGCTGATTAAACCAGGAATCACATCGTGGAGTTCCTTCGAAGAAATCCTGCACAGTAAATGACGGAATCGAATCTGCCTTGGCGATGTTCTCCGATAGGTAAACCCCAGACACTCGCCACCAGTAGATGCAAACCCCCAAGAGATTTCCTGAGCAAGGTCCAGGTTACGCCGATACCGACGGACGATAGGGTAATGCAGTACCAATTATTCGTTCCCATTGAACACGCGCACGCATACATCAGTCCAATGACCTCACCAGTGGCGGTCAAACTGGCGGGCAGAGAGAGGGCAAGCCGCCCAAACAGATTGTCACTATCGATATCTCGCTGATGTCGGTCGCGTACCTGCCTAGATGCGCTAGACAAGGGCGAGCACTGTTGTCGCGTTATCATGCGTATGGAGGCCTTCTAACGTCCTCACGTCGCTGGGCCGTTGACCATGTCCGAGAGAAGGTGGATGGTTGTGATGATACGTCGGTCGCGTACAAGGGCTTCACAGGTTCCGATTTCCCCATCAGTTGACAAGTCTTAAAAAAATCTGCTCGGGGTAAAGCGTGCAACCTCGAATCCTTGCAATCCGTCGTTGCCTACGCCCCAAATACACAATTATCTAGAGGCCCAGAAATATCACGTGGTATTCGATGATTGTTGCAAATCGACAGAATGCGATCTTAGTAAATGGTGTAACCTGTACACGATGGCGACAGAGAAGGCGAAGGAAACGTGAGAACTGGAAATTAAAAGTGATACAACGATAACGAATGAGGGAAAGAGGGGCGGGATGTGATGGAGGGAGGGGCGCTAGTATGATACGCATGTCGGATAGGATGGATGAAGAGGGATGCTGGGCAGATGCTAGGCAGATGCAGCGGATGGGATGGAGGGGGGGAAGCTGGTGAGACGCTTACGTCGGGTGAGATGATGATGGGGGGATGCTGGGGTCTCTAATGAACCGTAGTTAATACAATTTTCCATGAAGATGTCCTGCAGAGAGCTGAACAGAGAAGTGGGGACGAAAGTGATCAAAGGAAGAGAAGATGGTCGGGGAGGAGGTGAGATGTTCTAGTGTGCTGCTAGCGTAGGGTGATACACGTGGTTGTGGAAGTCAGCATTAGGCTGGTAAAGGGGCTGGGGTTGGTTGGGTGCGCGCATGCCGAATCCCATCCCCGCGAAAAAGTTGTGGCGAGAAGGAAACTCAAAACAAGGCGTGTGCATCGGCCAAGAAGGGGGATTCAACGCCTGCGAAGGGTCGAGTGTCTCCCAGTATTTCGGTTGAACGTCAGGTTCAACAAATGACTGAGATTGCGGGGAGACATAGTGGTTGATAGCCACAGGGTAGTGCTCCGGATAGTGGTTGTAATGCGAGTTGGCGTTTGTGGGCATGTAAGGGACGGCGGTGGGGTAGGAATCATAAGGGAGGTAAGGGGAACCGGCGTCCGGCAGGGTGTGATAACCGTCGGAAGGAGTTTGGGAGTGATAAGTAGGATACGTAGCAGGTGACGACTGACACTCGGTATACGCATTTCTGGTGTTAGCTTGGCCGTAATGGGGCTCTTGGAGAAGCTCCACGTCATAGGAAAATTTGGCGTTAATGCCAAGTTCATCCACCTGAATCTCGGTCTGTACGGGAACAGGACGTTCAATCGGCGTAGGTTCCTGGTATTCGGCCGCGGGAGCCCTGGCTGTCAACACAGTTCCGGTTGCCTGGGTACTTGGAACGGCCGGAACGTCGGGTGATTCGATGATCAGGTAATCCGTCGGATTGTACTTTTCTTGCGCCTTGGGTTTGGGCATCCCTTTTAGACGATATGATTTGTCGAACGAGGGTGGGATGAAACTGGGATCAGATATCATCTGTAGGTTGAGCAACGAGCCGATACGATGTTGCAATTTGACAGGCTCGATGAGGATGAGCCGAGTCTTCCCGTGGGTAACACCCTCATCGTGTCCAGTGGTGTCCCGATGCCTTTTGCAAGCACTCGGGTCGGTAAATCCTTGACCACAGGAGCATATGGTGCAGTAATTTGCGAGACTAAATGCCCGTAAACCCTCGGCTCAGATATTGGCAATGCAATACGTACTGTCCATTCAAATGAGTACACATGTTTGATTTCTGTTTCATCACCGCACAGCAGATGATACAATAAAATCGTCTAGCACGGTGGGCAGGGATAAGAACAGGCTCGAGAAAAATTCTAGGTGGCTTACTCTCCGAAGTGTTCTGTATCTACATGCCTCAGCATGTCGGCGCGGCGACTGAAAGTGCTGTCGCACCACCAGGCACGGCAAGCAAAACGTTTGGGGCCATCGGGTTGAGGCGTGGAAGACTTGAGGGAGGGAAGTTTGGAGGTGGACTACGAGTGGCACCAATGAGAGCGGATACTAGCACGTGCAAGAATCAACTTACACGCGTTTTAGAGGCTTTTGACTTCCTTGGTTTGGAGGAACTAGGCCTAGAGGCGGGCATTGTTTCAACGTAAGGGGCAAGAGACGCTTGAGGGATGGGATACAGTGTCGCGGGAGCGCCTCACAGGGAAGGAGAAAAAAGAGAGGAGGAAAGAAGGGGGATGCCCGACCACAGGGATTCAGTGCACTCTTATACTCCGCCTCCCGGCGACCCGACCTTCAAGTTTTGGACCCACGAAACGACATACGCCCTCGAACGCATACGAGGGCCCACAGTGAGCCCACAAATCGAATGGGGAAGGAAGACGTGCACGGTCAGGCTAACAGCGAACTCGTGGAGGGGCATGGCCAGTCAGGGCGATTCGGATCAGGAAATTTTGCCTTTGTGTGGAAGAAAACGTGGCGGGGGTTGCGGTATAGGTCAGACGTCCCTCATAATATGTAATTCACGGTGCAGTACTTACCGTTCCCTCATCGACCGTGGGCTGACGAGACAGGACGGCGAATGAGCAAGCACTTACCAGGCGGGGTCGTCGAAGTTGGATCAATTCTTCGGCAAGCACCGATACAGTCATAGTGAGGAGTTCAGCTCGTGGTCGATTGTCCCCTGATGAGCCCCCAAGTGTTGGAGTACCCTATTTCACCCGTGGAAAGAGGCGTTCGAGCCCAGTCCAAGTCTCTCATCTCCACGGTCCTGAGGAGAAACCGTGGTTCTGATAGCTCCGACTGGGTTCCAAGTGACGGTTGGGTGATTCCAACGCATTTACACCTTGGCGTGGAGTGACTTATTAACGGAAACAGGGCGCATATTGGTGGGAGGACGTTCCGAATGACGCAGTTTAGGCATCTAACTGAGTCCTAACGTAAGAAACAGCCATGAGAGGAGGTTACTTTGACGCGTACTCACCTAACAAGGTGGAAATTAAAACCCGCGTGCTGATGTTCATTGAAATGACAGAGTTGAGCAAGGGACATACAGAAAGTGCCAGAGCAACTTCCGGACACTGTTGGAGAACAGGGACAGTGAGTGAACCAGGCATTGGGTTTACTCTGTCACCGATCCGATGATGTATAGCCTAGGCTTCCGTTGTGGTGTTTCGTAGCCGGGCGAAGGATTTCACTCTGGGGGTCCTTTCAGGGTCCTTCAACACTTGCAAGTAGTTGTCGCGAAAGTTCATCTCCCTCCAGGCGAGAGTCCCTTTGAAGCGGGCGTCAGTGAGAGTGGGTCAGGCTTCGGATGCAGTGGTCTAAGTTTTAGTCTCCCCCAAGTCACATCGGCCGGCCGACGAGAGCAACACTTTTCCGTCCACTCCTTTCTCCCCCACTATGGCTGCCGACCTTGAGTATGACAGCGAAATCGTGCCTGTCTTCATAACCCATCGAAAAGTGCGACGGAGTCGCTGCATGTGCCTGCTTTTTCTTTTCTTAGTCGCGACATTTGTCGGCTTGGCACCAATTATGGTATACCGCTCGCTGGGGGTTCCGCTGCCGGATGGATTGAGAGGGCATAGGAATGTGTAGGTTCCCCCTCCTTCGGCCTTTCTGTGTGTGTTGACCGCTGACCGCTACCACTGGAATTCCCAGGCAACCTTGGACGATCGTCTCACAGCTCAATCCAGCTCCTGGATCACCACCCCTGGACGGAGCTGACGTCCAAGCACCGTGGTCAGCCCAGCAGCAGAGCTCTGGAACGATCGCCAAACCCAAAACGATCGTCATACCCAAAGCCCATATACACCCGCATATACATGCTCAACCTTCAATCACCTCATCGGATCCCCCAACCTTTACCAATCTACATCCTATACCCTGATCATAACGATGCCTAATTGGACGCTTCGACTAGAATGCATTCATTTCTATCGTTATGGCGCATTTGCTTGTAGGATATACGACGTACGCAGTCCGTTTAGGACTCATGGACGTTTGTACAATACCTGGTTCCCGGATTCTATATGTTTTGGACATTAGCTCTTCTCATCCCAACGTTCAATGCCATCGCTCCTGAGGCTCGCGTCGTATGCGCCCTCAATCGTTTCACATAGGGTGTCAAGGTCATTTAGCGCGGTAATGAGAGCTTGCAACGCGGATAGATTATCTGCGAGAGGCTCGGTACGTGGCCCACGCTAAGGTGTAAGAGGGATGCAAAAGGCGCACCGTACATCTGAATCCGGATGTTTATATGATTTTCTGATGGGTGAGGAACGCTGTAGGCCCATGTTCAGATCAATGAATTTACAGGTTCACGGGGAACCGAAGATGTCGGGTCAAAGTTGTTGCAAAGGGAGAAACAGCTGACCCATTTCAACTTGAATGGAAAGCCCGCCGCAGTTACATTGTCCTGCGGGGTGGACAAAGGGACGGAGGTACTTACCTGTAGCCACAGAATTCAACTTTTGGACTACCGCAGGTGAATAAGCGAGACACAATGGAACTCAGAAGCAAGACACGTACTTCTTCATAATCATCCAGCGGAGGGCGTTGCCTATTGTGTGAGACTCATCTACAATTTGGAAGGTCGCGGCGGACAAGTCGGGTGCGGCACCTCTCAGCTATGGAAAAGATATTGGATTGGCACGGACCCAAGAAGCATTTGCTGGGATCTACCCGTTACTCACGATCTTTATCTTTTTTGTAGCGAAGTCAGCCATCTGGCTGGCTCGCAATTTCGTTCGTGAATAGGAGACAAAAGACGACGAGCCGGACTTGTGTCCCGATTAGGAAGGTAAATTCTTCCGTTACCTTTTATGGAAACGCCCATTATTCCCCCAGCATAGGATGCAAAGAGGGTCTGTTCGCTCCTTGCTTTGTGCGTCGGCTGAGAGCAAGCGGCGGTGTTAATCCAATGCGGTATAAATCACGCATGTCATCCTCGTCTGGTCCCACAACCCCCTCTCCTCCTTTTTCTCTTTTCCTTTCTTTCAACCAACTACAGAGGCAGTGCCTTCAGGTACCCAGGCGGTCCTCCTCTCGAATCTTTACGCTCCCCTCGACGCCCACATCCTCCTACGCACAACGATTCTAAAACATTTCTGCGAAATGTCTAACCGTCCTACTCTACCTCCCCTCCGCACTCTCGGCCTCCCCAATCCCTGTTCCAACCTGAGGGAACAGATGGCCGTTCTCAGAGTTAACGATACCAACGACACTTACGATTCGCTCGTGAGTACTCTTTATGTCCTCTTTCTTGCGAGGCAAGAGTCACTGATGCTTCGACCCTGCCGTTGAATAGCCCTCCATGCGCAACCTGTCCATATCATCTTCGATCACCGACATCTCACGATCGTCCATCTCTCCCCTACCCGTCACCGCCAGGACGAAATTGCTGTCCTCCTCCCAACACAATGTCTCCCGTCTCCCCATAAATCCCAACCGACCGCGACAAGGCTATCGGTTGGTCTTGTCCACGCTCGACGATGCAGATGCACTTTTGATTGTGCCCGACCCTGGCGAGCAGCCCATCGCAGCCGGCCCTGACTCCCAGAATACTCCTCCAAAACCCAGGGTGGGCCGTGGCTACTTACTTGTTGGAGAAGCAATGCACCTTCATCTGCGCCAAAAGAAAACGCTCAAGGGTGCTCGCGTTCACCCTTATCGCTTCATCTCCCCTCCCTCACGTTGAGTGGGCCCTCGTTAAAAAAAATTCTTTTTTGCTTCCCTCGTAAGAAATGGATTGGTTACATTGTGGTGTTATTGCTCTCCTTGTTTTGCTAGATGTTTACTGTATCAATCGCTTCCAAATACCTGTAGCTGTGTACCGCTTTCTTGTCCTTTCTTGCTTCCATATCATACGGCTGGGAAAACCGAGTAATGTATACTATCCTGTGGATATCCAGTCTGTCCGCGATACCCGTTGTGCGCGTACAAAAGAATCAATAAGTTGTAGGAAGTCCGCTGATCCTGACCGGTGTTGATCATCTGCATGAGTTGATCCCCGTTAAACGAGGTCTTGATTGACCCACATGTGATACAAAACTGCTGAGGTGTGGACGTTTCGCTTACCCTTGACCATGACCAACCACAACCTAACCCTCGCTGTGCCGAGGTTGTCCAGTCTTCCTCAACCTGAGGTCTCTTCGGTATTGGTATCACACCAGAACCTGGCGCAACTGCCCCCAAACCATGTCTTGATTCGCGTCGACCGGTTTGGGTTCACAGCGAACAACATCTCTTACCAGGCTTTGGGAGAGGTGCCCCATTTCCGGTGAGTTCGTCCCAAACGCGTCGGGCTTCTCGCGGAGGTTTAGCGAGCCTGTAGTTATTTCGATTTCCATCCTGCTCCTGACGCGGGCGGAGTATCTTCGAAGACACACGGGCTCTTCCCTGTCTGGGGATTTGGAGACATTGTCGTGTCTAATCACCCCATTGCCAAAGCCGGGGAACGTGTTTACGGATACTTTGCCCCTGCAAGGTACCTCGGTGAGCGGTCCTCTAACACTCCAGCCGGCAAACTATCTCAATTTCATTACAGTTCTGGAATTCTCCACGGACGACTTGAACAGTTTCTTCTATTACGTGCCGCGACCTCATTTACCACCAGGTATACATTCAGTCATACGGTATAAACAATCAGAACGCTCGCAACTCATATTGTAGACCGCCGACCGTATAACCAAGTCATCCGCTGTGCAGCAGATGCACAGTACGATTCGGATCCCCTCGCGGAAGACCTTACAATGTTGTATCGCCCATTGTACTGGACCTCGTTTTGGTGCGAGGACTGGTTGTTTGCCTCTAACTACCGTGGCGGGGCGAAACTCATCTTCATCTCCTCGGCGTCTTCGAAAACCGCATTCTGCCTCGCGTATTGTGTCCAGACGCGGATCAGAAACGAGGAAATTCCTGGGGACACGAGAATCATCGGCCTCACGTCCAAGCGCAATATGGGGTTCACCAGACGCCTTGGCCTCTACCACGAAGTCGTTTCCTACGACAACATCAATGAAAAGTCGTTTGATCCCGGGGTCAGAGCGGTCTACGCCGACGTTGCTGGTAGCGACGAGTTGAACAAGAAACTTCTTGCGATACGGGGTCCGATATTCGTTGCCACGATCAAACTTGGTATGTCCAACGTAACCCCGACGAAACTTGACGTCACGAACGTCTGGACCAAAAACACCACGTTGGAAGAGACCACGGGAGGGTCCAGCTCCACGAAGGCCCTGAAATTTGAAACCTTCTTCATGGTGGAATGGTTGGCAGTGCGGGTCAAACAGCTTTCGGTCAAGGAGATTGTGGATATGCAGATCAAAGCCTGGAAGCGACTTCTCGTTGATGCCAAGAGCTGGGTTGAGATCACGAGGGTATACGGGGGCGAAAAGGTGAAAGAGGCCTACGATTCTGCGCTGAAGAACGGGTTACGTGCCGAGGACGGCTACGTATGGAGCCTGTGGGACGAGCAAACGGATGTTATCAAAGGTAGTGCTAAGTGTAAGCTGTAGGTCTCGCTTGCCGGAATACGATAACCGAACTGCTCCCGAACGTACCGAAGAAGGTTGGATGATCGTGGGAAGAAAAAACCATTTGTGAAAGCCAACCTACCACGCGTCGTCGCCTCTCGAGTGCTGCGTTCCGCCATTCCCTCTTTCAAGACGGGCTTATGCCTACGTTTTCAGACGGTCAGGACGTCCTCTCCCCCACAATGTCCGAGTTCCTTTCCCAAGGAGTACCCTCGATTGGCGACATGAGGGCCCACCTCCAGCTGCTCCTCGATAACAAGGAGAAGCAGCTGCAGCAAGTCGGCACCCTCGGCCAACGTATCCTCTCCCAACAAGTCCAACTCGATGAACGGGTTCGTCAGCTTCACGAGCTCGAGGTGGAGCTGGGCGACGACCAGGATCTTGATTCAGAAATCCGCGAGCGGTACAGAGAGTTGACAGAAATGGTTAAGGCTTGGGACACAGATAACGTTGAACTCACCCAGTCGTTTGACCCAAAAGTGTGTCCTTTTTCGCGTTTTTTCTCCGGTCTGGGGGGGAAACTCAACTTGCCTTGTCATAGCCCGCAACAAATGGTGCTCCGTCACATGCATCATCAAGAGCCGCTGACGTTCCTCGAGATTCAGAACGGTCCAAAGCTGGTCCTTCAGCTGCAGCCCAATCCCGCCGGGCAAAAAACGCTGCTCATCGTGCAGATGATGTCGGTCGGTGCTCTGTCCATGCTTGCCTGCCGTGGTGTCACCCTTATGACGTATCGTTCACGCAGAATTTGCATTCGAGATTGGGAGCGGTCTCCTCACCGAGGTCCGGCGACTGCAAAGTTTGCTCGGGGAGCGTGATAAAGCCATCCAAGATATGAAGGAGGAAAAGGACGATTTAGATAAGACCATCGAGAGTCTGCGATCAGGGCTTCGAGCTCAAGAGCAGAGTGCAGGTGAACTCTAAGTGTTCTCTCGCCCAGGATCTATGTTAATCCTTCTTGCAGACAAGTTCAAAGAGGAGAATTGGAACCTTGAGGTCACTCTACAGGAACTTCGGGTCCAGCTATCAGACTCTCAGGCTTCCACCCAACGGCTGGAATCTGAACAGAAAAGACTCACCAAGCTCTTAGCCGTTGCTCGCGAAGGCGCCGACCAGACCAAGACTGAGAACGAGAAGCTCAAAGTTGCCTTCGACGAGTTCAAGGCCAAGCACGAGACAGATATTGCCCAGGCTCGTAAAACGGTCGCAGGCTTGCAGCGAGACAAGTCAGACCTTCAACAATCGCTAGATACTCTCAAAGTCGAGACGGAGCGTAATGCCCGCAGACTACCCAAATTTGGATCTCCTCTCACTCCCAATGGCCCCCACATCGGACCTAATACCCCCCATGATGACGAAGACGATCCGTTCAGTCCTACACACACCGTTGCTTCCACCAGGAATAGGAAACAGCACGATACATCCGCTCTCTTCCCCGCTGACGAACTCGGCTTCCTCGATACCTCTCCTGATCCCTCTCCCCTCCGACCCGTTCTTGCCCCCAATCATCCTAGTAACGAGATCGAAGCACTCCAACAGCGGCTTGCCCATGCTCAACGCCAGATCTCGACTCTCAAGGGTTCTTTGCAAAGGGAGAAGGAAATGCGACTTGAGGCCATCAGGAAATCGGCAGATTCTCCTGGGTATGGTCCATTTGACGGCGACGAGGAGAATACCCCCGAGGGCGAGTCCTCCCCTCCTCAGCGCAAGCTCACCCCATTCCGAGTTGGTAGCCGGGGAAAGACTCGTAGAGGCCGTGGCAATCTTCTCTCCCGACTTGGTCAGGCAGCACGCAGCCCGACCCGATCAGAGTATGACGATGATGAAGTTCCCAATTTTGGTACGCCTCCCCCCATGCCCCACATGCCTGATCACTTCCAGGATGCCCGTGAGGAGGCATCTGATCGTGAGGATCATGAGGACGAGGACGAATCGAACCAAGTCAATATGTCTCCATCCGTTCACGCAGCCTCGAAACGTGTCAGTGTGGAAGGAATGGATCCCGCTTTCGCCAATATCCTCAAGCGATCCTCTTCCTCTGCGTCCTTACAAAAGAGCCCCATGCGCAGGGCTTTGTCAAAGGCTACTCATGGCACCTTCCCCAGGAGACGTGGTGGTGGTGCTTATCAACAACCCCGACCCCCTTCGCTCGTTGGTCAGCCCGAGCTGTTGGCGGCCGAGCTGGGTATCGGAATGGATTCCACCGGTGAGATCGATTTGACCCCGCTCAATGAAGAGAACAACACCACCGAGACAGCAGAAGCTGGCATCCAAACGGAGCACGAAGAACCCACCATCAGGGCACCAACGCCTCCCCCTCCAGTTCCTATCCGAGTTTACCCTCCCACCTCCGAGATTGCAGTTCAGGTAGATCCAAAGCCCGAACCCAAGCCCATCACTGTCAACTCAGGGATGCAGACTCTGTCGGAGGTTCTTCCCATTCTCTCTGATGCAGGCATCCAGTGGTCCCCTACCCCACTGCAAGTGAAGGAGATGGAAATTCAGACCGTACCCGCTGCCAGGTCGGAGATGGAGACCCAGACCCCAAGGCTCCTCACCGCCGAAGTTGAGATCCAGACCCCTCGGCCTCCAGCATTCCCTCTAGATTCTATCGATTCATCGATGTTGCCCATCTCAAGCAGCTCTCGCCGTACTATCACCCTTTCCAATGCCTCCCGTCTCACTGTCAAACCGGGATCGTTACCAGGAGCCCTGTTCCACGAGGATAGCGATGACAATACCGTCACATATGGGCATCCTCTCTACCAGACAGATGACGAGGACGATGGAAACGAAACGGAAACTGGCGTTGAGACCGAAACAGATGCAGATGATTACCAAGATGCAAGAGCTAGCATTGGTTTGGCTACCCCTGCATCGTTTAACGACCCAGGCGAGTACGTTAACCCAAGGGACCACCTTGACTTGATCACTCCGTTGTCCCATGCTGCATCGGCCAGCCAAGACGACTTCCACTCCATCATGACCGCCACCGACAACGACTACTCCTCGGACTCGGACGATAGTCTCAGGGCCGCCCGGAAGAGCAGTCGCCGGGGTGCTCCAGTTTCTCCCTTGGACGCGGTTTCTACACCCATAGAACCCTCAGTCGAGAGACCGGTCGAACCTGCTCCCAGACCTATTTACATGGAATCGTCTGTGGAGACGGATGCGGAAGTTGAAGTTCCCAAACCTGTGTACGCTTCGATTTCCATTGTCACTGAGGCCCCTGAGACCCCCAAACCGATGTACGCCTCGGTGGCCATCGAGACCGACATTCCTGAGGAGCCAGAAGTCGTGCCAGTATCTCCAGAACCCGACCCTGAACCTGTCACAGAACCTGTTCATATCCCTCCTCCAAAGCCAGAGCTCAAGGAGATCTCGATCCAGACAGACGAATGGGTCCCTCCGGTGCCCGCGTCTGTCCCCGTTCCTGTACCCCAAACCGCCCCAGTCCCTACTCTCACGCCAACCCCAGCTCCCATCCCCATCCCCACTCCTCCGGTCGAAACCGCACCAATCCCCACAAGTTCACAACCGGTGTCTCCAAAACTCGGCTTCCTCTACCGTGTCGGTCCCAACAACCAACAGTTCCAACTCGTTTCACCATCGTCCTCACCCAATACTTCCGTTCCTTCCCCTACCCCTGCCCCTACTCCAGCACCCCATGAGACGTCAGTCCGAGACCCCAATGCCACCATCCTCGCTAGAACTCGATCCGCCCACCACGATCGACGTCAGTCCATCGAGTCTACTCTTTCTGCAGCTGCCGATGATGCGCCGCGTGCCAGGGTTTTGTCTGCCCCCGTCGATAAGTCGCGGCCTCCAATGATGGTTCTCCCCCCGCCTCCTAAACAGCCCCCTCCACCGACTGGTTCTATGGGGCCCCCGAACTTCGTCCCCGACCGACCACCTGGTCGTCCTCTTTCCCCGCCTCCCCCGGAACTTATTCAACGTGCAACCAGCCCCGCCTTTGGATCAGTGTTGTCCATTCCCAACCGCAATGTGTTCGGCGCCAGACAACACGGTTCCAGCATGCCACCCTCCCAGGCTGGGATGCGACAACCTCCATCCACCAGTAGCTTCAGGTCTGCTATCAACACTACTACGTACTCGCAGCAGTCTGTTGCAGGGCCTTCTGTCAGGCGGAAGCACATGTCGTCAACATCGCTGGGATCCTCTCACCGGTCATCGCTGTCCTCAGATCATCACGTTTTCATGGACTCCTCGAACCTTCAGCATCAGCGTACAGGTTCCGTCAGTCAACCTAGCGGCGGAGAAACCACCGATCCCAATGTCATCCACGCGATCACCCAGACAATGATTGGAGAGTTCTTGTACAAGTACCCACGTAAGGCCATCGGTAAGGGTTATGGTGAGAGGAGGCACAAGAGGTTCTTCTGGGTGCACCCATACACTAAGACCCTTTACTGGAGTTCCGCCGACCCGGGATCCTCCTCGGTCTCAGAGTCGAGTGCCAAGAGTGGTCAGTACGACCCCCTTTTCAAAGTTGGACTATCCTCACTGTTTTCTCTCCAGCATACATCGAGAGTGTTAGATCTGTCCTGGATCCCAACCCAATGCCCCCAGGCCTTCACCAATACAGTGTTATCGTCTCGACCCCCAACAGGGAGATGAAGTTCACTGCCCCCACAAAAGAACGGCATGATATCTGGTTGAACGTATGTCCTTTACTTCTCTGACCGGTGCATTGACACTCATATCGGCCTATAGGCATTGAAATACCTTCTGGCACGTCCTGGTGCCATCCCTCCTGGTGCGGACGACAATACACCTCTCAGTCCTATGTCCATCGGCTCTGACCTTGCCGATGAACGAAACCAGCAAGCTTTAATGGCCAGCCCCCACAGCCATCGAAGCGGCCGAAGCGCGGGCACCGTGCCCAGCAGTGGCGGGGATTCGTTCAACAACACTCCGAAAGGGCAACGCGGTCGTTCACAGGTGTCACTTCGAGGTTCGGTTGGTAAGCGGTCGGGGACCCCGGCTGCAGAGTACTTGAGATGGACAGAACGGGAGTCACCATACAGTCCCAGCAAATCTTATGAACACGTGGGCGGTGAGGACGAAGAGGATTTGGACTTTGAACTTCACGAAGAGACCATGTCTGACGGTGGCTTTGAGGGTTTGGAGAATGTTCGGGCTTGCTGTGATGGGCGACACACGGTTGGGGGCCACCACCACCACCATCACCACCCACCAGTGCAGGCAGTATTACAACCCCCTCCGCAGCCAGTCCAGCAACTTCAGCCACAAGAAAGACACCCAAGACAGAGTAGCGGACGCAGCGATCACCTAGATGCCAACCCTCGCGACATCTCTCGACCCGTCTCTCCTGCCTGGTCATTCCGATCAAGATCAGGAAGTACACATTCAAACAAGGCCACGAGCTTCTTCTCGAAATTCGGTTCTCGACGGGGGGCGAAGACTCCAATAAATGGAGACGGTTGAAGAAATGAAGCATGTACACCCTCCTTAGCATTTTTCTTTTTTTCTCTTCCCTCCCTCTGTTTTTCTCGATCTAACTTACTGCTGCATCGCAAAATACTACTACGGTCCTTTATAATCCTCGATTCGGTCACCTCTACTCTCTTTGATCCTTATTCCCTTTTTGCTCGTTTTCTTGTAACATGTTGATTTATGGAGTGCCAATATTTCTCAATACCACTTTACATTCACTGGTGTCGTTGGTATAAACGGAGTGAATGCTACTACTACCACGGCGAGCGCATCGGCACAGAGTCGCTCACATAAGCTCCACTCTTGAGCTGCGATAAAGATCAGTACAAGCTCTTCGAATTGCTTCATGCGGGACGTACCGCCGTCGAAATGTTCTTATGCACGACACACAAGTCTACGAAATCGTCAGCCGAGTGCACTAGAACCCTAAGAAGAGACGCACAATCCAAATACGAGAGTGCCCCATTATTCTGATCTTCCACCAACATGTCGCTAAACTCGATCTCTGCGCCGTCCATGTTTTGCCGGACGACGAACAACTTCGGGGTTCTCCCCATTTGAATTCTTCTGTGAGTAATGATGTTCCTGACCTGAATAGATAACGTGGTATCCAGTTCCGGGAGGACCGACTGCGGGACGAAGGCTTAGCTCGAGGTACGGGTTGATTGAACCACACAAACAATGATCTCACCATTCTGGGGTCCACGTTGTTGATATCGTCAACACCGAACAAGTCAAGCAGCACTTGTGGAGACACGCTGTTCCCAACCCAAATCATCATGACCTCCCCGTTATCTGAAAGAAAAAAAGAGTTCAGCCACCGATCACGAGCGGGAGCGCAGGATAGGGACTCGCCGAGAAAATATACCCCATTGGAGCTCATGAATATATGGGTGTTCCGCATCAAGGAGGGTATCTTTATACTGCCGGTAACAGGATCCGGCAAGGCGATTGTTTCGTTCAGGTCGTGGAGGCTCATAACTGGTGGATACAGGTATTGTACCAGGCTTCGAGTACTTGATGCCAACAGTTTGTGAACTTGGTAATTTCGAACATCCGCGGAAACGAATGTGTCTAGACCCGAGGATTACTGAGCCCCAAATATTCGATGGTGCCCTGGAAGACTTACCTTTGAGAATTTTACTCTTGTTCATCGCAAGGGTGTATATTGCGAGTCCCCTGAACGCTTCGGGAATGACCATCTATGGAGGGCGGACTTGTGGTGTCAGGAAATCGGACGGTCACAAACTCCATCACCTCACCTGGGATGCTACCGATGCTTGTGCACAGTCCCTGCGGTATCCCAATAGGGTAGCTGTACACGTCTCTGTCAGATCATCTCGTATATGGTCCAAGGGTCTGGTTGATATTTTAGATATCGCTATCATGGATCCGCAATCAATATGTATGCCTTTAAGGCACCTTTTCGGAGGCATAAACGCCCACCTTTACGGAACCAGTACGCAATTGCAGCATCTTCATCCGCATACCGGAACACATTCATCGCGAGAGTCACCACCGGCAACGCCATATTACATGTCCGAACCATTCTTTGACCGGTCGTGGTCGTATACAGAACGGCAGATTGGATACACGCATACTGTCGTTCATCGAGAGTCGAGGTGTGCCCGAAGAGAACTGTGATAGACTTGTCAGGATCCAGGACTCCAAACTCCAAGTCCGTTTGCGAGCGTTTATAGAAGTTACCGTATTGCTCGGCAACCTTGAGCCCTGAAGACCAAATCAAAAAATCGGTCAAAATAGGTGCGACAAAAAACCTGAACAAACCGGTTGAACAGCGCACTCGCATCATACAGTTATAAACCGTCCGCCGTTGTATGAGGCGATTCAACTGACCGAACAGTGCATGTGAGTCTCGTTCGGGGTTGAAACGTGGGTGATAAAAGAGTTCCCCTCCGGTGACGGAAACCGGGTAACCTGCGGCGAGTTCGGTGTGAAAATAAAGACGTCATTACGGACAGACTTACTAATGGAAGCAACATCTAAGAAATTCGAAGGAGCCAAGAACATACTAATCCCAATCCCCTCATCCGCGCACTCGTCGGCAACGTTTTTCCAGAAAACATTACGGGGAGAGTATAGGAGTCGCTCATTCTCTGTCTTGTGGAAGTTACTCTCCATCTGGACAGGTTCTAACTGTCCCATGCCGAGGGTCGGTATCACACCTTGGAACATGATCACTTGCCCACCCCGACCTGCCTGACTAGCATGATGAGCGACAGAAGCCAAACGTGGCAAAAGTGGCACGTACGAGAGCAGCTAGCGCCGCGCACAGTGCGGAACCAAGGACGGACTCCCTCGCGGTGGTATCGTGGACTCTGTTCGGTATGACGGTCAAGGTGTCCTGAATGATGGTCCTATGACGACCAATAAGTACAGTTTCGTCCTCGTGATATTCGTATTACCTCGCCTCGATTGGATCAACGAAAACTTCAGGACCTAATGGCAGGTACACATCCTCGATATCCGGCACAACGAGCACATCCGCGGGTCCCGATCCATTCTGGGACGATGTATTATTAATAGTATAGGCGTCGTACATGCAGGGATCACCCACCAGTTTGTATACATTGATAACACAGTCATATGAGATGACGGCGATCTTGCTGCCCGCAGGTAGCTTACAAACGAGGCCGTCCTCCGTCTCTTGGTATATTGTCGTGCGGAGCGCGTCGCAAGAGCTCCTAAGAAACCCAGACCTGACAGCTTCCGCAGAAACGTCGAAAGCGAAAACGTAGTTCATTGGCTGGGGTTTCCTATGTTGCGTCTTTTTCGGAGAGGGACCAACGGACGCGTAGGAAGGGTTGAGGTTCGGGGGCGGTTCGATAGCCCAGTATTCATCAGACACGAGGAAGTCGACTGTTCCTTTGTTCAGCTCAGGCCTTTGTAGATGGTCCAAACGCATGAAGTTGGAGTCCAGATTACAAAAATAATCGGGATGCACTTGGGTGAGAGGTTAGAGGGCAAGCGAGTGTAACTTTGACAGCGAACAGAAACAACGCACCAACAGTTTCATTACTGCACAGGTTACACTTCCACTTGTTCCCTCCGGAAGTCCAAGTGCACCACGCGTTGATGTACGCTCTGCACGCCCCACATCTCTCGGGCCCAGCCGAACCCGTCTCGACGACCGGTATCTGATCCTCTAACGAATCCAACTCAGCAAAAGGTTGTACGACAGCGACTACAGGAACGTTGATTTCTGTCGCAAGACTCGAAGAGTTGGGAACGTTCCAAGTGGACATGCGAATGAACTTCGGAGATGAGTTTCCTTGGTCGACCGCAACGAAATCGGACGTGCACATTGGTGGGTGTTTGCCTGGTAGCGTCAGGTACATCTGGCCACCTTCCCATGTTTGACGGTCCGCGTCGATTGTGTCGACCACGGAAGGTATTTGGTGAGGGTCGATCGCGGCCCTCAGACCTGTAGAGTTGTTGTCAGGAACGTTGCCGCGTGGATGATAACCGTCAGAAGACCTTTGTAAGACAAGCCAGCGCTGTGAGGGGGCTGGGGTATGTGAGAGCGAGTGGCCATCGCGTACCACGCCACCGGGGATCTGGAGAGACTTCGGGAGCCTAGCGGTTATAAACAGTGATCGTGTGGCCGGGAGGTCGATTGGCACATTCCCAAAGCGGTACAATTTCGTGTATGTAGATTACAGGTTTACAAGGTAACTCTTGTTACTGCCATGTATACGCACGAGGTGCGAAGGCTATCATCGGTCTCAAACCACCATTTCATCGACCTTGGAACGATGGATGCAGAAACCCTATCAAGATCGCATCAAGTTAGGAGGGAGGGGTGGTGTCGCCGGTTAGCACTCACTGGTACAACCCAGGCTTTGCAGCTGCAACGTACGCCTGCCCAGTCATAGTTCCCTAGCTTTGCGCCGCACTTCTTGTTCGGGCAGATGATCCTCCCGGCCATCTTCCCGTCTCCCAAGAACGGTTCCATCCATTTCATCTGATGTTATGGGGTGAGGGAGCGTCAGGATGTGGAATCACAAGGACATACTGCTTCGACGAAGTACCCTGAGCAACGCGAGTCCACCAAGATCGGCGGCACAGACGCAAACGTTGGAGACGCCGTGGTACTTGCAGGAAGGCCAGGGGTTCGTAGAGCTGCCAGCTTTGGGTTGGCGTATAATTGGGCGGAAATACTGCTGGGATGTGCAAGTCCGCTAATGCTGGGAGAACCCGGTGCCTTCTCGATTTCAGGCTCCTCTTCTATCTCAAGCGCAGACATCGAAAGCGATTCAGACATTCCACGTCCAAGGCTCGCAAACCCATCAAGACCAAGAAGTTTGGCCTTTGTGTCACTGAAGGATCCCCTAGAAGATCCTCTGCGGGACATGGATAGTTTACCGAGATCGCTTCCCAACTGGTCCGGTATTGAGGGTCTTCTGGACTTGACATCGTTCATAGAGGGTCGACGAGATTCCGCAGGAGTGAATGCAGGGGTAGGCGGGCCAAGTTGCCCATGATCGAGCATATGTTCTCTAGCTGCAAGTTCTTGTCTCCACGACAGGGAAGAATAATCCTATCAGGACTTTATGTCGATGGAGTCGACCACCCACCTGCAAGCCTTACAACGAATCCTGCGACGTGGGACAGGAGCTGGGGTTGACGGCGTTGAATCGGATGGGCTCCTTGGGAACTTGGCGAACATCTTGGTCTCCAATTCAGAGCCATCTCCATCTGTGGGGAGAAAGATCACGGGTCTACTCGAAGATGTCGAATTCCTAGGAAGTATTCACTCACTCATGACTTCATGTACTGCTCGCTCAAGGTAGAACATGCGGGTAGCCTTATCGTTTCTCGAGACTTTATAGGAAGCACGGTGGAAAACATCGAGCTGCTCCAGGAAGCCGGGGTTTGGACTATTGAACGGGGGTTATCAGGCTGCGGCATGTTCCGGATTTTGTGGAGAGAGCGGACTCAATGTAAGGACGGGATTGTCTGATGAGTTTAAGAGCACCATCCGTATCCAGCTGGTGAGAATACATAAGATATGCAGCGACGATAGTCGCACTGCGACCTGAGCGGGGATTGAGCCACGGAAGCAGAGGGATCGGAGGCAGGAGTTATCGTACCTATTCCTCCTTGACAGTGGACGAGAACACTACGGCCCTTCTCGAGTTCGGCTCCAATGAAAGAGGTGGATGCTACAAGATGGTTCAGGATATCTTCTTCCTCATCATCGTCGATTTCAATTTGTTTGTGAGTAAAAGTCTGCTGGGGTGATAAGGATTTAGAGTCCGAGCGTCTTTGCGGGAGACACGAACGCCTTGAACGACCACTCTTCCCCTCATAGCGGAGAGGATGCTGTGGATGTTGTTTTTCTTGAGATTTTCGACATCTGCAATGCTGGCGATATTTCCGAGCCAGAGGTTTTGGATCACCTGGTCCGTAGCGGCGTCTGTTGAGACGGGATCCGAGTCAGCGTATACTGACCGGGCAACGCGTGTTTACGAAAAGTAGCCTATCAGTCTGGGGACAGATGATGCGAAGATTTCTTCGATTGCCGCTATGCTGTCTCAAGGGGAAGAAAGGAAGAAAAAAATGGATTTATCGCTTTTTCTCCTTTGCCTCTTTGTCCTCGGTTAAAGGTGAAATGTAGCGAAGGCGGGCCGCCCTTTGTTCCCGAATTGGCATTTTCCGAACCGCGTCTAAAATTCTCCCCCGCCTGTCACCCGTCGACCTCAACGCCCTCCCCGCCACTCCCCCCTACCCCGCGTTCATACCACTACGGTTAAGATACCCACCTCTCAAGATTCATGTATGAAGCCGGACCAATGCGACGCAAGAGCGTCGATACAGGTGGTCTGGCCCTCTCCCTCGCTGCTGGGCATGGCTGCGGCTCTGGCTGGGGAGGCTGGGATGAGGATGATGTCAGTGAAGCTATGTACGTATCGCCCGCCTGCAGTCTCCCCCAGTAAGCCAGTGACACTGAAAATACACACTTTAGATATGCCGAGCTTCTGAGTGACATGTACACCCAAACCCAGAGCACTGTCAACTATTATTTGGCTACCTGGTGAGCCTGCGTCGGCCCAACATGCACCAACGCAATCTCACCATCTTCACCTCCAGTACTTCTCCAGTAATACTCGACGAAATGAGGATCCAAGCAATCGAAACTCTTGACAGCTGGAACTTCGAGCCCTCCAGATTACCTGAGGAAGAGGTTCTCGTCTGTACGATTATCCTGTTCGAAGCTTTGCTCTGCAAGGAGGGCATGGAGGATGAAACTAACGTCTCTCTCGGTGTGTTCCCATCTGATTATCCCCTCCCCATCAATCATTCAAACCCTACTCCCGAATCACAGCTCAACTTACGACCTTCCTATCCCACCTTCGTGAAATCTATCGACGTCAGAACTCATATCACAACTTCCGTCACGCCCTTGACGTCCTCCAAGCTATTCACGTTTTCCTATATTCTGCTGGAGTCGTACCTCCTGTATCCATATTGATGCTTCGTGGGGATGCAAAGACCTGGCGGCCTGGAAAATCTATGCAATCTAACTCCTACCTTTCTTGCCTCGGGAACCGGGAATTATTCGCGCTATATATCGCCGCCATCGGTCATGACGTTGGACACCCAGGGTTCACTAACAATTTTATGGTAACTCTATGCATGTTCTTCGCTTCCACCATTCTCATACTCTGCACAGAAAAACGCCAAAACTCCTCTGTCTGTTGTCTATGACAATAAATCCGCACTCGAGCAAATGCACTACACGTTATTACTATCCATCATGCATCATCATGGGCTTGGTGTGCTTCTCGATCCCACGAAACGCGGAACATCCTTCAGAAGACTACTCTACAAGACTTTGCTAGCGACAGACATGAGCGTCCACTTTGACTTCATGTCCAGCTTCCAATCATTACTCAACGAGGCACCACTTGACCCGTCAAAGCGACAGGTGCTTGTCTGCCAGGCACTTATTAAGTGCGCTGACATCAGCAATCCAGTCGGTGGTTGAGACTCTAATACTTTATTCAGTACTGACACCTTCTCAGGGTCGTCCCCATAGCGTTTCAAAGCAATGGGCAAATGCGTTGATGGACGAATGGACTAGACAAGCTCAACTTGAAAGATATCTCCATTTGCCGGCATCCGTTACACCTTCAAACAATGATCCAATGGTCGAGGCGAACTCACAGGTGTTCTTCATCAGCACCTTTACCCACCCTTTGTTTGCCCTGGTAGCATCCGCTGTCCCTCGTGAGTCAGTTACTCCTGTGTTACCTGGGTCTGAAGGTTTTGACTACGTCGTATAGAATTGACTCGCTTTGCGACACATTGCCAAGATAACCTCGACATCTGGCAGCGTCGAATAGCGCAGCTCACGAATCGCAACACACCTAAGAAACAGCCCAGCAAGCTCACGCTCACACCACTCGCGACGACAAGCGATTTTCTGACCGTCTTTCCACTCACGCTACCTCGATTGTTTCTCAACGAGGAACACTCGGAAAGCGGGTTCGATTCTCGTCCGAGCTCGTCGCTCAGCAGCGCGGCACCATTCGATCAAATATCATCCCCAGGTGTCTCTCCACCGTCGCCAGGCAATCTTATCCCGGCCAACCTCACTCCAATGCGGCCAGACACTCCAATGTCGAATGGTAACTATTCGACTCGGAGTACTGCCACGAATACTAGCGATTCTTCTACGGCCATCCGTGCCGCTTACAAGGCCAGCGTGCGGAAAAAGAAAAGCTTTCACAGGTCATCATGGACACAGGGGCCAATTTCGATTCGTGAGAACTTCCCGATCGGCGCGCACCAGCTGAAGTATTCGACTACTGTTGACCCTTTCGTGACTCCGTCCATCCCACCCACGTCGAAATTACCAAGCGAAACGAATGGGGTTCCGGCCCTACAAGTCATACCGCCGACATCCGGGTCATAACACAACCCGTTCCATTCGCACAAGGTTCGCACAACCTATTCTACGTTACCGTCCCACCGCGACAGCAACTATTCATCCATTCCTTTTGCTATTATCACCAAAATGCTATCCCCTACTCCACTAGCACCCTATCGTGTCTCTCGCTTTGCAATAATCGCTGTTTCGTCTGTCTGTACGCCCTTCAGCATCGATCGAGCATACGGTTCCGCTCTACCTACCACCTACCCCAAATCCACTCACCCCCCCTTACTTCCCCCGCCGATTGATTGTTACCTCCCTACGTCGCGAAACCCCGAAAATCCGCTCCTCAACCCGCATTTGATTCGCTGTGGGTCCCACAGATCGCTCGGTGTTTCCTCTCATTCTGGATCAATTCTCCTCGTTTCGCCTATCTCACATTTCATCGGTATGTTCTCTGGTCGCTGCTTCCTTCCTTTCGTGGGTCTTCTGTTACTCCAGCCTCCTTTCGATCCTTCTTGTTTTACCTTTTCTTTCCCACAATCTTTCCATCATCGCCTCTCTTTTCTCTCTCGTAACAAACTGTATTGTAGATATTATGTACCGATTTTTCGACCTCCTTAGTAGAAGTAACGAAACAACCCAACCCTCCGTACACCACACTTTACATCTCCACATTCCACCACGGAGCGCATATATATCACTTCATGTACGTGCCGTATGTAGCGAGTCAACCAAAAATCATGCACACCAGAACTTTTCAAGCACGGAAGGACCAGTTGTGTAATTACAACGGTGATCGGCTCCGCCAAACATTTGAAAGTAATTCTGCAGGAGCGTTCACGTGCTCACTCTGAAGGACGTGAAGTTTATCGCTCAGAGTTTTTCGTGATTTAACATTCAATATTCAGCGTGTAAGGAGATAACTGTTCTCGCTCTTCAAGAGACCCATGCTTGACGATAGTTTTTTTCTGGGTAACTTGTATTGGGTGGCAGCGAACGTTGTCTCGGTGATTTTGGGTGCAATCCACGTGTATGCAATGTCGGGGATTTATCCATTTTCCCTGCATGGGGTTTAAGGCTACCTATCGCCGCGAAACCTCGCGGTCACATAGTGTAGGCTTTGTAATTTACACTCGAATATTTTTGGCCGTGTGGGCAAACTGGAGGGGTCGTGATTTGAGTCACGAATCGCACGACTCGGGACAATTGCATAACCGGGGAACCACTGTAGGTGGAGATATTACATGGACTTGCCGTTCGATTATATGGGTGCGAAGGGCGAGTAGAGGGTTACCGGTTATAAGTAACTTAAACGCTGGTCCTGACACAGAAAATGCGGACAGAACGTGTAAAACAAGGAGAAAAGAAACCTTTCGAATGGTATAGTACTAAGCATTACATATATACTGTATATACCGACTGGGGTAGCCCGAAACTGAAACGATACACGCATCTATACACCGGAGGGAGAACAGAGCAGAAAACGTTATAACGAAGATAGATGAAACAGACAGATGCAAAACGAAGGCGAAAAAAATAGCAAATTGGAGACACGATTTGATTACGGTGAAGTGGAGCCTCCGATTATCTCGACAGGCGCATGGCAGCGCGTTCCTGAGGTGACTTCTTTGCGAGGTCCAGTGGTTTTATGGGTGCCCTACCAGGCTTCGTTGGCGTCGCAATCGGTTTCGAGATATCGGAAGACGTGGCTGCCGCGGGGGTGGGAGGTGGCTTACTAGGCTGCGACTTCTTGTTAAACTTGAGAGACTTCAAGTCTGCAGCATTAGTTTTAGGTAACTGTGCCATAGTGGGCTTTGGTGATGGGGGTAAGAGAAGACCTGTTGTAGATGTGGATGTGTGGGTAGCACCCGTCTTCTGCCTGAGGATTTCGTTTGCGGATTTATGTTTCTGGTTCATTGCGGGGGTACCACAAGCGCCGTTGATGCGTCGTTTCTTCTGGGGGCGGAGGTTGTTCGCCTTGTTGGAGATTGATGACGCCGCCGATGTTGAGGTCAGCAGAGAGAGTGGAGGTCCTTTAGAGACATTCTGACATTTATCTATACAAGACATCAGAGAGAGAAACGAAGGGAGAGATTTACACGTTGACTCACGGACGCCACTCGAGGTCCTCTTGATACCTCCGACAGAAGTGGATGGCGGTGGCCTAGATGGTCCTGCGGTATTTTGGTCATCCCGAACGATAAGAGACTTCAACAGACCGTTCTGCACAACTGGAAGAATGGTTACGAAATGGGCAGAACAGCATGGGGGTTGAGAGCAACGGCTCACTAGATGACGTAGGGTTCGCCTGCACCCGCTTGACTGCATCACCGAAAGATACTCTCCGTCGCTCAGCACTTGTAGACGTCGGTGTAGATAGAGGCCTAGCCTCTACGGTCGGTGTTTGGGTAGAAAGGGATGTACTCCCGGTAAATACTGGCTTTGGGAGTGTCTGGTTTGTTTTCCTGCCAATACTTGGAGTGTCCTGCAGGACGTCTGGCGAGGTGTGAGTCCCATAGTATCAGCCTGGTGGAGGGGGGGAAACCAACCATTCGGAGCGGGCGAAGCACGCTTCTCAAGCGGGGAAGGCAAAAAGACAGGGGAATCGTTTTGAGCAGCTGGGACAGGAGGGTGAGATTCGATTGGCGTTGGTGTAGTTAGATGCGAAACATTGACTTACCAGGGGTCGGGTATGCGGTAACAGGCAGTTGGCAGATATGTTTTTGCCTCTCGAGTCGGGCTGAAAACAAACATCAGACTCTGATCAAGAGGGCATTGGCGACGGGTGTACCTGCAGCGAGCTCATGTGAGATCCTCTCGTTGCTGCTTCTCATTTGCTTGAGTTCTTCTTGGAGAAAGAGAATATTTTCTCGCAAAGACTCGTTCTGAAGCTCTACACCCACGCGAGCTGCATCGACGGATTTGAAATCCTCCTGGAGCAGCGCGAACGTGCGCTGTGTCGCCAAAAGGGAATCCAGGACCTTGCTCAATGTCTCGATGATGGAATGAGAGGGCAAAGAGTCAACAGGTGAAGGTTGACCAGGACCGTCCTGGGTGTTCATTTCTGTAACAACGGTCTCTATCTGAGAGAGGAGCGAAGAGATGGTAATACCCGGACATATGTCTATGTCTGAGACGTTCATGCTCTCCTGAAAACTTTCCTCCTGCTTGATCTCATGGGGGTCTCGCTTGCGGTCGACGAAGACGAAGTTGGCGTCGTTGACCACCTTGCTGATCCTAGCCATGGAGTTGGTCGCAATATCGAGCTTCTGGCGAAGTTCGCCGTTTATCGCTTGTTCTCGAATCAGTAGGGCAGCGATATCGATGTGAACAGCTTTCAGCGTTGAGATCTGTCCTTCGTAGGCGTTTTCCTTTTCGGCAAAGGAGGCGACGAGACGAGTGCGCTCAAGGAATTCATGGGCGGTGAATCGGTCGTAGTGCTTCTGAATGTAATTGTTGAGATATTTGAGTGAAGATGGGATGGCTTTGTTTGAGGCAGAGAGCAAAATGTCTTGGTCAGCGGCCGACGGAGATAAAGGAGGCGTATAGGCGCAGTGGGATTGACGGGAAGAAGCCATGAGAGTACGATTTGATGTCGGCAGATTGACCTGCTGATCTTGTGGGCGTGCACGGTTGGTGGAAAACAGTCCCAAGAGATGGGAGGCAGAGAGGGGAGGAGGGCGGGAGAGGAAGCGAAGAACTATCTGTAGTTGCGTTCGAATGCTCCCCTGACTCTTATATGTACCTCCCCTGGAGCTGAGAAGGAGTGGCTCAAAGAAACCTTAACTATTTCTCAGCTGTCCACGTTCGGGCAACACCTAGGGCATGTGTCGTCGCAAATCCGTCTTCCTCGAAAGCGCCTCAAAGATCCAAAGGTCTCATGTTTTACACCTAGGGCTCAATAACCAGGTACGAATAAGAAAATATCCCGCCACACCCACCACAATAACTAAAACGGTTAGCGTCCTTGTCCCAATAAGCGAACTCTCCTGCTCTACCTGAATCTCCCATGATGCGCAATCAACGCCTGGTGAGGAGGAAGCCGCACAAAGACTTACGACAGAACTGAAGGGCGAGAGTATCGGAATCGTAAAATGACCGAGACTCCGCCGCGGCTGTTGCTTGTCTCGGACGGCGCGGGACAGTAAACAAATCACAAAGCCCGATTGTAGGATGATACATCCGACAAGAAAGAACTGTAAAGGGCGACGAAAGAGATTCCGGAATGTCAAAAAGATAGAAGGACATTCGGAAATCAGAACTCACAATGATCCTTTCTAACCTCGAGTGGCGGGCTTCGCTCTCGCGTTTCAGAGCTTCTAGCTCTCTCTTACGGTGGATAACGAATGGGTCGGAAGGACATCAAGGGAAACTATCCGTGGCAGAGACGCACAGATCTCTTGGTTTCTTCAGAGTCCCTGAGGTGTTGGACTTCTAGTTGGTGGGTATCCCTGGCAGACAGAGAAGCCTCAGCCTTCAATGCCCTCGCTGCCCAATACTGTTCGATAGTTGTTCTTGGCTGAACATCGCGTTGCGTGCGTTCTTGGTTACAGTGTGAACTATCACGACCAGCACCGGTGGCAATGGCGAGCGTTCTCGACATTGCCGGTGGTGGGTCTTTCCTCAACCTGTTCATCACCGTCCCGTCGGCAAGTCCCGAGTGTTAAATCGCCGTCCACCCTTCCCCACCGCATTTTCGGCGCTTATTTCTCAGTTCTCCCTCCAACCCTCGCTTACCCGCTGGCGTCGGTCTCCTAACACATCGTGTGCCCCCCTGGTCTCCAAGGGGTCTCAAGTCCTTTCGGTGATTCCAAGCCTCCTCTTCCCGCTCCCCACAACGTCATGGACGACTCGGATTTCGGTTTTGGTATCGTCTACCTAATTGAGAATGCACAACAATTTTGGTCAGGTGAGTCGCCGTTGTATCTCTTTCTCTTTTGTCGCTAAATGTGCGTCGATAGAGCTCGAAGACATTTTACACCTTCCAACCGATCCAACCTTGTCACACCTTGATTCAACCCTAAAGCGCTTCACTTCTTTCTGTGCGTCATACCATGGTACGCCATTCCACTTGTACCGTCTGTCTTATAAGTGCTTTACACCGCAACATTCGACAGAGCAATATCTCCAGACCTCAATGCAGCTGGAGCATGCATGTGGACTCTTGCTCCAGTCAGAGTTATTTACCTTTCACTCGGAAAGGATGTGTGATAACATTGTAGACCAGGTCCAGAAGGTATGCGAAAATGCTGCATCACACGGGTTGAGCTAAGATTCGATAAACCATGATCAGGCGACCGATCCCCACCTCCAGCTCATCCTTTATAACGTCCTTCTCTCTTACGGACGGAAGAAGACCAACTTTCTTCGCACTCACAAACGATGGCACCCCCTGATACCTCTCCTGATCGATAATATATCGGTTGACTCAGATCCTGGAGTCCAGGACACCGACGCTTCCGGTCTTTACTGGTCTCGGGGCGTAGTCATACCAATAGAGGCAAAAATTCGTGCCTTATCCGTCCGTCTGCTTTACGAAGTCTGCAGAGTACAAAAGTTTTCTTATACCGACCTCAGTAAGTCCTTCTAAGTTTATCCCCCCGTTGGCGCTCACCCATTTGGATAGGGATATTTACGGACTCCTTTGTGGATTCCTTGTTTGACTTGGTTGAGCAGACGAGGGAGATGGAGGATGAAACATTCAACTACTCGGTCATCAAACTGATCGTCAGCTCACAAATTTCTCCTATCTTGGCCTGTCTAATAGTCTTGGCAGGTCGCCCTGAACGAACAGTTTATGGTAGCACTGCTTCCTACCAATATACCCAACAAGGACAAGGACAGTGCGGATGACAAACCTCGTTACGAAAATCGTGTCGTCTATGTTTTAATGCGTCGGCTGGGGTCGAGTAGGACTTTTGGCGAAAACTTGATTTTCATGCTCAATCGAGCTGGTAATTGCTGTGGTTTCTGTTCCACACACAGTGGGGTGTTGACTCGAAATTCCAGGGCGTTCACCTGAAGATCTTTGCATGCAACTGCTCGTGCTGAAGCTCCTTTATATCCTGTTCACAACGCAGGGAACCTCTGAATATTTTTACACCAACGACCTTTGCGTGCTAGTCGACGTTTTCCTACGCGAGGTTGTTGATCTGGACGAAGATAGTGAATCTGTGCGTTTTCGCCTTTGTCTCCCAGATGAAGCGCAGGAAAGTTGACCGGGATGTCACTAGCTTCGTCATACTTATCTCCGTGTTCTTCACCCCCTCCTCACAAGGACCCAGCTCCGTTCAACCCCGTACAAGCGCTCACAGATAATGCTCGCCTTGGAATCAATTGTCGGTAACGCTAAAATCCGTGATATTAACCCCACGACAAAACGTCTCGTTGAGCGGTGTCTGGGGGGTGATTGGTGTGTCCAGCTCAGAAAGACGACACCGATTCCTAGCACGCCCGTGGTGGACTTGATGCGGGAAGATGATGCTGTGCCGGCCGCGACGTCCGACAACCGGTTGTTGGGTCCTGGTCATACTAGACAGAAATCCTTGAAGTCGGCGAGGAGCGTTGAGAACTTCAGACCACCAGCCGATGATAGAAGGGGAAACGCCGTTCGCAAAGCGAGCACAGATAGTTCCAATAGCTTGCCTAACGTTGCCGTCGGCTCAAACAACTCATCTAGACACGATCGAGGCCGTTCCGACTCGAATGACACGCCTCCTACACAGGACCATCCACCGGCCTCACACCCCGTACGGACAGACTCGATGGGGATATACGAGATTAACTCTCCACAAACTTTCCGGTCCGAAACCAACCCTGATTCTCTCAGTGTCCCTCCATGGGCGATACCTTCACCTTCGGGGAGAAGATCTGCGCCTCCGGTTCCACCGCCGGTAAAAAGGCGAAAGCCGCCGGCAGTTCCGGCACACCGTTCTCCCAGGTTAAATGGGGTGAACGGGGGTGGGAAGAATATGGCTACCATCGGACCATCCATCACCTCGAGTCCGCTAGCACAGAACTTCTAGGTTTTGAGCTCTCGGTTCATCTGGCCACATAGCGCTCCGCCCTTTGGGAGATTCCGGTATCTCTATCTTTACCATATACGCTCATCGTCTCTCTTCCTTCACGATCTCTTTCACAGATTCTTCCATCACACGCCTCATCACACTGTATTTTTGCTGCACATCACTCTCCTGATCTCGCCCCACCGCACACCCTCGTTCTCCACCGCCCTAGCACGTTTCCATTGATTCCGCCATCACTTTCGTTCACTTGTTTCTTCTAAAAATGGACACAGGACGCACGCCCCTCTCGCCTTTCCGATTCTTCCATTCACAATACATCATCTGCCGCAGTCGGTCGTGTAGTTTGGTCAGACAACGGAGCAGACAACAAGATATATCCCTTGTGAATCAGTTTCACATTTAAACCCTTTACAACCGTCGAGGTGCTATAATACAGAGGAAACATGAAGGAAGGATTGATTGGAAGCGAGGCCCATGTCTACGGTACCGAATTCGTATATATAAGGCTACGCAAGAAGAACGTTAGGAGGTTGAGGGAAATCTGTGGGTCAACGAGCCCCGGCTCATTCATTTGTTGCCGTCCATTGGTTTACTAAAGTGAGAGTGGAGCATTGGGTAGATGTAATTGAAGGAAAGAGAAACGAATTAAAAAGAGTGGAAGATCATAGCTACGAAGGAAGGAAGGAAAGGATGGGAAAGAATGAGCTGGCAAAGCCGCTGGTTGTTGGGTAAACTCAGTCGGCCTTTGACTTGTCGTTAATCGATAGCTTAGAAATCTTGGCAGAAAGTACCTCTTGTGGCTGCTTGGAGAGAGGCGTTGAGCTCTTGGCCTTCTTGACGTCTTCGTCATGATGATCGTGGTAGAAGACATGCTCATTCTCATCCACCGCTTCCTGTGGGTGGAACGGATCATTGGGTGAGAAAGGTTAGGGGGAGCACATGACCAATTGCCTGACCTTCTCCGACTCATCCTTGAGTTTTTGAAGGTTGCGACTGAGGACCTCGGCACCAGGAGAAAGGGAAGCGAGCGTGGACATCCTCTTCATGGCCATCATGGTAAAGACCGCCTTACGGACTGTATGGGGAGAAGTCTATGAGAAATGATCCTCGTTGAGCTGAGAGAGAGACTCACAAGTCTTCTTGGCGTCGAAGTTCCTCTTTACATGGGGTAGCAGGTCGGTAGCAGCACCGGTGCTGCTGTCGGGCACGAAGTGCGGGATATCGCTTGACAACCACTTGTCCTCCAGCATCTCTTGGGCGGAGGGCCTTTTGGCGGGGTTAACAGTGAGACAACGCCTAACAAAGTTTTTGGCCGTCTCGGAGACATTCTCCCAATACTCGGCGGGCTCGAACTTGTAGTCACCAGCGATGATAGCCTCCGTCTCCTTGGCTTGAGAATCCCTATCGAACGGTGTATAACCACAGAGGAGGAAATATGTAATGACGCCCATAGCCCAGACGTCGACAGGTTTGTGATGGCCACCTTGCATGGTGTTCTATCAGTCAAATGTCCGATGTCCACGTGAAACGGAAGGATATTTTGGTCACTTACTCTTTAAAAAGATCTCGGGCGCCATGTACTACAAATAGATCGAGTCAACCGCCGCCACGGCACTAAAGATCAGGACTCACCCCTGGAGTACCACAAATTTCGGTCAGGAGGCCCATCTTGTCACTTTCCATTACTCTGCTGAGGCCAAAATCGCAGATCATAATGTCTGCGTCCTCGCTGGGGTCCTTGAACAGCAGGTTTTCTGGCTTAAGGTCGCGGTGGACGATGCCACTCTTGTGAAGGTATGCAACAGCACTGAAGATGGTCCTGACAAGATCTGCGGCATCCCTGTAATGGAGGAAGGTAAGGTTATACACGAGTCGAGAAACGTGCGAGATACACACTTTTCATAATAGTTGCCCTTGGCGCAGATACGATCGAAGAGCTCGCCACCAGTACAAAGATCGAAGCAAAGGTAAAGATTATGGGCGGTCTGAGGATAAATGAGCAGCTAAGGATTACGCAGGGATACCGAGAAGACACGGAAAGTACCTCGAAGTAGTCGTGCAACGTGACAATATTGCGATGAGACTTGGATATCCTCTTGAGGACGGCAATCTCGTTTCTGACCTGTAGATGATTAAATTACCTGTTTGCGCAGGGGTCGATAGATCAAAGGAATGAACGTACCATGTGTTCTCTACCTTCCATGAGCTTTTTGTTGATCACCTTGCAGGCATAGTAGGTTCCGGTCTTGATGTGAACGGCCTCCTTGACGATGGCGTACGTGCCACTACCCAGAGTCTTTCCGGTTCTGTACTATGAACGCGGAGGAGAGAGAGATTAGAGTTGGAATCAAAAAAGCGAAGGGTTGTTGGCTACCTGGCAGGGGACGGTCTGTGTAGGTGGCATGATGTTCGTGTCTTGTGCCTGTGGTAGTGATTGGATTAAAGATTAAGCAAGAAGGGAGGAGGTGAGCACGGGCACTCCGGAGATGTCACACCTCGTCGCCTGCCACTTCGGCCGGCCGGCCTTCCGCTTCAGGCTCTCCCCCCGCCGGTTGGTTAGCGGCCGCGTCTTCGCCCTTGGATGGTGGCGGTAAGGAATCGTTGGAGGCTCCGGAGGCAACGCGTTGGTCACGTTTCAGACCGGGCTGGAAGAGCCTAGAGACTCTCTTGAAAGACGAGACAGACTTTGCGGCAGATTGGTTCTTCTGGACCTTGCTGGGATTCTGACCCATGGCAGCGAGGGTGGTTGTGGTGGTTGTGGTGGTTGTGGTAGAAGTAGATGGTGGTAGAAAGCAGTCGTTTGCGAATCGTTTGCCGCCTGTCTTGACCTGTCTGGAGGGGGTGAGGCAGTACAATGAAGGAGCTATCAATAGCCACGGCCATGTTCACCGGAATCATTTGCTGCTGTGCGTTCACTGTCCTCGGTATCATGCCTTCGCCTTGCTGAATCCCGTATTTCCGGATATCCATCTTCTCTTATGTTTTCTGATTATCGGACACGGGCCAGGGCGGTGTCTCCCCAATTTGAGACGCCGGCCACGGTTAGCGTAGTGGGTGTATGTACGTCTCTCTGCGTATAAAACTTGCGAATCTGCGCGGCATTTTATCCCCGTGCGTTTTCCCCCTCCCTCCTTGTTGCCCCCGTCCGCAAGAAGTAGCGGGTTCCGCATCGAAGAGGAAAGCGCAAGCGAAACGGAAAGGGCCAAATCTGAGTTCGCTTCTTAGGTCAGAGTCTCCAATCGACCTCGGTACTTCGCCTCTGGGTCCCTCATCCGGTTGCAGCAGCGTCCACCCTGAGCTTCTCTTCTTTCTCCTTATAATCCTCTTCAACTCTTCCAAAGTACACCCAGAGCTTTGGGTGTCTTCCTTCCGCTCCTTTTCACTCATTCTTCCCCTCCGCTTCCCCGCCTCCCCTTCAACCCACCCCTCCGTCGGTGCATACACGCGTCTTTCGAGCTCTGCGTTCGACGAAGACTCCCTGGACACCGCCCAGGCCTTTTCCTCGCAAACCCACAAATACTACTTTCCTCCTAGACCATGCATCTCCGACTAGTTTCTCCGCACCCAACCCCTGCTGTGTACCTCTCACTGACCTTCCCCTACAACGCACCACATCTCCCCCTACCCCTGGCTTGGACCTTCTCTGCCCAGAGGCTCGCTAACGATAATCTGGAAGTTCCGAATGCCGTCCACTTCCTCGACAAGTCAACGTGGATCATCTCCATACTCGACCAGGTCATCTTCGACCTCTCCTCGTTGACCATCACCTGTCATTTCATAGACGGCACCAAAGAGGAGTGGCCGTTGGTTGCGATGGATTGTGTGCGTGCCCTAGAGAGCGTGGTGGCCGACGTGAACTCTGCCTTGTCCACAGAACCTAAGAGAAAGGATCCTCCCTCGACAGTCCCTCGGTCAACAACCCCACCACCACCACCACCACCCACCCAGCCCCCTACTCGGTCGAAGCACAAGAAATCACGTTCCTTCTTTGCTCCATTCGTGACTATGGTCTCGTACGTTTTGTTGACCTCGCTCTCCACATTAATTTCACGTCTCACCTCATGTACAGTGGCATTGTGACCACGATATCCTTGTCATCTCCAATCAGGGAATTTACCTTCGGCCCGAAGATTGCATCTGCTTCTTCGCCTGTGACCATGCCAACACCAGAAGAATCCCACATCCCAGTCGTTCGATCGGAATGCATTCGCCGACGCGCTCGCGGCCAATTTGTTGATATTTACCGCTCGTGGATTCTTCCAGAGTTAAAGAGAAGATCGAACTTCTCTGACTACTACACATGGATTCTTCGCAGCCTATTGGAGCGCAACAGAGCGCACGTGTTCTTCCTCCTTGAACAGGTTGGGGCTCCTGCACCACCAACGGAGGATGATTACCTATTGTCTCGCATGAAGAAAGTCCTCCCTCCTTCCCGGGAGACCTCCACCGGAACGGAGGATGAGGGTGATGGTCTATCCATTGCAGCGACGACCGATACCGATGGTTCATCCATTCACACGCCAACAGAGGGTGTTTCCTTGTACCGTAACAGTTACCTGAACACCGAATTCCCTCGTTCCCCTTCACCTCAGGAGTTCACTCCCGAGGATTTGGAGTTATTCCATTCCCTGAGCCAGGAGGGTGACCGTCTACGGCAGTTAATCCACCGAAACGGTTTGTTTGAAAGTCGTATAACCAATGATGAGGCACAGTTGCATTCAATGTTGGAGGTCAAGAGCCGCCGGCGAGCATGGTCGAACAGGGATTTCTGTGGAGGGGCCCCAATGGCCTTTATAGGACTTGCAACGCCGTTCAAGAGTTCCCCTCTTGCTCGGTGCGAACCGATTACCCCTGAGGTGGTTTCATCATGGGCACCGGGTCATAACAGCCGTGATTCATCCCACTACCTGTGCGTCGCAAGTGGTACGCACGACTTGTCCGAACTATTTCCCGAGGTCGAGGAGGATTACGAAGAAGACGACCGGACGTTGGTCGAGTGCCAGGGTCCGATGGTCGTCGACCTCGAGATGGGACTCCCAATTCCCGTCACCCGTGCTCCAACTCTACAGATGAAGAGTCGAGCAAGTGCACCCAAGGTTACCGTCCGAAATCCCTCGGATATGGATAACGATTTCCTGCCTTTTCGCCACAACCCTTCAGAGCCTTTGTCCTCCCCACCCTCCTTATACCCCCCACGACCCACTGGTAAAGTCCTGGTGGGCAGTACCAGCCAGGAGTTCCCACTGACAATGAAGTATCCTCCACAATACTCCGAGGAGGATGCAATCCAACCATTCCGGTCCAGTTGGAATTCATCGTCGCCCGCCATTGTCATGGATTGTCGTTAATGACTTCCACCCGCGCACTTCATGACCCTCGTGCCTATTTCCCGTTACCCTCTTCCCTCGCCCTCATCCACACCTGCACATGCACTTCCGACTATTGCAACTACAGTTTCACTCTCATCTGATCTCTAATAAATTCTACAATTCAATTGCATACACACTCCTGCTTTCTCGTTTCCATATGCACCCTCCGTTTTCCTCAATTTCCTTGCGTTGTTCTTGCCCCATGCTTGTGTTGGGTGTTCCGTTGTCGTGCTTTATGTGTATAGTCTAGAGTCGCGTACATTTCGTTGCTTTGCTTTCCGCCCTTTTTTTCACCCTGTCACCACCTACCATCCTATTAGTCATATACAACCTGGTCACCGTATTTAATTCGCGCAGGTTCCATCTTGTAAATAGCTTCTTGGGAGTTCTCTAACTTTCCTTGGTTGCGTTGCACCTTTGGGACTACCTTTTTTGTGTAATTCTCTTGGAAGGAAGATTGTCGAGGTATAACCCCGTTTCAACAGAAGTCGAATAAACCTCATTGTATCATATATATAGTTTATTTAAGCTTTGGACTCACCTTCAACTATCCTTTTGTTTCCGGCCAGACCTAGAGCACAATCGAATCAGTCAACAATGGAGTCACGATCCAACGAACCGTGACCGGAGGTGGCTTACAAGCTCGAGGTATCTGGGATTCACTTGAATACTGACGAACCCCATATGGAGATCTCAGGGTATCTTCTGGACCACTCGTTCAACGATTGCACGCATGATTTCGGCTTTCTTCAAGCCGATTTCGAGAACTTCTTGATGAGAGACAACCGGTTGTAGTGGGTCTTCGACGATCTTCCCTTCGAGCTGAATGAAACGCGAAAGGCAGTGAACAAAGGTTCTGAGTAGGAAAACAAGGGGAAAAGCGATACTTGTGCCTTGACCTCAGCCTTGATGCTTCTGTAGGTATCGGGAATGATAACAAAGTTGGTGACCAGACTCAATGCGATAACTTCCAATCCTTCTTCCTTGGCCGCAAGGACCTCTGGGACAGTGCTCATGCCAACAACGTCCGCACCTGCCGCGCGAATGAATCGACCTTCTGCAGGGGACTCGTAGGTAGGACCGGAGACCCATGCGTAAGTACCCTCGGCAAAATCGTCGAGATTGAACCCGAGCTCATGTACGGCGTGGAAGAACAAACGACGGAGGGAAGTCGAGTATGCGTTAGAGGTAGGTAGGAAACGGGGAATCTTCTTGTCATGTTGGGGACCGAGGAGAGGGTTGAAACCTGATAAGTTTGGTATGCCTAAGTGGTCGTGAAGCACGACAACTTAACGAGGAACGTTAGATTAGATGGGTGTGAGGGATGGTGCTGAGGAATTGACATACTTGTGCCCACTGGGATGTTGGGGTTAAGCGATCCAGAAGCGTTTGTCACTGTTGTCTATGGTCAAGTCCTCGGTACTTATGATGATAAGGGATCTTCGTAAGGGTCTCACCAATGAGGTTCTTTACACCCAGCCGAGCCATCACTCGAACCGGGAACATGATTTTTTGGAACGGGTAGCCTTCGTAAGCGTGGAACTGGAATCATCGGTGAGACCGAGACGCGAGGCGCGTATATCCCAATATCTTACTCTTCCCAACATCGCTACGACGGGCACATCGCCGCAGAGACCGAAGACCAGACTGTTCTTATGCCCATCAACTACAACCATGGATGAGGTTACGGTTTTACGACGAGTAGATTTACGACGATATCACACCTGTGCTGATCAAGAACCCTGGTATCTCTCCATATGGCACGTAAACGGTATCGGTGAGGGATGCGGCGAGAGTGCTCAAGCCGGATCCACAGATGATGCCCACCTTTGGTCGTATGAGGTTCTGAGGAACGCACTTGGCGAGGGATTCGAGAGCAGCAGCAAAGGGCAGTTGAGCGTCGGTCATGGTATCGTCGCTTAAGCCCTGGAGGAACGACCAGTGATCAAATCTTTTTTTTTCGGCCGGAAGCACATCCACGGGCTTTCCTTTCCCCTCCACCTCTCCCTTCCTACTTCCAACCAAATCCTTTCGGACCGGGATAAGGCGTATTTGTTGGCGAAGATGTTGTCTATGTCTGCTCGTTGTCTCCTTCGCCCGGCATACTTGACCAGGCGAGGTTTTGCGACCACGATGGCTAGGCACCGTCAGTTTCGTTCATCAACCCCTTCCTCGCATTTCCCCATCCTGATCTCCTTCCCGTGTGTTATGGCCCTCAGAGACGAAAATTGCCGTGGCAAACCCAGTCGTCGAACTCGACGGAGATGAGATGACAAGAATCATCTGGAAGAAGATTCGTGAGGAGGTTTGTGCCTTCGGGTTCTCTCCTTGTTATATATGCGCACAAATACCAAACGACATGCGTCATTGCAGCTCATCCTTCCCTACCTCGACCTCGACATCAAGTACTATGACCTCGGGCTCGAGTCCCGAGACGCCGTACGTCCCCTTCGTTTCACCCAAGTCCGGGAACTGACGTCGTCTCCCGTTTCGCCAGACCGGCGACCAGATCACGATCGACTCTGCCGAAGCCATCCTAAAGTACAACGTCGGAATCAAATGCGCGACCATCACCCCGGACGAGGCCCGGGTGAAGGAATTCAACCTGAAGCAGATGTGGAAGAGCCCTAACGGCACCGTACGTTACCTCCTTCCGAGAGGTGCTTATTTTTTTCTCAATCATACGTAAACTGAAGAACGAACTAGATTCGTAACATCCTCGGTGGAACGGTGTTCCGTGAACCCATTATCCTCGAAAAGATTCCCCGTCCTGTTCCGGGCTGGAAGAACCCGATTGTGATAGGCCGTCACGCATTTGGTGATCAAGTGAGCAACGGACCCGACCAGTCCGACGTGTGTACCCTCACGGTTTGTCGGAATTTTGACATTTTCCACGACAGTACCGGTCGACGGACTTCATTGCCCCTGGACCGGGTAAGTTGCAACTCGTATACACTCCCGGAGATGGTTCGACCCCAACGACTCTGGACGTTTATGACTTCAAGGGCAAGGGTGTGGCCATGTCAATGTACAACACAGACGAAGTTCGTTTGTTTCCTACATGGGGTCGTAAACCCCGCTGAGGGAATGCAGTCTATCACAGGATTCGCACACTCCTCGTTCAAAATGGCCTTAGCCAAGAAAATGCCACTAGTTCGTTCCACGTTGCCATCAGACAAGATCCGACCCTGACGCGAGTCATAGTTCATGTCAACGAAGAACACCATCCTGAAGAAATATGATGGCAGGTTCAAGGACATTTTCCAGGAGATCTACGATAAGTACGGTATAGTTACCCTCTAGAATCCATGACCTGCTGACCCCGAGTTCCGACAGCGAATACAAATCCAAGTTTGAAGCTGCCGGAATCTACTACGAGCACCGTCTGATTGACGACATGGTTGCGCAAGCGATCAAATCGTCAGGAGGTTTCGTCTGGGCTTGCAAGAATTACGATGGCGACGTCCAATCCGACATCTTGGCCCAAGGCTTCGGAAGTCTTGGAATGATGACCAGTGAACTCATCACCCCCGATGGCAAGACCGTTGAGAGTGAGGCTGCCCACGGCACAGTCACCAGGCACTACCGTGAGTGGCAGAAGGGCAAAGAAACCTCGACCAACCCAGTGGCTTCCATCTTCGCGTGGACCCGTGGTCTCATCCACAGGGCCAAGCTCGATGACAACGTTGCCCTCAAGGATTTTTCCACGTCTCTCGAGGAGGCTTGCGTAGAGGTCATCGACAAGGACGGTATTATGACCAAGGACCTCGCACTGGCTATTCATGGTAAGGGTATGGAGCGGGAGCACTGGGTCGTTACTGATGTTTACATGGATGCTGTCCGCGTAAGTGAATTTCGCTCTCGGGATGGAGTCGTGAGTAATGCTGGTTCCCAGGACAAACTCAAGAGTAAGTTGGCCGCGAAGGAGTCCACGAAGAACGCCGTGTAAACAAGGAACCATGTCAATCTGCGATCTTGTATAAAAACTGCGTTGTATATACCCCATGACATCCCAAGTGTATCATTCGTGATTGACCGTATGTGGCTGGATGGGATTGCAGATAACCGAAGACGTGCAGGATGAGTACAGATACATTTGCACTCTGGAGGGAGTACAGCTACATGGTCCAAGCAGATTAATCGAAAAGACCAAAGCCCTGAGCAGATAACCGGTCAGGCATGAATCGCCGTAAACGAAAGGGAGAGAACACACCATGTCTTCGTCTGACTCCTCCTTCTCCTCTTCCTTCTTCTCTTCCTCCTCGGCAGCAGCGCCTGGAGCAGCACCGGTCGCACCACCCGCAGCGACCGCTGGCGCCGGACCGCCACCGCCGGAACCAACGTTCGCCAGCAGTTCCTTCACGTTCTTGCCCTCCAGAGCTTTTGTGAGTAATGTAGCCCATATGGGCTCGACTTCGATACCGGCCGCTTGTGTCAGCGCAACAATTTTGTCAGCCTGTGAGTTTTAGATCGAAGAGTTCGTTGAGATTGGAATGTCCCCTAGAGTCCCTTGGGTGTACGGATTTGGGACGTACGGTGATTTCAATGCCCTCATCGGCGAGGATGAGGGCGGCGTAGGTAGCGGCTAATTCTGAAGAGGCCTAGTAACGAAAGCGCGGGGACATAAGTACCCCCTAGGTTCGCTAATCGGAATATTGGCACGGACGCACCATTTGGACGAGATTTTGGGGATATGTATAGTACACTACGCCCGTGGAGAGAGGCGTGGTTGAAATTGTGGCTTGGGAGAGCTATACATGCCTTCGGCAAACGCCGTGAGCCCTGGAAGACTCCGTTTTTGAGATTCCTTATGAAACTTGTTGTGGCTTATCGCTTCAACAGCGACGTGGCGCAATGGATAGCGTGCCGGGCTCATAGGCACTCACCTCTACCCGGAGGTTCCTCGATCGAGACGAGGCGTCGCTACTTTTTATATTCGCGCCTTTTGCTATTAAGGTTCTGATCTCAACAACTGGGTAGCGAACAATTATCTGTATGAGCAGAAATGCCTCTATCTCTCCCAGAAGGGTGCCGATAATCGATCTTCGCGTGATATCACAGAATCTATGCATGGCCACTCGCTGTTCCTGTTTTAGGTCGGGCAAAGATGTTAAGGGTATGGTACATAATCTAACTGAGCTAGAGACACAAATTCGAACCATAGCAAGCGAAAACGAAGGACAAGAACTCAGTTGTACATGGACGCGAGAGCATTGAACTGCGCAGTGAAGTCATCCATAGCATCAAGGGTCTCCAAGAAATGAGTCAACGCCAATGTCTCTTTCCTTCCATGAGCCAGAGATGTAGCTGTCCTGACGGCATTCTTGATCTGCCTACCATTGATGTCCCTCGATGCAAGCTTCCTTACTTCCTCAGGGGTGAGAGTCACGCTGACCTTGGCCAAGAACGCGTTCCAAACTTGCGTCTTGGCCGTTGAATCAAGGTCGTTGAAGTACAAAGCGACGTGGATACGAGAACGGAAGGCATCATCGATGATCTTGACTCGATTGGTCGTGAGGAAGAGGATTCCACGGTAGTACTCAAGGTGACGGAGGCTGAACGTAGTAGAACGTGTAAGCAGCGGATGGTGGTATTAAGGACAAACTTGACTCACAAGACTGCGACCATGGCATTCCGCATGAGATCATGAAGTGAGCGCTGTTCCATGAACACATCCGCCTGCGGGTCTGTTAGATACCCACGTAACCCAAAGCACTGAAACAAAAGCTGACCTCGTCGATCAAAATAATCGCCTTCCACGATGTGGCAATGTCAAAGGTACGCTCCAGGGCTTGATCGATCTCTGTGGCTGTAACACCCAAGTCACCAGCTCCAACCACGTACAATGGTTTACGAACGTGTTCAGATGTGGCCTCTGCGGACAACGTCTTTCCGCAACCAGGGGGACCGAAGAGGTTGATGACGAGACCCTGACCCTTTCCTTGGACGAAATCGTCAAATCCAAGGTCCTGGTCATGGGCCTCCACAAGGGACTGGAGTAATTGCTTTCGTCCAGAAGGAAGCACAAGGTTCGCGAACGCTTCATCGTTCCATTGGATATCAGAAATCTTCTCGACATTAAACTCGACTGTAGAGACCGGTCAGGGTGAATAGATAACAAAAAGTCGAAAGAACACTCACGCCAGATCTTGTCGGCAAGACTGAAGCCGTAAACGACAGGCGAGGCGATCAACAAATCGTCCTCTTCGAGCTCGCGTTTCTCTACTTTAGCCTTTCCAGCGACACCGAGGGCGGGAACGTTAGATGCACTTCCAAGAGGGTTGCCGGTATCTTTCACGCCACGTCTACACGCATTCATATGCCGAGACTGTGCAGACTTACAGGGGTCAATGAGATTAGGCTTTTGCTTGGGTTGAGGGAAGGGGTAGTTCGCGTTCAAGCGCTTGAAGGTAGCTGCCCATTGGGTGAGATCAAGGAAACCACGGCTGAGTCACAACATACCTCGGTCCACCATGATTCGAGAATTAAGGTTATACTTGACCATCTTAGTGTTAACCCGGATGGCAGCCGTGCCCTTGTAATGCACATGGCGCACTTCACAGAGGGTGGCCCACTTGCGACCACGATCTAGGAGCACCTTGCGGAGTTCATCTGGTGTAGGGTGGTACTTGATGGGATAAGCGTCGAGTGAGTTGATTGGGACAGTTCCCTTGAACATAGGGATTGTCACACGACTCCTGACACGTCCAAAGCGGGTAGTGTTATCGTGTTCGTCGATTAGATCAACACTCTCCAGAGTCAAGTCCATGAACGCTCCGCTCATCGTTATTACCTGGGCAGCGGTAACAACCTCGAGTGCCCTAAGCTCGTTAGATGAGGGGCACTTGGTGATAACGATCGTCCTGGGAACGAAGACAGCGTATAGGAGTTCATAGGTGATCTCTCCATGGCTAGTGAGGTTGCGGATAGTTGCAATGGTGCGCTTCCAATCCTTGTAGAGGTAGTCGATCAAAACCTGTACCGAGGCAAGGACGTGTTTATCTTCCTCAGTAGCGGTCTTCTTCGACGCGGCAAGTTTATCGCGGTACTCCTCGAATGCTGGCAAGAATCCTAAAAGGAGCTCGGGTTCCATCTAACGCGCTTCATTAGAATTCACAAACGGAGGAGAGGGACTTTTAAACGCAAACCTCCAACGGTTCGTTGTTCCATGAAATGCCTTCTATCTCCTTCATCACATCTTTGATGGCTTTGAGAAGGTACTGACTCTTGATCTGGAATTTATGTTGTGGAGGCTTCGCTTTGTCCTCTTCCTTTTGAGGAATAGTCCTAATCACGACGAAGCAGTATCCAGGCCATTGCTCGCTATCGGTCATGAAAGGGCGCGACTCGGCGACGACCTTGGATCCGGTGTTTCTGTACTTCCAACCTCCCCATCGTGTGTAGTAATAATCGACGCGCTGTGGGTGAACGACATGGTCAATTCATGAAAGGACTGGAACATTCTTGGGCGGACCTTGATCTTCAAGTTGGGGGGAGCCAACACGGCCACGGTCGTTTGCTGGGACTTTACGTCGGCGGTCTCAGTGTTGACGGATTCATCGTCCTCGTCCACGGCCGCAGGTAACTTCTCTTGCGAGCTAGGACCGGCAGAGGATGAAGGGGAGCGAAAGATTGTGGAGACGCGTTTCATGGCCATGGTGAGAGTTGGAAGGATTCCGAGGATGGGATTGGCGCCATAGGGAAGGCTTTTATACTATGGTGGCAACCGAAAGCGGTGTTTACTCGTTTACGCACATCCACAGCCAGTTACGACCTGTCCTATCAGTTCAAGAGTCACTCGCGGGGTGATCGAGCCTGCCACTGGGTTGATCGGGACCTGTCCCTTGGTCTTTCGGCACCTTTGAATCCAGGGACACACAGCCAAAATTCGACAGCGAGGCGAGTACGCTGGCTGTGTGGATTTTCGACTCATTCCGATAAGAAATGCACAGGGTGCTCATTACTTTGTCCAATGAACGCCCGAGATTCAAGGGTCACAAGCTCGCCCACTGGATCCCAACTCCCAGCGCGGTAATGAAGCGGTTGTTTCCCATGAAATTAAAATTCACAGACCACCTGTAACTCCGGAAATAGAAACTTCTATAGTTAGAGTCAGGGAAGACAATGACCTGTCCAAGATCACTTTGGATACAGCCTCAATCCCCTCCATTCGAGCACCATCAGGGATGGCATTGATAAAATCCAATGTCCCCACACCGTGGGAGACATCCCAGTGTCCCAGCGTCTGCTTCCTTTCGAACGTCAAGGAAGAAGCTGTCTTTGGTACATTCTTAATGACCCTTTCATTCGCAAGGACTACACGTCAGTCTGGGCTGACACGTGGAAGTCCCCGAGCTTGAGGGCAACGTGAATACGTGAACGGACCCCCGTTAATGGATTTGATGTGGTCGGCTGTCAGGAACAAAACGCCACGGTAGTATTCCAAGCGACGCAGGCTATATGGCACCGCATCAGGTACACGTCAGATTCTTGAGTACCAGGAATAGAGTCGGTCAACGTCGACCTACAATACACAATACAGCACCGTGGCATCGGGGGCAACATCGTTGGAAAGCCGTTTCTCCTTGAACACGTCTGCCTGTGCGCAGCCATCATCAGAATACACAAAGGGGGTACATAGCGATCAAATGTCAAACTTAATCGATGAGGGCGACGGCGTCTCATGTAGTAGCCATATCAAATATCCTCCCAGAGGCTGTATCAAGTTCCGCAGCACTGACACCCGAACCTCCCACACCGACCACGTAGAACGGTCTCTAGGTGTGGTTGTAAGTAATTTTGGCAGCCAATCTCTTTCCAAACCTTGGAGGACCAGACGGATTAAGAATCAGAGCTTGGCCTTTGCCCTTGATTCTGCCGTCAAAACCGGAGTTCTGGTTGTGCACTACAACCAAAGCCCGAAGATGTCTTTCCGATCCTCGAAAGGGACGAGGTTCCCATACACCTCGTCGTTTCACCCGACATCGCAAACGTGTTACACGTCGAAACGGCCCACGTGGAAGTCAGGAACGTACAAAAAACTATGTTTTATTCCTGACTCACGCACGTCTCATCCACCAAGCTGTGACTGCGGATGACCAGGGATGCAGTGATCATATCCTCATCCTCGAGTCCATTCAGAACAACTGTTTATTTCCTTCCGCCGTCAAAGGCGGGGATGCCATGGTCTTCCACCAGAGTTACGTCTCTTCCTATTCGCCTGTCGTCGACCATGTCCATTATTAGTCGCACTATCTGACGCCCGTGAAAGCGTGCTTGGGCTCAGGCCTCTTGAAGGTTGCTGGGGGTGAGATCAACTGCGAGTGGCTCAGGTCTTCACGACCAAATACACATCAGTCGATCATACCGCGGCCGTCGACCTGCATCGGAAACCAGGAATCAGCTGGGGAATAAACCATCCACAGGGTGTACCAACGTTACACTTGACTGCACTGCTGTGGTACTTGAACTCAGTCAGGTCTTTGAAGTGACGACGATGTTCCCGTTCAACGCGAGTCGTCTGCTCTCCCTCCGTCGATGCCCTCTTCAACCATTCCGGTTCTGGGTGGACCTCCAAAGAAGTAATCCCCGGAGGTCCCCTTGAATCTCACGACACCAGTCCCGTGGGACGCCCCGCCAAGCACGGAGGGTTTGGAAATCTCCAAATCATCGACGATAAATTTCATCAGGGAACAGAGGCCGTCCTCGACACTGTTTCTCGAGATGAACTGAAAGACTCTGGGCTCACTGGTCACTGTTCACGTTACAAAATGGGTGGCGCCTGGAAGAATAATGACGCAGGGTGGTGATCACATGGTAGGACACAAGGTTGTGGACGGCATCGGGGGTGCGGTTATAGTAGTCGCAGACGCAGTTAATCGAGATCTTGACCAACACTGCGACGTACTTGTCCTCCTGTGGGGTGTACCCGTTTTGGATGAGCCTGTCGTGGAGCGATTCAAACCGGGGAAGGAACGCACCGGCCAACTGAGATCGAGCTAAGAGACACGACGATAATCAGCGTGTTTATACCCAGAGTGCAGCGTATATGATTACCCACACAAGCCCGGTGTGCCAGAAAACAGTCAGGGCGTTCTTCGTAACCTCCCTACATGCCTTGATCCTAAACCTGCTCTTGATGACAAAGTTGAAGGTCGGAGGCCTTCCTCTGTATTGCCGTCCGATATAATCCTAACCACGAAGAGAGTGACCATACCTGAATCAAGGGTCTGAATCGTCGTATCCATACGCATGTCCCTCACCCTCCGGCACATCTTTAGGTCCGGCATTCTTATACTTCCATTCATTAGACCACTTGCTACGAGCTGATGCGCGCGCTGAGCGTCTCGTCAGCCACTCAGATTCCGAACAAGCCAGCAATTCACCCACTGATCTTGATCTTCTAGTTTGGCTGGGGTAAAGTGACCCTATTTCTCTCGCGTGAGAACTCGACGACGACAGCGTTCCAGGATCTGTGATAGACGCTTGATCACTATATGAGCGGAGGGCCCCTAACACGTCCAAGAGGTTTGAGACGCCCGCTACAGTGATCTCGTTGAGTGATGGAGTTAATGGATGCGGGGTCAACGAAGTGATGGGACGCTCCGACCATGTAGGAGGCTTAAGCATAGCACGAAGTACATTGTGTCATGAAATGAGTGCAGATTATAACGCAGGAACGAATCACTTCCCCAGCCTCTCGCGAGAAACGTCCATCATCGCCTGCCAAAAGATGGGCAGCCCGCGGAACCAGCATGCCGCGGCGTCTGTGGCGGAACGACAAGAAAGGAACGCATCCGTTCCTGCCGGGGGGAGAAAGGCACAAGATTCGCTAGATTTGTTCGGAAGTACCCGAAATCTCGGGACCGCCATTCCACTGGGACGCGCGGCTTGGACCAAAGCCCCGTTCCTTGTTGTTACCCCTCGAAAGAGAGGGTGTAAATCTTCCACCCGAGTGATTTCAGTGTCATCACAGCGGCTCTGCGGGGGATCTACGCGTAAATCAAGGTGGACCAAATATCTCTGTAGGGAAAAACAACCTAAACAAGGTTGATCGGGAATTTGAATGGGAAAGGCGGGACGGTACTTGAGGGGATAAGCTGTACGGATAGTGTACACTGTGCCGGTATGTGGTATATACGTATGATGAAGGTAAAAATATAACGAACAACCAAGAACGAGAGAAGTTTGACGCATATGAATACCGAGCGAGAGTGAGGCAGACAGACCATCGCATAGAGTGTGGTTTTTTTTTTTTCGATTCAGGGCGTAGCAGGCTGGCCTTGGTCAGAGCCGGGGCTAGAGTCGTTGTTCGCACCCCTCTTGCGCTTCCTGCGCACCTCCCTCGCGCGAACAGGCACGTGATGACTATGCAGCATCTGAGTAAGGATGAGCAACGCCACTAGTCGAAAACAATCAAATAAGAGTCGCAATTATTGATTACCTTTGTCAGTTCAGTCGAGGGTTCTAGTCCCGGGAACTGTTTGGTGGCGTATATTCTGAACGGACGGCCCCAACATTCGGCGAGAATCGGTTGAGAACCATTGTTGACAGAGAACAGATCGAATACGCGATATCTGAACAAGAACCAGCCTTCTAATTGTACGGACAAATCCTAGAACAGAGTGCGTGAGAACCAGGCGAACGGGAGTGATCCCAGGAAGCATACCGCAAAGACGAAAACGAGGGAGTTTTTGCCGTTCTGTCCGATCGGGAGATTCAGTGCCTGCGTGAACAGATCACCTACCAGACCGCTCGTGTAATTGACAGTGGAGGTGATAGGCTGATCCCTCCAATAGGCCTCAATCGGTTGACCATCTGGGGTTACCCGTGGATCTATCGGCAGTCATCTGACTCAGACTCGTCGACGATTTACACCAGGTGGATATGTGACGCACAAGAGGGATCGGCTGGAGGCAACACAGGAAAGTCGGTCACCTGAGCCGGATTCTCTTCGGTAGCCAACAAGACTTTGAAGACTTCGACATGGCAAATCAACCCGGTCGGCTGCAGACCCCTGCACACGAGAGGAATTGTCGGATAAACTCGACTGCGTTGCTTATCTTGCCTACCTGTAATCGACTTCCGTCTCTTGGGTCATGCCATTTCCGATGCTTCGGACATCGTAAATCCGCAGTTCTGTGACCGGCGGCGGGTCAAGCGCGCGACGATCTTTAGATGCAGCGTATCTACAAAGAAGTTGGATGATGTTCAGTTTGAGAAAGCGGAGGTGACTCAGGTCGAGCGGCACTCATGGCGTGACCACAAAGACGCACTTCCTTCCCACGTTCGCCTTTTGAACCTCATTGACCTCTGCGCGTATGGTGCGACCGGCGAACATGCCTGTGCCGCACGAAAGGTAGCCGCCAGGCACATACTCGATCCTTCGTGCGTTACTGGCAGCCACACGCTGGTTGGGCCCAACCATGGCCTGGCTGTGGGCTGGATTAGGCCGATGGTGATGATGGACATCTTGTGAGGAGGAGGAGTAGGACTGATGGCCACCAGCCGGATGGTTCATGGCTACCGAGGGAGAGGGGGAATGAGGGGGAAGGGGGGGCCAATCGTTCGGGAGAAAGAAGAAGAGGGATGGAGCCACAACCACGGGTCCTTTATATAATTCCGTCAATTCCTGCACTCGGCTATTCCCGCCTTTTCGTATGCGTCGCCTGGTATTACAGCAAGTGTATTTATATTCGGTAGATCGACTGTCATATCGTAAAGCGTCCATCGGGGGAAAGACTGCCCACGTTCCCTCTAACCATCTCTGGCACAGTCTGGGAGAACGGAACACGGCTTCAACGTGGTTTGGGGCATGCGATTACATACATTCCTTAGTCATCGATGGCGGAACTTGTTATTACGATTCTTCCCTTGTAGACGAAAACTTCGCTACTCCGACGGTGGCGAATGACGTTCTGGTCAGTTCCATTTCTCGATCGCTCGTCCGGTTTGCCCACACCTCCTGCATAAGGCCATCCAGCTGGCCAAGTTAGACGTCCAGGCCTGACTCGCCTCCCCTCTGGCGGTGTTCAGCCGGGACAAGTCGGGCGAGGGGAAGCAGGAAGAGATAGGCGAGAAATTCCCTTCTTCTTCCCTTCGTGATCCTGGGAGAACAGGATTAAAACCCCGCTCGTGCCTGAGCCTCGCGGAAGGGGTGCGAGCGAGGGTCGAGGGTCGAGCAGAGATGAGGTTCGTATATACCCCACCGACTCGCAGACACACCCTCACATTCTATAGTTCATCGGTTCGGCACTGATCATCAGCTCATATCGTGATAATTCATTCGAAAAAGGTCTCGTGGCCTGCCGCTCGACTCTCGAGTGCCCTCATGACCGGAGGCACCTATGAATATGAGACTTTGGGATCTCAGCAACCCCGCACCTTCCCATAATTCCCCGCCCTCACCGTATGAGCGATCAGCGCGGCGACCCCTTTTCGTCCCCCGCGAAAGGTTAGTGTTTCTGTTCGGGGAAACGTCGCGATGATCTCTGACCATGAGAGTACAAAACCTAGAAGCTGTTTCCTCTGGTGAGTTTGGCATGTGACACACCCATCAGTCATCCCAAGACGAAAAAGTTCTTGATCCCTGCTCCGGAACTTTATGACGTCTATACCTCGCGTTCCGCGGGTCTATGGTATTGAAACAACGGCTGTCCGACACATCCGCCGCTTCGTGGACCTCACAACCCCAAGGAGAACTTCGCTGGGCATTCTACCGCACGATGTGGAGTGATAATCGGATTGACATATAGATTCTAACGTATCACAGGGTCAGGGTTCGTCACACAGAGATGAACGAGATGGGTTAGAGAATGGAATACCGAGATCCATCCCCAGATTCACCCCCACTCCCCGCGCTGCACCGTACAGGCCGAACGGGCGCATGACCACGACTTTGAATACTAGGTAGGGGAGATCCTGATCATCACTGATTCTCGTAAACCCTAGTCGTAACCAGTGTACAGTCGGCAACCGACTCAATTATGGCGGAACGCTACGGGTCAAATAACTGCTCTAAACACAACGCAATGACTCCTATGTGACGACGCCTTCTCTAGCTCGCCGATCAGGCAAGCCACCGGAGAAAGTACATCATCAGCAATATAAGACCTGCTAACAGGGGACTCGGCGATGAAATCGCCGATGCCCCATTGACCCTCTGTCCAGTAAGATTGGAGGCCGAAGAACCGCCCCAAAGTTGTACGTTTCTGAAGTAGGCGTGCGTCGTGTTGGAAGGCGCCCAAGATGCGTCACTCCCACCATAGAATGTTCTACGAAGAGCACGGACGTGAGTATCCTGGCAATTTCCGACATATGATTCAAAACACTCACGAAAAGAACATGCCACCAACAGTGAGATCAGATGTCCTCCGGAATTGTAGGTTCTGTTGCGTTATTGCCAGAACATCGTTGTAGCTGCCAGAGAACAGATCAGCCCCCTCCTACTATAGTCAGTTCGAGGTCGCGTGCTCACAAGACTTGAATTTGGCCGTTGGCTATATGAGGGTCACTGTTCAATTGTACAAGGAGATTGATCCGGTTCCACCTATGCAAAGAACGCCGCGAGGCATCAGATAACCCGGATCATGTGAAACGAAAACATTCATAGCTTACTGCCCAGCTTGGAACGTGAATGCACCGCGGTCAAGACTAATTCCAAAGTCCTCGTTACACCGTACCCTCTGGTCGCTACAGAGATTATTCGGAGTCAGGATGTATGCGTAAGCTAAGGACGTAAGTTCAGGAACCGGCACCAGGTACCTGGGGTTGCGTACGTACCTTCACCATCTCCTAGTTTCCTCCACATAATTCTTGTGCTGAAACACGTTCCGTCAGATGTTGATCCACCGTCACAGGCATTTGGATCCGGTCCGCCTCTAAGGCCAGGCAACTTTCCACCCTTGACCCAGTCAAAAGTCGAATCGAAAGCAACCTCGTATGTCAGCAGTGCCGTTCTGAACGCATCGCTGGTGGAATTCCATAAGGAGTAGAATTGAATCCCGCTACCTGATGAGCTGGACCCGCCCTTGGCGTACGTGACCTGTAACACGGGACCAGATGGGGAGGGGGGTGAGCTCGAACTCGGCAGTTGGTAGTTGGGAAAGGGGTCCGGAACGAATGCAACGTTATTTGTCCCCTGTTGAATTCGACCTTTGTTTATTGACCATCTATTGACGAGGGTCTTCTGGGTTTCACTGTTCGATTGTGTGGCAGAGGGGAATGGGAAGCTCGTGGAAGTCGAGAGGGAGTATTGGGAGGCGATCTCTGGGGGTAACATGAAGGCTTCGACGAGTGCGTTGAGGGGGAAGGAGAGAAGGGTGACGAGAAGGAGAGTTTCTCGGTAGCCTCTGTGGTTGCTACCGGCCATTGGTTCGAGGGTTGCGCAATTTGCGTCGCCCCTAATCTGAAGCTAAATATACTCGCACTGGCGGATATATACAATTACAATCACTCTCTTCTCGTTGAGCGCTGAGCGTTCGTGTCTTGCGTGCCCTGGAGACAGGGAGGGGAGAGAGAGGGCAATAGTGAAGGAAGAAATATAGTCTCCGAAGCAGTGGACGCGCTAAGGCCCGTTCGCGTGCTCTCGACTCTTCGGTTGTTTTGCGCGGTGACGACCTCATGGATTCCGCCTCGACATCGGCATCGACGCCGACGAACTTACCCGTTGCTCAACTTGAATCTCTCAGATTCAAGGTCAACCAAACCATCGATTCGATTCTATATCTCCATCGTATCCTCGAAGCTCAAGGTCAAAGTGTCATGCCCCAATGGCCGACCATCCTCACCCGATACAACATTCTCCTATCACAGACCCACAATCTCTCAACCTCCCTCGCGACAACCTTACCAAAATCTAACGTGAACATCTTCGAATCTCTCGCTTTACATCCCACCCTTGGTTTGACGGATGGTCAATTCGATGCTGGGATCATTCCATTCCTGCGCAACCTCCAGACCACGGAGGTCCTTCGGATGGAAAACGAGACCGTTCGCCGAATGTCCGAACACGCTCACACCGGCGGAACGCTGGGTATCGTGACCGGCGTTTCGAAAGCCTCACACGAGGACGTTATTCGAGAATGCGATCAGATCAAGCTGGAGCACGATGATAGAGTCGACAGGGCGATTAAGGCCGTTACTATGCTACGGGAAAAACACGATTGGAAGGTCCGCGTCATGGTTGAGCAAGAGGAACCAGAGGAACTTGATTGGGACCCTCGGATTCAACGACAGACGATGGCACGTGTGGATGTGGAGTTCTCGTCTGACAGCGAATCCTCTGGACCCTCTGTGGCAGATGACGCGGAGAGTAACGATAGCGAAGAGGAGAAGGAAACGGAAAACGCATTGGGAGGAGGTTCCATTGACGGAGACACACCTCTGGCGATGGCCACCGACTAATACCCACCCCAACTGGACACTTCAATAACACTCTACCCCCTGCAGCTTATTCACGCATTCCCCCACCTTCAATCTCGCCCTCTCTACCCTCCGTACATCTTCGCTCTCCGCCACCAACAAGAGGGCAAAAAAGAGGGAATACCATACCCCCTTGATCCTCTGTCTAGGGAGCAAGAAGAGATTTTCGTCATAACCTCCTTGTACGTCCTTAATTCCGTCCATGAGCACACGCTCCATCCTCGGATCTCCCCATACCGCATGCGAGAAGCCGAGGAACGTCAGTTTCGACTCTCCGTTCTCTTCAACCTCCATGGCAGACGACTCGTCTCCCGTCAGCCAGACGAGTGAGGGCACCTCGACGTCATCGAAGAGGAAAAACCCGATTGCTCGGGACAAAGCCCTTCGGATGTGCTCGACCTTGACCGTTTCCCACAGCTCGTCTGCCACGGTCTTGTCAAGCAACGCCTCGAGCAAGAGGGTGAAAGCTTCTTCCCAACTGATTACATCCGAGGGTTCTCCTGGAACTCCAAACCAGTCGTTGTCGATTGCGTGGATCTTTCTGAGGTGTTGGCCGAACGTTTGTTCTTCAGCTGCGGTGAGGGTGCGCGTCGGGAGGGCGGCGGGAGATGGGTGGAGGAGCAGGAGGTAGTCAAAGTCGACCAGAGTCTTGGTTGTGTCGGAGACGAGGACTCTGGGAACGGGCACGTCTGATCGTTGGGCAATCTGAGATAAGATCGATGTTGTGGCGTCAGGTGATGTTACCCAAGCACCACCGGGGTAATAGGCCTCGAGGATGTAGGATACTTCCGACGGAGGAGAAGTAAACCGGGAGATACAATGGACTTCATATGCCTTTACTGATCTATACGGGAAGCAAGGAATTCAATGCATGACCCTTCCCATGATGATCAGGCAAAATGATTTAGGTTTACCGGAATGCATAACTGTCCAAGCGGGATAACGAGACGAAATGTAGCGGAGAACCGTATTGGTGCTCCGCGATATTGAGAGCTTCCTCCACCGTGACCGCTCGTGAGGTCTGGTGAGATGGCATCGTGGTGGGTGGAAGAGGTGGGGTGGAAAGTTAGAGTTCCGGTCGACAGATCAAACTTGTCAGGATATAGATAGCTGTGTGAGGGATAGTGGAGCAAAGGGTGTGAGAGCGTGATTGTTGCGCACTGCGACTTTTGGGCCGGGTGTTCTGTTGTAGAGGAAGTGTGTACAAAGAATCATGCACCATGTGGTAGCTAGATAGATAGATTTGTTGGTTTGTGTACATATCGATGGATACATATTGGTTTCTACATGACGACAGACTATAGTCTGGGGCAGATCTTCGTTTCCCCCGTTCCCGATTGAATTAACGGACTACGCCTTGGCGCCTTTGGCCAGTTGCTCGAGACGACCATCGGCCCATCTTACGGTCAAGCTTCCGTCCTACGGGACAGAGATAATTATCAGGAGGAACATTTGTAGTCGGGAGCGAGTTCGGGCGGAACTTACCACATTACCGAAGTATGCGGCTTGAGCCATATGGCAGAACAAACCGACCTCAACGACGCCAGTCAACATCTTGATCAATTTCAAAATCTACGGAGAACTTCGTTAGAAACCCGGTTTGAATCCAGCGGAACGGGCAAAGTACTTACCTTGAGAGGGTCTTTGAGGTCTTCGGTCGGGAAGGGTGCGTCGATGATGAAATTTCCGTTATCGCTGACCACGGGCCCGGCTTTCGCTTTTCCCATCCTGAGCGTAGGCTTTTGGGAACCCATGAAAACCAAGTTTTGCAGAACCTTCGCATAGGCGAATGGTGCCACTTCTACCGGAACACCAGCTTTCCACTATACACGACGAACGATCAACGGCCTGTCATCCGTACTGGCAGCCCAATGTTAAAAACCTCACGTTAGTCCCAAGATATTCCGAGTTTTTCCGGTAGTCGGCGACGATAATGAATCTGTTGGTAAGGTGTCCCAATGAGCGGCGGGGTGTCTCGGCATTGGTGGAGAGGGACGGACGTGTTAGCGGCCTCTGCGAGGACTTTTTCTCGGAGATGACAAGCGCCACCGCCCTTGATGGCGTTCAGATCCTTGTCGACTCTGGAGAAGTCAGGCAGTCAAACTTCCCAACAAAGGGGGAGCGCAGTTGAGCGACACACTCATCAGCACCATCAATAGTAACGTCGATGATTGGATATTGATCAACATCTCCGAGTCGCAAGTTTGCAGCGACGATGAGCTCCTTGGACTGGAATCCTGGTACAACCAGTCGGCCTAACGTAAATGAAGACAGGTTCTTGGACTTGCCAGTCGGAATGAACACCCTGCTCCTGTTAACCTCGGCACCTTGGGCAACGATCCTCTCGACGACATATGGGACAGTAGACCCTGTTTTGTTTCAGTTAAACCGTAAGAATCTTATCTGACAGAGTGAATGCACCAGAGCCGATTCCGATGACCTGCGATCCAGATCTGAGTCCATCCATCGGGAGAGGTGAAAGGCAGAGGGAAACTCACAGTATGGTGAGGCAGGACGTGTCCATCGACAGCAGACCAAGCAGCTTGTTGTTTTGAGGCCTCTATTTCAGTGGTGACCACTAACACTGGCGGGATAAGTTCTGGTGCTACATATCCCGATCCGGCATCCGATGGTCAATGTCTTGTAAGATCAAGAACACAGTCGCGGATCCTCACCAGGAGTTTGCTTCACCCTGTCCAGGGATGGAGAGCTGTTGATTCCGTGGACGTTCCAAGCGATGGGAGACATGCCGAGATATGACTGGTCAGCTCAAAGTTTGTACGGGGGAAAAGAAGAGGAAAAGGGGGCAAAGGGTGATGTTAGGACGCACGTTTGGCCTGGTTGATATACACTGTGGGGAAGTGGCATCTCGTTCTTTCGGAGAGAATGTGAGGCAGCAGAGTTTGAGATGGAACCAAATCGAAATCCGAGAGGATTAACTAAAGCGGCGATCACACACACACTTGTTCGCTCACCCTGACCGAACCCGGCGAGGTTGTAAGGCGAAATAAAACGCAAAGAGGAGAGTCTGAAGGGAAGCATCTTCCCCTCGCGCTACGCAGGCCGTTATATACCGTCTGTATCTCCACGCACAAGGCCGCAAGTAGAGTGTAAAAGCGAAAGTTGGGTCAAATGAAAGCCGTCAAAGGTGCGGGAATCGTACACCCTTTCGATCCTCAATCTCTCCCCTCCGCTAACATCGAAAACGTCGAAACCTAGGCGTCCTTCTTACTTGGTGAATCCCTCCGTGCATATCTCGAATTACTTCTCGGAAACTGAACACTGCGTTCGCGTATTGACACTCAAGCGATTCGGCGGTCAAGCAGATTCTTTTGACGATGAACGAGAGGGACAACTTCATCGTTGAGGACCTTGACGATTTCCATGTCATCATCAAGGCCGACGAAGAGTACAGAGTGAGGAAACAACTCGAGCTGGAGGTACGGGGTTACACGTCTCCCACAAAATGGCGCTCACCTTTCTCTCAGTTGGAGAAGAACACATATAGTCTGGAGTGATATGGTTATTACCCAACTACATGGCAAACGATGTGTATGTGGTGCTACCAATCTAGGCCCGTTCTCACGTCAACGTATCCCTGCAACTTCCTAGCTATCCCCGGAGGGAACTTGAAAGCTGACAGCGTCCCTCCGAACGTTCCGACAATCTCTTCCACCCCGTTCTTCAGAGCTGGCGAAGTTCAAACTCAGCAACATATGGAAGACCGCTTTCCGAATCAAAGAGACGCACCATCTTGTAATTGATCTAGTGGCTCAATGGCTTGGATTGTTTCTTGTAGTATTCTCAGTTTATCCTCCTGCTCCTTCCCACTCAAAGCCGCAATCTCCTCATGGCTTGGACACGTATTGACAATTTCTGCGCGATAGTCCTCCAGAGCTCCCAAGAAAGATAAGAATGCCTCGAGAATCTTTGGTAAGTCTCGTTGGACGACCCCATATATGTCCTCCTTCAACGAAGCGCAAGCGAGGTGGGACAACACTAATGCACATCATTAGTTGTATAACCTGGCACATTTAAAGGTTCATACGAACCTTGCACGATGAGTTCATCAGTCTCCTTCCGGAGAACAGTTCCCTGGACAACGTTCTTCAACCTATCTTTCGTCCACCACGAATGCACACCACCAAGGACCTTGAGTACGACGGGCGGGGTATTGCTTTTTACGACATCGGCGGTTTTTTTCTTGAGCAAAGCATGGAGTCCCTTGACCTCGGGAACCGAGGGCCCGACGGGTGCGACAGCCTTTTCTACCGGCTTCGTCACTACCGCACTGACGGACCTGAAGAGCTCTGGGACCTCTGAAACGGCCTCGTTTACAACCCGAGAGATATCCCCGTCGGAAGCTAGAGAATCGACCATATGCTTGACCGGAGTACCTGTCTGTGGTTTGAGGATCTGCTTCCTCAAAAGTGGAGTAGACGGTGGTTGCGGTTTTGAGACTGGAAGCGGGGCTAGGGTCGGAGCTGAAACAGTTCAGGGAATCGAAGTAGCTGAATAATAATGAGTGGCAAACCTGGTGGTACCGGTTTGCCTCTACGAAGCACCAGTTGGTAGTCCCTCCCGAGGTCGAGCAAAGCGTTCCTGCAAAGGTGTGACCACAGGCTGGGGTTGTATTTCTGGTCTGCGAAAAATGCAGCCCTAGCGGCGACGGCTCTGGAAGATACATCCCCAGATAGGCTCGTCAACTCGAGGTATGCGGAATGCTTGTAAAACGCTACCCCAGAAGAAATTCCAGAAATAAGGGTAACAAAGGGATCTGCCGTAGAGGACACTACAGCGATCGGCTGTTATTTGTACCGTCAATATAGTTTTTTTTTTGGCGAGAAATGTGAAATCTACCTCTGAGACAGAGGCGTCAAACAGAGTTTCTGAGACCTCCCAAGACGCAAGGGTTGTGATGCCCAAGAAAAGTGCCCTTAGGATGACCGGGAACTGAGTGAAGAGCAGGACCGGTGTATAACCCTTTAAGAAGTGGGTCGCGAAAGGTCTTAGCAGGTGGGATACAACTGGAATCTTGAAGAGGATAGGTAAAATCATTGTCCGCCCCACAACGAACAGCGCGAGTTGAACAGTGGTACAAAATGCGCCGAACGCGGGCACGGTGACAGCCAGAACAAGTAATTTGGAGGTCAAGTCCAACCCCGAACGCTACAAAACGTTAGGAAAACTCCACGACTGGTGAGACGGTGGGACTGACGGAATTACTAGGCCTCCAGCCGATAATTGACCGGCCAAGGAGTACATTCCTAAGTAGGAATAAGACTCCGTGGACGATCTGGGAAAAGAACAAGAAAACTACACGACCATTCAGGTAGAATGGGTGTTTCCTTCACGAGGTTAGCACGTTTACCACTGCAAATGCTCAAAGGACATACTTCGATTTCACGAAGAAACGAAGATCACCGTCGTTCGTTCGTGGGGATGAGATTACATGAAAAAACGTGAAGGCGACAGCAGAAGTTGTGTAATAAATGAGGGCGGTGGTAAGGATCTTGGAGTGTTGTGTCATGGCGTTTCGTATCGTCGTTGAAGGCGAAGTAGCGTGGGTTACGGGTACTAGGCATCTTGGATCAATTAAGAGGGATCGCAAGGGGATTCGAACGCACCTTTTAGATACGACTTGCGTAAGATTAACAAGGGCAACACTCCAATCACCCAGGCACAGATTGACCAGTTGGGTTGGACCAGATAAAAGACGGTCCGGGTACCGTCGGGTTCTAGCCACATTCTCCATGCCACAAGGGACACCCATGTGAATAGGAAGGAGAAAGGTATGATCGTGGATTTGGTACGTTGTGTCAGGACGGATTTTACGAGTGGCTCGTACGACTGGGACGATGGAAGTACGGCGGGGACGGTACGCGTCGAAAGAGAAGAGAAGAGATATTTTGGTCTTCCATCCTGCATGATGAGGAAACCCGTTTGGAGGGACGCGTCGGGTCAGATGTTGAGGTTTTGAGGAAAAGATGATGAGGATGCGCGACTAGCGTTCGTGATCTGACACGTGTGGTCACTCGCTCTACCACCGTCCAGGGTGTTCCAGTGATGAGGAAGCTGCTCAGGAAGAAGGCTGACCCACCTCAACAACCCGCTCCACCACCAACGGTGCAGAAGTCACCCCCACTTCCGCCTCCTTTGTTCGCAAGGTTCGCGTCGTCACACTCGACCGGTTCTTCTCCCTCTCCTCCCGTTATCTCCGGCCCTGCACCACTCGTGCCCCGTGATTCTGTTAACAGACACAGCGGTCCTCACGATGGAAGTCCACCCAAGCCGAGCAGTACCCGCGTCGTTGCCCCACCGGTGCAGCGGAATCGGATGTACGAGAAGCAGCAGCCCGTAAACGGTGGAAGAGACGATAAACCGCTCCCTGACCCTGAACAGACCCCGACTCAAAGAGCGCATCCACATACTTTCCAACGTGAACCAGTACAGTTGTTTGAGTCCAGGACTCTTCCCGCAAACACCAATGATCAACCGCCGAAGCCTCAAAAATCCATTCCTGAATTTAGGAAGCGTGACAATCCCCCGAGGAATCCAGAATTCGCCCCGGTGTCTCTAGACACCCCTTCCACTCTATCCAAGTCTGGGGACATGACCCATAAGCTATCTCATACACCAATATCCGCTTCTTCGGAGAGGAAGCCCTCTTCGACAAGACCAGCGCCTACACCTGAACTCCTACCATCGGGGTTATCAGCCTTTCACAAACCGCCTGATCTGCCCCAGCCCCGTAGGAAGTACTCCCCGTTAGAAGCTTTTGGTCTGGCGCCTGGTGAAAACTCCCCCGTACCCTCTACCACCACAAGTTCCGTAAATCTCCCATCTCAGAATTCGGTAAGCACACTTTCCAGGGTTCCCATTCTACGAAATTGCTACATTCACTTCCTACCGTCACGAATCCCCGTCCTAAGCTGTTTGACGCCAACCTAATAACATTACCAGCAGGAACCCGTCGGACAATCGGTGTTGACAACTAGCAGTGATTCTCTCCCCTTCCTCCCTGGAGAAGCGATACCCACCACTCCAGGCTTGGACACAGTGAGTAGTTTCAGGGATCGAAACGTTCTTGTGCTTAAAATGTCCGTCAGACCCCCACACAGAATCACGACCCTCGGCGTGAGAGTCTTCCGGCCCGAACGATAAGTCTTGACGTTCCCCCTGTGATCCAACGTTACGAAAAACTCCAACGTGTGAGTGTTGATGACCCTGAACGTCGGCAGCCCTGATTCTGACGCCCCCACAGCCTCAGACCGCAGACTCTTTGAACGGACCTCAAGATCTCAGGATGAGAGCCGACCAACTAAATCGCATCAGGGCTCATCACCCCCTGGGTCCAAGGTCTTCTATCAACCGCGGTCCAGTTCAGGGACAGCCTCGGATATTTGCGTCCATGAACACCGGGACCGACTTCCAACAGGAGCCGCCCGCCTTGAAGCAAGGCCAACCACGGATATTTGCTGGTGGAAATGGACAGGATTCCCAACCGCGGAGCACGAATGGACCACAACCCTCCTCAGGTTATGTACATGGAAGCCAACCGCAACAGGAATTCCCAACTATGTACAACAGCAGAACCGGGGATATCAAAGGGAAAGGCGTTGATCGTTCAGGGATGGATTCAATGCAAGGATTCCAACAACCTCAACAACAGCCGGAGAGGCCATTTCACCAGCGAGACAACCAATCTTTACCTCATGCCCAAATGGGCGAAACCCCGATCCGGACCATGTACACCCAGGCCAAGTCTCCTGCGATGCAATACCGAGAGGACGTAGAGAAGGGGAGGGAATGGAACCGTGTCGGTGGGAATGGGGCTCCAGACAACAAGCTGGCTGAACTACCGCCCACTCACAGACTACCGATCAGACGAACCACCGATCCTCACTTTGAGCCCCCCCTACCAGCATCTTTGCGTAAGAATTCATCTGGAAGTAGTAACGAACCTCAACAGGGTTTCATGGGTCCTAGGGGTCAGCTCAACGATCACCAGCAGGCATTTAATCTCGACCGGGAAAACTTCAAGCCGAGTCGTCGTCAGTCACTGTACTCCCCTGTGGTCAGCGTCACAGCAAACGTACCGGAACCGGAACTCTCGAACGAATTATCCATTCCTTCGCTGAAAACTGTGAGGAGCTCTGGCCAGCGTTTAGATTCTGCCCAACGCGAACCTGATCGGTACCACCCTCCGCCGACACCATCGTTCAACACGGAAAGTAGCCCACCAGCTACCAATAACTATTCTAACCCAGACATTAACGGTTCAAGCTCAGAACCCCCGCAGAGCCATGACCCGCGTAGGCAGCCCATCGGCTGGCATGTTCAGGGTTCTACTGTGAGTCTACCGACACAGGAACCCAGTAGGAAAATATCCTTCACTAGCTATACCTCCGTTTCGTCGGACCGGGAACGCGATCGGAGTCCGGCGGTTGTGGAACCTCAACCTGTCCACAACCGACCTCAGAAATCCACTCAGCCTCCACGCTTGGATAACAGTCAAATTTCTTCTCCGCCCGCACACCATCAATCCCGTGAGCGCTTGAGGACAAGTGCCGCGCCGGAAAATCGGGGGTCCCAGATGGACTCTTTCTACGGGGGTGATGCTTCGTTACCCGGGATGAAGAAACTCAACATAAGGAATGGAGGGGTAGACCATACTGGTATCGACGAGGAACCAGAACCCTATTTCTACCCACTCGAGTTACACCTCCTTCACCCTCAGCTTTTACGTGCACTTCTGCAGTACCTGTCGTTTTACGACTGGTGCATCCTCCAGGGGGTCAACAAGGGCCTGCGGTCACAATTGAGCCATGTTAAGGAGCTCAAGGAAGAGGTCCTAGAGCGACACCTCTCTACGATTGGGTACTCTCGTTGGGTTTGGGAAGAGAATGAGCCCTTGGTGATTAGCCTACGAGTAAGGTCCGGTTTGTTGCCGCCCACAATAGTCCTAACGAGCATGTCGTAGGACCTCAGCGAATATATGCGTGGTGTTTCGCTACCAACGCACGAGTACGCTAGAATCTCGGGGGACTACCTACAAGCGCGGGCTTCCACCATGCCGAAAGAGGAAAAGATGAGGCATACCGAGCAAGCGAGAGCGATGTCCTTCGCTACACGGGCGTATAGCCGAATTATCGTTCGATTACGTGCTCAAGCAGAAGCCGTCATGACGCATGGGGGTACCATCTTTAAACTCCCCAGTGGTCCCGTGGCGGTATCTCGCGCTCACACCAGAGGGATGACATCAACCAATTCGAGCCGAACCCCTTCGCCTTCGTCTCACGAGCGTCAGTCTTCGAGACCGCCTAATGGACAGAGGGGTCGAATGGCGTTTGCTTCTCCTATCTATCAACCAAAGAGAGCCCCATTGCTCAGGGTTTTCGTGCCTTCCCCAGAGGACTGGCTGTCCGATGCGAGTGTGGTCGAGTGCGAATTTGAACTCAAGCGGGCGGGCATTTTGCATATGTTGAAACCAGGCGATGCCGTGTGGGATATTGCTGTGGGAGATGAGGGAAATGCGGGGAGGATGGTTTGGGACGGGAACTTTCTACTTGTGAGTATCTTCCGCCCCCGGTTTCATGTAGAGTTTCTGAGGTTTCGAAACGTAGGATCTCGATTATGCCTACTCGACTTTGGGTGACCTACCAAGATATCTTCCTTCCCTGGCTTTCGCTCCCTCGTATTTCCATAGGGTGATCAGGATTAATGGAAATCCCGTCGTACATGTTGACCTTAACCCCTGGGCGGAAGAGATTGTGATGAATCTGCAGTTGCTACAGGATAAGGTCAAGACTGAGACGTAAGCTCATCACGTTTGATCGCCCCTCGGCGCACTGAACAGGGATCATTCTACAGATCACAGGGAATCTACCACAATGTCATTCGGTGGGTCCACCGTTCGACGTTCCAGATCTATCCTCCACCGAATGGGAAGAGAATACCGTTCCAGTTCGGATCGAGTACCTGGCACATGGATCCTGGGTGGTACGGGACAGTCGTTGTGGAGGCCGAGGGAACCAACGAAGGCCTAGCTGATCTCCAGAGCCGGTGTCATTCTGCCTTCCCGGCACGAAACGACAGCAAAGGACAGGGGAGTAGGGATGAGGAACGGAGGCGAGTTTTCCGCATTTTACGAGAGAGAAGGTGAGTCTTGACTGTCATCACTCCGTGGCGTATATCACTGACCGGACCATAGCAAACCGGGAGAAATTTGGATTAGAACGGTAGGGGATAAGGAGCGTTTGATTCCATAATTTATTCTGGGACTTTGAAGTTGTTTTGTTTGTTTTGCATCTGTTGTCACATCTCATCGTTGTAATGGGCGGGGGATACCCCACATTTACTTACCAGTGCTTTAGTGGATCCTCGCTTTATCTAACTCGTTAGTGGCATTGTAGTATTTATTTACGCTACTTATAACCCCAAATACACTTACCCTCCTTTCTGCTTTACTCTTAACCCCTATTGAGCCGCCGACTCATATACACCGGCCCTGGTGAGATTCCCTCATATCACTTCGGCACCCACCACCAACCTGGATATGCAACGGAGTGCCAGGACCCCGGCCTTCTTCAGGAACTCGCAGCTCGCTTTCCGTTCTCTTCGATGGAAACCCAAATGGACTCCTCCACAACGCTTCGTCGCCCTGATGAACGAGGACGAAGATCTGGATCTTATCGTCGTCAGCACATTCGAATCCCTCGATGTCTGCTGTCATGAAGAGCTCTTGAGGATGCCAATAAGCGGACTCCTTCGCCTCATCGTGGATCTCAACTCTCGTTTATCAGCTGCAATGCAGATCACGGACACCTTGACCAAGAGCGAGGATCAGCTCAGGACGGATATCGAGGCAGTCTTGGGCTACAAACGATTCTCGCCAACAGAACCGGAGATTCCAGCCATCACTTCTAGAGACTCTGGGCTAGGTCTACTTGGACTTTTGTCTGTTACTAGCCAAGCCCCTGATTCTCAAGCCGTCCCTCGCATACTGCGGCAGAAGGGCTCGAACAACTCCTTTAACGATCGACAGAAGCTTTCGGCCTCGATGCGTGGAAAACCTCGTCTGGCGGATTTGTTAGAAGAAGAGTCGGAGACAGGTAACCCAAGAAGGTCCTTAGGGAAGAGCCCTATCCGTAGGTCCGATCGTCAACGTTCTTTAACCCAGGGTCGCCATGATCGCGGTGGAGCAGCAGCCACGTTACCGCGAGTTCGCAATCTGAGAAATTTCCAGACTTGCGAAGGACGCAGGGTGCCGGTGAGACCCAACCTCGCCTTCTAACGGGCGTACTGCATGACCAAGCATTAATCGCCTAACATATCTGCCCAGGTTTACCTCCGGACTCCCGGGAGCAGTAAGCAACGATCTGATCGATCAAAGTTCGACCCGCCGCCTTTCGGAAGCGTCATCCGCACGAAACCTAAGCTTTATCATTCCCTCCCGACGAGGAGAGGCGAGTTCTCCTACGAATCAAGCTCGACTCGTAACCCGAGGTTTCATCGTGACCTTCGAAACGTCCCCACCCTTGGGCCCAGAACTCCCAGACGCACCGCAGTCCGGAAACCGTCTCTCGAGCTATTCGAAATGGACCGGTTAATCTCCAATATGCTCTCGATATCAGCATCAGCAGATCGCGCTCGGAATACCAACCCAGATTTTCAAGAGTTCGGTATTCTATGATCGCAATTATGTACCGGTAGTTACAGCCGTAGTCTAGCATGCCGCATGCAGGGATCCGCGTTTCAAAATACATCGAACCCAAATCCCACGTCGGGAGCTAAAAGAAAACGTGAAGCAATCTGAAATGGGAGACTCTAAGCGTAACCAAACGCCTCGGTGTAGAGGGTGATACTGGGACCACCCTTCATGATTTTGGATGGGCCAGCAATTGAAAACCCGAGGGCATCTTTGACGGCAGCGGCAACAGATTGAGAGCCGCATACTTGGCGTTAATATCACGGTTAGCAAGGTAAACAGGTCCGTTGATAACCGGCAGCACAAACCTGTGACTCCCATTCGCCCCTCGGTGAAATCCGCTTCTTCTTGGAGCATCTGTTTCAGGTTAGGTCGAGAACCTCTAGTGATCTGGACTGCAGGATCTTCGAGCAATGATGGGGAACGGCTCTTTTCTTGCGTTTCGTCGTTTTCCTTGCCGGACTTGATTGAGACGTCGTCCCATTGCTGGAAGGCAGAGTCTCCGGTCAGGTAAATCTGGATAGAAATCGCAAGACCCTGAGGGGCCAACTTCGTCGCGGCTCCAAGGGTTTCTGAGATCCAAAGGATGTGCCCTACAACATCGATGAACGATCGTCTCTATGAAGAAGACAAATTGTGTACTTGGGTCTCGAATCGACCAGATGAAAACAATCCGTTTGGTGTTGCTGTTGCCAGCGGCGGCTTTTCTGTGGCTTGATCGTGAGATACCGTTCCCAAAGTATGCGATGCACACACTCACTTGATACCATCAAGCAAGAGAGGCAGTGTGAAGGAGACACCAGATCCGCCAGCAATGAGCACGGAAGTATCATAGCCTGTAAGATCCGGCGATTTGCCATATGGACCGTCAATAAACACCTTCACGTTGCCACCCTTCTCGGCAATATCGGCCAATCTCCTGGTGAAGCCACCATGGACGTTAATGAAAAATACAAGCTCCTTCCAATAAGGCTCGGTTTCGGCGAGCGCCTCCTTCTCGGTGGTCGGGATGGCTTCACCCAGAGGTTCGTCACGCGTGGTATCAACGCTGGCGATGGTGAAGGGGTGAGCTTCGAACGGGATAGTGGAGACACCGGGCATAATCAAGTAAGCCGTCTGACCGGGCGACCAGTGGAAATGAGGAGGCCTGCGCAAACGCAGGCGCACGAAATGGGGGGAGAGAAGCTCGACGTCGGCGTCCATTGTAGAGCCCTTCTTGAACCCAAAGTAAGAGTGGTTGAAGGCGATGAGGCGGATGAAGCGGATGAGACGGTCAAGTCCCCAGATGAGGAAGGAGACCCAGAACCAGTAGGCGACACTAAAGGTGAATTTGAGAAATTGAGGTACCAAGAGGTGACTGGGGCACTGTTTACCGTGGCACATTGGTGTGGAGGTAACCACCAACGAGGAAGACACTAAAAGCACCTGCGTCAGTAAAGAAGGCTATGGAGCAGGAAACATACGCACAGAACCATGACAAAATGCAGAAAGAAGAAAACTTCGTAGGCAGCCTTGCGAACAGGGCGCAAGCTGGTAATGAGGAGGAAGCTAAGAGCGCTGATAGCGAGGACTCCGGCTTGGATGTATTTAATATGGAGCGACCCTGGTCTCAAACTAAAGAATGATAAAAGTCAGAATGGCGGCGTATCCCCTGACAGAACGCTACTAACGTTTTGAGCTACGCAAGTGGTCAGAACTGGAAAGTAAAGGTGGATCGTAGATGGAATACATACTCTGGAACTGGCGTGAACCCAGAGCAAAACGGACACCACTCTTGCGGTCATACGGTGCATGTAATTGATCTACGGGTTAATGTTCAGGTCAACTGTGACAACAGGCACAAGGTCAAAGGCAAACCTTCTCATGACTGAGACCAGTTATCACTGATATCGCGTGAGCATCGTCGCTTCGACCGAGAAGGAACGTAAAACTTACACCCAACGATGTTGTTCTTGGTACCAAGGGTAACGACAAGTGGCAGTTGACCGCAGGCAATGTTCGCCGTACGATTTATATAGTATACGAGCTCAAACTTCCCTCCACTGAGAGACGTAGCTGCGCAGGATCGTGAATTCATGTATGAGAGGGATACCGTGATGCGTACTGTTGATGAACGACCACACAAAGAGGGCAACAATGTAGGCGATAGTAAGGGCGACCTCGGCGAGGTTGAGGCTGAACGGCCCGACAGTGAATGTCGTTCGGAAGGCTAGCACCCTGTAGGCGTTCGCGATAGCGAGGGGGAGACGCCTGAAAGAGCCGGCATCCCGGATCATACGGCCGTCTACCTCGACGTCTGTACGTTCCTGCCTGCCGGGGAATAACTTTCTCAGTGCAACAGAACCGTAGTGAGTGACTCCGACGAGGAACAAGAAGGGTGCGACCAGCCACCAGACTTGGTAGGCATACTCTTCAGTGTAACGGTTTGCGAGAGCCCTGTCCGCTGGGGTGGCAACCATATTTGAGAGCTGAAGAGGACGTAATAAGGTTGAGTTCAGGGTCCACAGGGTTTTTTATATACCCCTTCCGGTACCGCAATAAAAGAAAAGAGCAAAATTATGGACGGCGGGATATCCGGGCTACCGGTCTTGCAGAGATCCTACAACACGCAACGTTGTGCAAGAGTGATTACATAGTAGGAAGATGGTTAGGTCTTGATAAGCCAAGAACAACGATCCCTCGAAACCGGCGCATTGATTTTTACGCACACCTGCGCACCCGAAGCATCCTGATAAGCCAAACAGGAGCTGAGGAAAACCTGAGCGGAGCGGTAGCAATCGTGATGATCTGATCGATCGAATGCACCGCAGCATGGTCACAGGCAAAGAGCGCCGAAACCACCCGCGTAAATCCGAGGTTGTCGTGTGTGCTATCTTTGTCGCTGTAAATTTTGAGGGGATAGGATACGAACACCGAAGCAAAGAGATGAGGTGTTCTCATCCGCCTAAATGTTGACACGCTCGCGCGAGATCGTGCAAGCGTATGGTGACGGTTCTTTGATAATCTTCTGCCTCAGACACGGACAGAGGGCCGTTGGAGCGTTATGCATTGGAGATCACACATCTTTCATTTCCGCTCCCACATGCGGCGATTTTCCCTTTCCAATTCAACCCGTCTTAAGATTTATACGCAATGGCCTTGTGGGTCGATACTGTATGGTCTGGGCACCTTGTCGTCCCTCCGTATCCGAGATCCACAACGAGACGCCTAAATGTCGGGACCGTGTAGAAATAGCTGGTAGGGCAGGCGAAAGGATATTCTCGGACCTATCGTTGTTTATTCTTCCGCTTTTTATTGGCCCGTGACTCTGTTTTCGACAGGCTTCCGTTCTGCGTGTCCCCTATGACGTCGAAGGGTCGTTTTGTCCCAGAGTTTGGCACGCTAGTAGGGCCGATACACGCCTCTTGTAGGGGTGGAGGTGCCGGCTGTGACTGAGCGCCCGGGATCACCAGCCTGGGCTCTGACAATATTGCGCGGTAGGTATTCCGCGTTTCTTCGTAGAACGTCAGTCTCGATTACTTCGATTGTCAGGATGCATACAAGTGGATAGACTCACGCGCACGAAGAACAAGAGCTTGAGGTTCTTTGGTCATTGTGTCATGAGCCACGTCTGGAGCCAGGTTCAGCATGGTGATTCTATCGAGCACGCGGATTAAAGCCCTGGTAAATGCAGGAATGGAATTGACGCACAGATTGATGATATCTCGAGGGGCTCTCAAATCAGGTTCGTTGGTAATGCCACCGCTCACAATTACGCCCTTCCCTTTAGTAACTCTAATCACTTCCCGCGCGGCTGCCCACCAGTTACGTTTGATGGTTACACTGGCGGTCTCAAAAGCATCCGGATCACTACCAAAGGCACCAGAGTAATTCATCTCGAACACCGACCCATTCTTGATAGCGGTTCGTATCAGCGTGTGCTTCAAATGGAACGGTAAACGGGGGAGAGTCAGGGGAAGCGATATCACATGTGCGGTCAACGCAGAGGGCTGGCTGTGTGTCAAGCATGCGAGTGATAACGTGCCAGGAGTGGTTGGTGTTAACGCGATAATATCGTAACCGGAGAAAATTGCTGAACTCGTGCTTGCCTGTCCAATGGATGAACCTATGGACCTGAACTGTGGAAGAGGGTAATCTGCCTAATTACTCACGAGGCCGAATCCCTTTTCACTATCTTCATCCAAAATAATTGTTATACGTTTCAAGAACGCGACCCCGGGTCTTCGCTTGAGCTGCGATATGAGAGTTTGGGCATGGTTCTGATGGGCTTTCGGGTCAAGTTTCTTGTGTACCGTCTGGTTAAATGCAAAGGCCGAATATCCAACTGCGCATTCATTGGCGTGAGAGCGAGCGACACGCGATAAACTCAGGACGGACGGTGAATGAGGAGTTCCACGTGGTTCTCAATTGCGGCTATTTGAACCTGCGAGAAGGATGATTCTGGCTGCTGAGTGTGGGTTTGTTTCGCGGCAGCCTTTCCCTTCTTCGACTGCGTGGCTGTAGTCGAGGGCCCCGAAGGTTGCGAGGCGGGTATAGGGACGTTGAGGTCGAAGAACATCTGAGTGAGTGCGGCAAATCCCGAAGGTAAGCCACGAAAACTGACTGGGGTGACTATCTGATAAGGCCTAGATAAGACCAGGTGGAGAGAAATGCAAACAGCAGCCGGTAGCTGTTGGTGATAACTTGACGTCGAGGACTATGGAAGATTGTATGAAGGATGTATCAAAAACCGTTCGCCCCCAGACTCCTGCTACTACTCCCTCGCGATCTCCAGGTCCCATCAGCTTGTGTGCACGATGGGGTCCGGAAAAGTCCTCCACCTTGAAATTTGGCCAGTGACTCCCCACGTTCCTAGAGTGATCCATACACAACAGTGTCGCGGGTGTGAAAAATCCAAAGAAATTGTGCGGTACCCTGTTAAGGTGAGTCTGTCTGTTCGAGCCCCAGTAAAAATTACAGCTTCTCTTCATCGTATGCGCCAGGGGTGTTCTCATTCTAGGAATCCATACGGCTTTTCAGAACGACAATGGCAGGCACATACCTCGATTCTTGACGGGATAAGTTCGAATCTCACAGATAGTCAACAGATGGTTCAGTCCTGTATGATGGCCTGACAAGTCGTATCACAGTGTCTCATGAAATTGACCTCGAAAGAGAGCGCTGTTATTTCTACGAGATTTCTACGGTTTCTTTGTGTTATTTTTGATCCTGGAGGGCGGCGAGAACCGCATCAGCTCCGGAGACGGTGACTCCGGGCCCAGGCTCAGCCTAGCACGTGGAAAAAGAGAAAGGGAAAAAAATGACGACGGGTTAACCGAAAGCTCCTCCCTGATATAAAATTGGAACGAACCCCGATGTACTTGATGATGAGATCGTCCACGATGATAGCGAAACGACCGGTTCTAATTCCAAACCCCTTCTCGGTCAAGTCGAGCTGGAGGCCAAGGCTTTTCGACCACGCGGCGTTGGTGTCAGTCAATGTTAAAATCTAGAAAGACCGCATTCGATGAGTTACAGACGGTTGGGAAGAAAATTAAGGATTGTAGGGCCTTCGAACCTTGTCCTCGAGACCTTCAAAACGACCCCAACCACTCATGACGAAGGGATCGTTAGCGGCTATCACAACGATCACATCAACCCCCTTTGCCTTGAATTCTTCGTACTTCTTCAGGTAAGGGGGCAGGTGGTTCGCATGGCAGGTAGGCTGATGGGTCGCGGTGAGTCTAAACTCGGGTGTCTAGCTGAGAGAACACATACCGTAAATGCCCCAGGAACGGAGATGATAATGACCTTTTTTCCCTTCCATTCATCAGTGTTCAGTGAGATCGCTGTTTTGTTTCCCGGGTCATCGTTAGCAGGTCATAGAGATCTGAATCTTTGCCTCACGGATTCCACACGCAAGCTATAATGCTGATCAGAAAGGCCGTGGGTCTTGCGGAGCAGCCGATACACACCTTGTCTGTGAGCTGTGGGGTCCACGGGATGTAGGAGAACGTTCCAGATGGAAGAGTATCGTCGACTTTGACGGTGGCCATGGTTGTCTACAGAAAAGACGGATCGTCAATCTTGATTTTACCGTCCAAACTGGGATGATCCATGCACGTGACCGCTGATTGCGTGGATCCCTCTGCATTCCTCCGCGGGATCTAATCTGTTCTGGTCGCCCCCGTCTCCGCAGCTTCTAGCCCTTTGCTTCTCGTGTCTCAGTGCAGTTCCACCCGCAAATCTACCAGGACATGGTCAGCATCTCAATGGCACACAAGCCCAGGACTCCTGTTCGACGACTTTCCCGGCTCTTAAACATCTTCTCACGTCCCAGCAACCATCCTCGTACTGCTTCTCGGTTCATCCAGGCTGTGCGCTCTACGAACCGCGCTGGCGAAGCATCTATTGCCATCCAGAACGAAGATGTAATGGAGGACGCTATCGTGGTTACTTCTCTAGAAAAAATACCTTTCTGTTGCCACGCGGACCTGATCCTAATGGACAGAGAACAACTGTTGACCGCTGCCTCAGTCTTGAACGAGAGACTCCCTGCTGCCCTACACATTGATACAGATCGGCCCGACTCTTACATTCGTAATTCTATCGAGTTCATCGTCGGCTTGAAGAACGGCCCACCAGATGCTCCTGCGAAGCCAGCGACCCCTAGCCGAAAGTTTGTCCCCTCCAGTCCTATCTCTCCGCTCGCCAGACATAGTCGCTCCCGGAACTCCCACCTTGCCGCCAGCCCCTCGCCCCTTGGTGATGTAACCGAGGAGGAGGGGCTCGAGGGTCCACCTATCGCAACCTCCTACTGGCGGTGCAAGCGACTTCCTCTAAAGCGTCGAAAACTTGCACAAGGGCCGGTTTCTCCAACCCCACCCTACGTCCAGCCTCGTCATTCAATACTGAGTAGTTCGGGTTCAACACCCGCTCAACGCATCACTCGTTCACAATCTACCCGTACCACCAGGCCACTCCAGCCACCGTCTGATCGGATCCTGCGGTCTCGCAGCCAGAGGGTGAACCCTAAGAGCTCCATCATCGTGACACCACACCCATCTTTGGCTGGTTTCTGTACCCCGAAGAAGAGGATTCGCAGCTTTCAGGTACAACCGTCCTCGGCTAGCACTTCCACCTCTCCCTCGTGCCCTCTTGCGGAATCCTCAGCCTCGTATACGCCTTCGCCAACTCCTCGTATCACTCGTCGCGAATGTCGCAGAGATAGCAGCGTAGAGAGAGAGGTCGAAGTGGTGACGGGACTTCAGAAGATGAATGTACCACTGCTCGACTCAGATGATTGAACGTATGGAGGGAACACAGGTCCTCTTCCCCTCGCACACCTATCACTTAGATTATTGTATGCATTATCATTCGGAGTGTAACATCATCGCTTTGTAACCAGCAGCCGTCTGCTGTCCATCCAAAGTGTAGGTATTATGGGTACGGATGTTACAGGTTGAGCAACTTTGAGAATTTCGTGGTGATCTCTGCAGGAGAGAGATTATCTACCACGATATGTTGTTCTACACCCTTCTCTGTTTTTCCAAGGTAGCTAATGAGCATAAGCAGCTCCAAAAGTTATAAGGGAACGCACCGAATCGCGCAAATATCCGCGCCGGAACACCATTAGCCTCCCTGATGAGGACAGGCAAGTCAGGATTGTGCCTTTTAATAGTTGGGTAGGCGGATTGGATGAAAACCCTGAAAACGGGTGCACCCGTCAGCGAAAGAGACGTATATTGGTTGTGCAAAACGTGACAGACCGCGTTCCGGCCGAGGCTGGCGAAGTCTGGCAACAGAAGATTCTAATTTCCCGTACGGCAGGAGAAAAAGTTTTGGCCAACGCTGACATCCTTCTAAGGTGTTGGTCGTAGGCGGTCGCGGTGAGCAAAATTGCGGTATCCGGAGTTTGCCGGCGACGTCGTTGAAATCGTTTCCCTCTCCCATCCGCTCACCGCCCGCGGTCGGTCGCCGTCGTCGTCGTCCCCATTCCTGCCGAAACCCGCTCGTACCGTTAACAATGGACGAGAAACAGATTGATGATTGGACGCAAAGCAGGGAAAACAGGTTGCCCTCTTTTGCAGAGGTTCTGGCTCGCCGTACCAGACCTCCAGTCGATCTTTTCATGTTCTAGTCAGTCGCAGATTTGTCTCCCCCACCAACCGACGTCATTCTGACTACATATACTATAGTTTATTCCTCCAACGTGAAGGAGCTGAGGACATCCTAGACTTCTGGCTCGACGTCCAGCAGCACGAAAATCTCTGTCGCGCGTATTTCAAGGACGTTCGCAAATCTGGGCGTGCTATCAGGGAAGACTGGCCAGAATACTGGGACTATGCTCGCCGCCGTGGCTCCATTTATGGTACAGTCGTCGGCCTCAACCCGCAGATGGCTACGAAGCGTAGCACGACAAGCACCAGCGAACTCCTCACCGAGCAAGACCGTCAGAACCTCGCTACTGCTGACGAAAAGGCTATGAGGAGCCCTAGTCCTCGCATGATCCCCGCCACTCCCGCTACCGTGGCCGGTGATGACTATGGTCAACAACAGCCACGTTCAAGCACCCCTTTCTCCCTATCGGGTCGTACTCCGACTCTCTTCTACAAGCGAGTGAGCCGTGCGCCCACCGTGATCCCACGTACCGCAGCAGTAACCAGGCAGGACCTCATTGCCTCTGCCGAGCACATCTATTACCGTTACCTGTCCCCTGCTGGAAACACCGTTGGTGCAACCGAGAACCACGAGATTTACCTCCCTCCCGCCCTCCGAATCCATACATTCCCTCTGATCAGTGGCCAAGATCCCAAGTCTGATGCGGAGAAGACCCTTCTAGCCCAAGTTCCAGACATGTTCCACGCTCAGAAGGAGTATTGTTTCCGGGCCATGGAACAAGATGCCTTCCCACGGTTCTTGCGATCAAAGGCCTTTGGTAACTTGACTCCTCTCTCTGCGTTGGTGAGGTTAATCGCCGGTTTGATTACACTTTGGATTGGTCTCGCCGTTGGCTTCTCTCTCATCTTCCTGGACGTCCAACCAAAGTCTAAGCGGTTCTTCGTAAGTGTATCATAACTGTTCCTATCCATGTGATCACTAATGTCTACCTTTCTCTAGCTCTTCATACCGTTCACGATCGCGATTCTCCTGCTCATTTCACATCAGTATGAGCTGGATCCAATCCTCGTCTTCCTCCGTCAATCAGAATCTACCCCCTTCCGCACCCTTACTATCCGCGAACCATACGTCAAGAAATTACTCCTTGGACGGGCAATTTGGGTCACTATCGTTGTCGCTGCGCTGTCGACTGGTCTTACCCTTCTGTTCTGGGGTGTTCCTGGACACCGGTTGTAGTCGGCCAACCATGCCTTGATTCCCACCATTGTTACCTTCTTCTCGTCATGTTATCGTCATGCACCCCTTGCGTTCCCATCCGTACATTTCTGTTCTATATACCCTCGTTATTTCCGTCTCTTCATCTTATCTTCGAGGGACCCACTCCCAGCCTCTTCCTACCCGCCTGTACGGCAACAAATTGTAATATGGAGTTCGGCGTTCGTCGTCAGACTTCACACATGACCCTCCCTTTTTTGGTTTTACTCTTATCATTCTACGCTAATGTATGGAGCAGTTTGGTATCACCTTCCCAGTATTAAGATCACGAATACAGCGGGCGAAAGGTACAATCGAAATCCTCCAAGTGCATAACGCTGGTTGCTCAAAAATCCTATGCGCTTATACGATTATGCAGCTACAGCATATGTGATAGTACTCGCCACGCATTAAGTCTGCTGGGCATTCTCTCGTTCAACCTCGCCTTGCGCCAGCGCAAGCACTGTGGTCGCACGAACACAGAGGTCTCCCGTGGCAGAGGTTCCTTTCGAAGTTTTGCCATGGATTAAGGGATCCCTCTGATCGCCACCTCCGGCTCTTCTTCCTCGCACCCATCGTCTTCCTTCTCTCGCCTGTTTATGGCGTCGACAACCAGTTCACCATCCATGCCAATTGCCGCCGCCACCACCGCCACCACCTCCCCCCCTAAGGATAGAGTAGGGTAACAGTGCATACTAGATGAACTTCGTGGCCATTTAATATTCCGAATTCTTATTCAAATTTTTATTGTCCAAGCTCAAGCATTGTGACACATTGCCTGCCCAGCTATTCCGTCGATCCCGCTGGAAACAAAAAAACGCATCCAGGCTGACGTTGCATGGTCGCGAGGTGAATGGCCTAACTGTATGAATTGCGGGCAGAGGGCCATCAGTCCCCACAAGTTTAATGGATTTTAGGATTTATGCAATAAGATACCATGTATTTAAGACTTTTCAACTGTAGATCACATTATGCGACAGTCTCTGGGAAGTTGCGGAAGCCCATCCGGTCCCACCGTCACTCCTGGTGGGAGTTCGCCCATGATTTCAGCTGGCGGGGCACCGTGCTCTTGCATCTGTTCCGCGCGGACTTAGTATCGTCATCCCTGGATTGCAGTTCGGAAAACTGACCTCATTCATAAGCGACATTACTTTGAGACCTACCTCTGGACTTTCTTCCGAATAATCCTTCGCTTCGAAGATCGCGATGATCTGGGACACGGTTTTCTGTTGCTTCCCGTAACGGTCCTTATCTTGTTGAGGCAATTTATCCTTGTTTTCAATTAGGTATCCAGGGAACTGTCTACACGGTCAGAATGGGTTGGAGGACGGAATTTTGTGGATTTCAAACCTTCTCGTGCATTTCCTTTAGCGGTTCATATAGGACTTCTTTGGACATTAGTTGGGACATCATGGTTTCCAGGAGCTCTTGAAGCCCTTCGTCGGCCTCTCCGTCACTCTCCATGTTGTTCAGAGATGACAGGAGGGCCGCCGGATCGAGGTCGCCGCCCCCATCGCCGGACTGCTCAGATCAGAACGTTGACGAGCCTCATTCGTAGGATGACGTACCTTCAATGACGACTGCCCCTCCTTCATCTTATCCATAGTCTGCCTGACCCTGTCCTGGAACGACCCCTTCGGACCCTTCTGCGAACTTTTGGCGGTGCTTGCTGGTGTGATAGAAGTTGACGTAGACGTAGAGGGCTCTGTGTCGCCCATGATATTATTCCAGGCATCCTTGAATAGCCTCTCCTGTTCCTTTTCTTCAGCAGTGAGCTCGCCGGTCTCTTCGGGTTTGAAAGTACCGTCCCCCAACTCTTTCAAGAGCGACTCCATCCCCTTTGCGAACTCGGCGGCAAAATCATCAGAAAAGGCAGCTTCTGTAGACGGACCGGATGGTTTCTGCGACGAGGACGATGGCACAGATGTTTTGGGTATTTTAGGCGGTTCAGCAACAGCAGCGGGCTTTGGAGGAGGGGACGAGAACTGCTCGAGGACGTCTATTGTCGGAGATCAGCACGATCAGCGTCGACGATGTGTCCGAACTAGTACCGTCCAAATCGTCAACGTCTTCATCGACATGGGCGGCGTTCGATTTGGATGAAGATGCCATTAGAAACGAGTGCGTGCAGGATGTGGAACGAACGTCGGAGAAGATGGCGGCCTGACCAATAGTCAGGCCGGTCTCAACATTTCTCACGTTCACACGATGGCAGTAAACCTGTTCAGGCGAGCAGCCCAATCGCTCTTCTCTACCCCGCATTCCATTTCCTCTGATTCCCCCACATCTCCCCCCAAAGAAGACCCGATTATGTCGATAACACAACCACCAGATATCATAAACACGAATACAAAGACCTTCGAGGCATCCGAGAACCTCCCTACGCTTCCCATCCCCCCATTGGAGGACACTTGCCGTCGGTATTTGCGCGCATTGGAAGGTCTCCAAGAGCCGGATGAGCACGTTCGTACGAAAAAGGCCGTCGAGGAGTTCTTGAACGGCGACGGTCCACAGATACAAGCAAGATTGAAGAGTTGGGCGGCGAACAAAGCAAGGTAGAGCTAAGTTTGTGTTCTGTCCATGAGTCTCAGGCTGATCGCCATCGTTATCAGCTACATCGAAGATTTCTGGTAACGCCATGCCATTCATCGATGTGTGCAACCCCTGGGGGCTGACCAGCTGCCCCCGTAGGTATGAATCGTACTTGTCGCACACCGACCCCGTCGTTCTCGCCCTCAATCCGTTTTTTGTTCTGGAGCAAGTACCGTGGTCTCTGTGACATCACCAAACCTGACAGTTGCCATAGAAATGACCCCACCCAAGACCGTGGTGCTCAACTACCCCGAGCTGCTGCTCTAATCACCGCATCTTTGGGGTTTATCCACGACTTGCGAGCGGGTCTCCTTGAGCCTGACTCTGTACGTGGGGTGCCGCTTGATATGGATCAATACACTCGTTTGTTCGGTGTCGCTCGTATTCCCACAGAGGTGCTTCTCCCGGCCATTTTCACGTGACTTTTGCTGATGAAACTTCTAAAATTTCGAAGCGTGGGTGCAAGATGGTTACTGCTCCCAGATCGAGGCACATCGTCGTCCTCCGGCGTGGTCAGTTCTGTGAGTTTTCCACGTTTTCGGATTGTAGCCATCCCGGAGTTCACTCCCCGCTAAGACTGGTTCGACGTGTTGGATGGTGAGAGCCAACCCATCCTCACTGAAAGAGAGATCCTCCGGAACCTCCAAGCTATTGTTACTGATGCCAATGATACACCTCTGAGTGACGTAAGTTATTTCATCCTGATGGGTGATAACATCTCCACGATGTCGGAATAGGTTGCCTGCAACTCAATAGGTGTTCTCACCACTGAGAACAGAAAGACGTGGTCACACCACCGTCACGATCTTGCTAACACCAAACACAACGGCCCATGTTTAGAGATCGTCGATAACGCCCTGTTCGTTGTATGCTTGGATGACGCTGCTCCCGACAACATCGCCGAACTTTGTGCCAACTTCCTATGCGGTACTTACAGCCTGATCAATGGAGTCCAAGTCGGAACTTGCACCAATCGTTGGTATGACAAGGTACCTATCTCTCCCCAATCACTGATACAATGCCCAACGCCTCTCTCCATAGCTGCAACTCATCATCTGCGCCGATGGGTCCGCTGGAATCAACTTCGAGCACACTGGTGTTGATGGCCACACCGTGCTCAGGTTTGCTGCCGATATTTTCACAGAAGGTCTCATGCTCCTTGCTCGTTCTATTAACCCAACTGCGCCCACATTGTTCAAGGCAAAACTTTCTCCCTACGCCAAATCATACAAGGCACAGCGAGGGGCCACCAATGCTCCACCTCCGCCTCCAGGTTACAGAATCGACCCCGCTCCCAAAAAACTTGAGTGGGCTCTTACTCCGGGACTCCGTGCGGGTATTCGTTACGCCGAAACGAGGCTGAGCGATTTGATTTGCCAAAACGACTGTCAAGCTCTCGAGTTCAAGGGTTATGGGAAAAACTTCGTCACCAGCCATGGGTTCAGTCCCGATGCTTTTGTACAGATGGCCTTCCAAGCCGCGTACTTTGGTTTATACGGAAGGATCGAGTGTACCTACGAACCGGCTATGACCAAGGCTTTCCTTCGTGGAAGGACGGAAGCTATCCGAACCGTACAGTCTGAGAGCGTTGCCTTCGTTAAGGTATGGAAAAAGGGCCCCTTTCTCTGAAACAGCGGTTGATTTGTTGCTAGACTTTCTGCTCAGAGGCTCCTGTCAATGAGAAGATTGCCACATTACGCAAGGCTTGTGAGAGGCATGTCGACTTAACCAAGGAGTGCGCCAACGGTCTCGGACAGGACAGACATCTCTATGCCTTGTATTGTCTCCTCCTGCGCGAGCGTGACGGAAACCTCGAGCCTTCGCCTGATGATCCAGTACCACCTCCCCCCATTACTAGCTTATTGCCCAGTATCTTCACTGACCACGGCTGGCACGTCCTGAACACTTCGATCCTCTCCACATCCAACTGTGGTAACCCCGCCCTTCGTTTATTCGGCTTCGGACCGGTCGCTGCCGATGGATACGGCATTGGGTATATCATCAAGGAGGACGGCATTTCCATGTAAATGGACTCAGGTCCTCTTCTATCTTCATTCACTTACCGTGGTTACCCTCAGTTGTGCTTCTTCCAAGCACCTGCAAACGCGAAGGTTCTTGGACACCATCCATGGCTACTTGCTCGATATCCAGAGGATGTTAATCCAACTTCATCGGGAGGCGAATGAGCGACCTGCACCATTTGTCGATCATGCTGGTGTGTTGCGTGACTCTAAAACTGGTCGTCCCATCAACGGCCACGCCATTGAGGTCACGGAGGACGATGATCCCATGAGCAAGTTCTTTTCTATCCTCGATCTGTGTTCGGTTGCTGAGAATCTTATGTTACAGTGGGCTATTCCTTCTTCGACAGCGCCGAGGTCGAGTTAGCTAGTCGGAGGAAGCGTTACCAGCAGCCCAACGTCGGAAAGATTATACCACTGGCCGAGTATTGATTGGAGTGAGGGATGAGCTTTTAACGTTTTGATATTGCTGTATGCGTTATTGGGTGACTGGACGACTAAGTGACTGGATGCCTGTCCCTAAGGCTATAACCGCGTGTAGGCGTGAATAAATGATTATCCGAAAACTTTCGAAGGGGAACGCAAGGACCCCGACCGCTCTCTCAGGTCATGATGCATGACCAGCGCAAATTCACCCAATTACCCAGTCTCAGCTCGATCAATATATCGCGAAATTGAGACACGCAAGTTCGCATCCGATTCAGATGAGGACACTTAGCCAGATGCCACGTACTTCCCGATGCGTAGCATCTGCATCTCGTGGAAGGTTGAGAGGAGCAGGTCAATCACGCGAGAATGGTTTGAAGATGACTCGTCTGGGGGGAAGGGTCTCAACTTCTTTTCGAGTTGGCCCCCTATACCTCCCCGTCATCGTGGCCTTGCTTGTGGCGTTACCCAGTTATCTACGGAAACTACTGACGCCAGAGATAGGGCGTCGCGAGAGATCAACGACAAGGTACTATAACGATGCATGATACGCGGTCAAAACTTTCGAGCGAATCTAACTAGCAAAAGAAATATCGGATAACAACAGAAAAGTACTGGGACAAAGAAAAGGAAAGCAAATGATGATGATGGGGGCTGAGATTTTTTAGGGGGATGATGCGGCGGTGATTGAGACCCGACAAAGATGGGGTCTGGGTAGGGTAGGGGGTTGGGTTGATATACAGGAATTTGAAGAATCCGCAAGGGTGTTGACCCAGGAAGATCGGTCGTCGGCTAGGCAGTGATAGCCACAGGCTTGCCATCCTCCTTCTTCTTTGCCTCAGCTTGTTCCGTCTTCTTCTTCAGCTCCAGCTTCTGTTCTTCCAGCTCTTTCATCTTCTTCTCCAAGGCCTCCTTCTTCTGTTCCTTGGTCAACGTCAGGGTCCTATTCTGGCTCGACGCAGGGCCGTGGAGAGTTCCAGTCTGAGGCGGTGTGACGATCACAGTTGGGTCGGCGGATGAAACGCCACGATGGAAAGAGTTAGGCAGCACGCGGCCTTCCGGATGTTGGAAGTGACAGTTGGCTCGCGTGCAGCCAGTTCCATACCGACACGGAGTGTTTGAATGGGGATGTAGGAATGGACACCCGACCTTCGTACAGGTTGCGCCATATCGGCACTGGACTTGGGCTGAAGGAGGAGGTTGGTGGTGAACCACTGGTGGAGGAGCAGGTCGGTTCTGTTCCAGAGCTAAATTAGAAATAATCAGACGCGTTGAGTCAACGGATACAAGATGGTTCACCTACCCTTGGGGTTCAAAACGGCAGGACTAACGTGTGCCTTCACGCAGTCTTTATCTTTGCAATCCTTCCCTTGCTCGCAAGGATCGTTACTTAACACGATGCCACTCTCTTGCGTAGCTACCGGTGAGGGATGAGAATACCGACAAGATGGATTCGTGCACTTCAGGTTGTATTTGCAAAGAGTGGGCGATTGTGGTCGATCTGGCGGGACGTATGTCGGTCTCTGTTGAGCGGGGACGGGAGTAGGGGTGGCTTGAACTGGCTGAGGGGCGACAACTGGAGGAGTAGAAGTGGGTGGGGGTTGCGGCTGGGAATTGGCTTGCTCATCACGCTGGAACTTCTGTCCGCGATTATTCGGCCCCCTTCGTCCTCCGGTCTGTTGTTGCTGCCTCTGCTGGTGCGGCGGAATGAAGCCGTTGCTCATCCCGTTTACCATACCCATCTCTTGGAACCCAGGCTGACCAGGCATAAAGCCACCAGGCGGCACCATCCCCATAGCTCCAGCCATCTGGGCCATCAACGCCATCTGGTTCATCATCATCTCCTGAAGTATTAATGGGTTCGTCATCTGAGCAGCCATAGCTGCATTCATGTCAACTCCTGGGACCATTCCGCTCTGGAACACCGGAGGCACGGGAATCGGAGGCTGCTGTTGCTCCTGGGGAAATCCGGGACCACGAGGTCCGACTCTTTCAAGAAGACTTCGGCCTGTGTTTCCGCCACCCTGACCGTCACGACCATCGCGAAGCATTGCACGAGGACCAGAAGGAACATCGGTACGACGTGACTTACTTGGCCCAAGGGAAGAAGGGGAAGCGGATCGTTTGGTCCCAGAGGGCAATGCCTGGTTCATAGCTTGGTGAAACGGCCTTGACTGGCCGCCTTGCCTACGTTGGGCTAATCCGTCGTTTGTGTTCGAAGGTGGTTGTTCGCGACGATCCGTGGCGGCGTCTTGCTTGTTTGGTTGTATGGGAGTATGGGTAGAGGGGGCGGGCTGCGTTTCGGAGGAGCCTTTTGCTGCCTCCGAAAACAGCCACTTTCCAAAGCTCACGTCTGACCGCGACGGTCAGTAAAAGTCCACAAAAGACCTGGACGCAAGGTACATACCGTAGTCAGGTCCAATTACTACAAAAAGTGGCAGGAACATTTGATCAGTAAACGCGAAAAACCAAAGTTGGATTGTGACGCACAATCCATTAGCTCGCTGTTAATCTGGTCTTCTGACTTTCCATTAATGAGCATGATGGTGATGTATTCAGCCATTGTGACATCCGGTTCCGTTCCCCACCCTCGGTTGGCAAGTTCATCTTGGATGGCGGTCTGGGGTGGCAGGGTCGTGAATTGAGAGAGTTGGTGGAAAATTGCGCGTTCAGACGCACCTGGAGAGCATTTGCACGCTCAGTACCAATAGTTAGGCCAAAAGCCATGATTAATGGAGAAGGATGGGAGGGATGAAGAGGAAGAGAGGATCGTCGTCGTCGCCGCTGAGCTCAGAGGCCGGGTGGAGAGTTGGATTGACTGGTCACTAGACCCGCCAGAGAATTGGACCGCTTCCTCATTTGGAAATTTCTTCCCATCACGTTATCTACTGACGGACTGTGGACTGGACAGCGCTCTGATTTTGATCTCAGCGATCATGAATGACTGAGAGCTATGGTCGCCACAGAGTGGAACAATGGGATGGACCGGGTGGCCCTTTCCCTCAAGTATAAATAAAGGGAAACCCTGCTTCGTCTCCTTTTCTTTGCTACCGCTATCACCCTTGTTATCGTTCCCATGGATCGTTCCCAGCTGAGTTCCCTCAAACGTCCCCAACTCCAGCAGTTAGCAAGGGTGCGCGCTCCATCATTCTCACGGTTTAAGACGCGAACTAACGCGGCTCCTTTGCTAGAGAGAAACCATAAAGGCTAACTTGAAGAATGTCGAGATTATTCGCCTCCTTCTCGAGAAATATCCAGATGGTGTACCAGAATTGTATGTCTTTATAATGGGATTCACCGCGCGTCCACTAATCGTAGTCCCTCTAAAGGGCCGAGAAACCGTCGGCGTCGGAACCCATCCCTTCTAAGGCTAAGCGGCCGACAAGGGGAAGTAAACGAAAATCCGCGGCCAAGTCAGGGCCCCTCTCTGTCAAGGCTGAGGAAACTCACCCCAACGTGCACATTGAATCTTCCCCTGATGAGCCCGAGGGACCACACAAGGGACGTGACGTTCGTTCTATGGCTCCTCCTCCAGTCACTCCCATAATATCTATTCACCCCCTCCGGCCGTCAGTGGACAGGCGACTTCCTACGACGCCGCTGGTCGACGTCGTGGAGACGCAGGCCGAAGGTGGAACTAGTGACTTCGTGGATGTCCGCGACGTGGTTCGTCCACCCGAAGCCACCCCAACACCGCCCGAGGCTGTGACGGCAACATCTCACCAGGCGCATGAGATGTTGCGTAGTCTCACCGACATCATCGACGCGACCTCCCTTAACCCAGAGGAACCGTCGTCAATCCTCTACCGCGCCAAGGCGCTAAGCGCCATCCTGGACACCACCGTCCTGCCTAGGATGATGAAGGCGGATAAGGAAGTCAAGGACTTCGTATGGATGAGGTAAGATCACCCGAACATCATCCAACTCGTTTGCTTACTACGGCATTCTAGGGTCGCGGTGGAGACGAAATTCGGCCCTCGATTCAAGCAGGAGGGCATCTTGCCCAATTCTAGGCACAGCGGGGTCAACATAAGATACAATCCCTCCTTCCCCACGCCTCGTCCACCATCCCCTAAGAGACCGAGGGAGGAAGGGGATGGTGAAGGGGTCCCATCCCAGCACTACGCTTCAAAGCGCACCCGGGTTCAATGAACCCTTTTTTCTATTCACTCTCTATCTTACTTCGCCGCAGTACTTCCAGATGTATCACTACCTTTTCGGTGCGGTATCTAATCTCTATTGTACTCCATAATCTGATTTGGGCTGCCCCGATGAGTTTGAGTACCGTCGATTATGTTCCGAATGTAGTTGCATACTCAAGATCTTACCCTTCATCGTGAAGATGTTGGACGTTGAACATTTGTGTTTCACTCGGATATTCTAGAACGCGTTTCCGACCGTCTGTATACCAACCGAGAATAAAATAGAGGTCTAGATTGTCTCAGTCGGCAGTTTCCTCCAAGTCTGCCTGATCGGTTCGGTAAGGGGCTGAGGTTCACCACCATCGACTTCCTACCCGACTGTGACTGCCTGCATAGGGATGGATCTACTCAACCAAGCAAGATACCTAAAAGCCCTCCGCGATGGTACCGTTCTCGTTCTCTCTCCGACGATGCGTGCGGTAACCTCTTGTTTACGTTTCACCCAGGCGATCTCCCAGGAATCCATTCTTTCCTCGCTGAACTCACCAACCAACGTCGCAAATCAGCAACCCCCGACGCAGACGTCGAACAGACAACCCAGGTACAAGCCGCGCATGCTTTGCATCTGGCCGTAAAGTGTGGTTCATGTACGATCCGTTCGGACTTGATCGTTCAACGTTCACTGCGGACTGGCTGACAGGCGAGCTTATCCATTTGTAGGTGATATCATTGCCGTTCTCCTGGCGAACCGCTTCATCTCTCCCAACGCTACCTACCCCCCGGAGTCTGGGACGACGCCATTACACCTCGCCGCTTCGGAAGGGAGGGATGATGTCGTAAATTTGTTGCTGGATCAAGAAGGGATCGACGATTCCCTCCTAGATGCAAACGGCAAATCCTGTAAGGATGTCGCCAAGGGCAAAGATGTTGTAAAGGCAATTAAAGGTGGGTATTCACCTAAATCACTCAAAGGAACACCTGGATGGAACCTCGGTTGGATAACGCCGCCCACTTCAATTCAGATTCTCGGTCGTTCCTCGACGCTTCATACCGTTCACTCCTCCGGTCTTACATCCTCTCTCCTTCACTAACAACGTACAATTCACCCAACCCCAATCCTCAGTATTCATCCAAGCCCCTTATCGACCTCCTATCCTCTCCAAGGATCAAGCACGCAGATCTAAACTATATTGATGGCCAATCTGGTACCACGCTCCTTCACGAAGCCGCCAAGCGCAGAGATCTCAGCCTCCTGGAATTGGCTATTCGCGCAGGAGCGGATGTATTTGTCAGGGACCGAAAGGGTCGACCAGTATATGATGCATCTGGCACAGGCAAGGATGATCAAGTTAGAGTATTCTTGAGGCAATGTAAGTCGCTTTTTAGAATGTCACAGCTTCATCCGGCTGATTTGCCCCAGTCACGAGCCACGATACCACACTTTTAGCCTCCTCGTCCTCAACAGCTCCACCACCCACCCTCAAGGGCTATCTGCACAAGTACACTAATGTTGCGAGAGGGTATAACACTAGATGGTTCGTGCTCAAGGACGGAGTCCTCTCATGTGAGTCCATGCCTCTTTTCTTTCCGTCCGTCACGATACCAACTTCTAGTCCCGTAGACTACCGCCACCAAGAAGACGAGAATATCGCCTCCCGTGGGTCGATCACAATGAAATCAGCAATCCTGAAAGTCACCTCGGGGACCAACGAACAGAGGTTCGAGGTTCACCACATCCCTAGCCGAGGCCACCAGACTGTTCAAAAATGGTATCTCAAAGCCGACCATCCCGTCGAAGGGACGCGTTGGACGACCATGATTCGCAAGAATATTGATTGGTACAAACAGAAAGAGCAGAGGGATCGGGAAGTGCGAATGAGCGAATCGAGTCTAAGGGCGCCGTCGATGAGAAGCATAGGCACCGCCAATACCAGTTCCAATACCCTGAGCAGCAGGCATACGAAGAGTACCCTCAGCAAAGGGAGAGAACAGTTAGGGAACCTCAGTGACGATGGGAACGGTGGCCCTGGTTCTGAAACAAGTTCGATCACTGGTGTCGATGGAGACTCCCCTGCAGTCCCCCCTCCAAAAATAGCCGTCGGGCTCGAACAGCAGGAAGACGGGGATGACGCTCCCGATGACTCTTCCGCCGATGATCTTGCTGAATCAGATGATCCACCGTTCGAGGACAAGTTCAAGATCCAAGAGAACTACGTCCAGATCCAGACCAAGCTCGTTTCGGACTATCTCCACGTCCTACTTCAGACGAGGTCACCTGCAATTGATCTCCTCGATAAGGTCGCGCAGCTGAAAGACAACATTGGGAATATCAACTCGACCCTGGGAGAGTACCTTGGGATGGTCCAAAAACGCGAGGCATGGTGGGCTGCCAAGCTCAGAGCCGAACAGAAGCGTCAGGATGTCTGGGAGACTAGCCTTAAGACTGTTGTCGAGGAAGGAGAAGCTCTCGAGAGGGAACTGAAGAGCAGGAGCTCTAGGCGAAGGAGTCGGATGTTCAGTCCCGAACACGAGGAATGGAGGCAAAATACTCTTAAAGCCAAACCAGCATCTAACCCTCCATCCCGAATGGGTACACTTTCCCCGCCACACCTGACAGCGGGTGAGGTCTTTACCCTTTCCCCTGAACCGATTCCGAGCATCGAAACCACACCTCAGTCCAAAGAATTGACTACTACGACGGATCTGATCACCGAGTCACCCACAACCACGACAACTCATGCTGCAAGCACGTTCTTAACTGCCTCAGAGATATCTACCATCGACGAACCTGTTTCCACGACCACAATAACCGCCTTCAGTCTCTCTCTTCCCTCTGCCAACACAGTGCGTCGCTTCCCCCTCGCGGGCAGTTCGAAGACCCCGGCGCTTCTGCGCGGATCTCCCGCGGCCGATGAGATCGATACCGACGAAGAGGACGAGGAAATCGATGTTTTCTTCGATGCAATCGATGCTGGGACCTTACCTACGATCATGTCATCTATGCTGCAAGCCTACGAAGAGAAGTTCCTGGAACTTGGGAAGGTTCAGTATACGGGATACATCAAGGTAAGACAGAAGTTGGATCTCGATGCGGATAACAGGCCCCCGACCAGCCTGTGGTCAATTTTGAAAAACTCGATTGGCAAAGGTGCACCATCTGTATTGTTGCCTCGGTCTGCTGACCGACTATGACGCGTGACCACAGATTTGACCAAGATCTCATTTCCGGTGTTTTTCAACGAGCCAACAAGTATGCTGCAAAGAATGGTACGTTTACGGGGGGTGCCGGCTGGACTCGAGACTGATGTCTTGTAAAGGCGGAGGATATGGAGTTCCCTCAATGCTGTAAGTCATAATCCGAAGAAGAGTACCTCGAAATTGACCGAGCCGCACAGTGGATGCTGCGGTCAACGAACGTGACCCTCTCATGCGCATCGCATACGTCGCCGCTTTTGCCATGTCAAATTATTCTTCCACATTCGGTCGAATTGCCAAACCGTTCAATCCTATGCTTGTATGTGAAAACACACCACGCATTGTACCCTTTCCCAGGCTAACAAAACTCAGGGCGAAACTTTCGAATATGTAGATCTCAAGCAACAATACCGATATGTTTCCGAACAGGTCAGCCACCACCCCCCAATTTCAGCCTGTTGGGCCGAGTCGCTCTCTTGGCGGTATTATGGAGAGGTACATCAGCCTAAGATATGGCGTCCATGCTTCACTAACGTGTGCTGTCGCAAAGGTTGACGCTCAAAACAAATTCATGGGCAAGTCTTTCGAGATCAGGCCCACCGGGGTCGCCCACGCAGAGCTAATCCTCAACGAGGACTGGGCACCGGATTATCCCAAAGACAAGCATCCTAGGAACGTTAGCAAAGTTGTCGAGCATTATAGTTGGAAAAAGGTCATTACTAACATCTCTGGATTCATGTTGGGCGCCCCAACAATCGACCATTATGGGGAAATGATTGTACGACACGCATTTCTGTCTGTCTTTTCGTCACCTGACACTCACGGATCACGCAGGTCACAAACCACCGTACCAAGGACCAGTGTCGGCTGACATTCAAGCCTCGTGGTTGGCGAGGAAAAGATGCGTATGAAGTGTCAGGATTCGTGGTTTCCGGTGCCGGCAAACAGGCCTACAAAGTTGCCGGAAAGTGGACGAAACAACTCATCGCTTGCCCCATCGGTTCTGGGGAAGATTTCCTCCACCCGGACATGGATATATCAACCGGTCAATCGACGCAGAATATCTTGCTCTGGAAGAACTCGGAGAAGCCAGTCGCACCGTTCAATCTGACACCTTTCGCCATCACGCTCAACGATTGCCCAGAAGACACGCTCGAACCCTTTATCTGTCCCACAGATTGCAGGCTGCGTCCCGACCAACGGGCATTCGAGTTGGGAAAGTACGAACGTGCGAACGAGTTGAAGTTAAAACAAGAGGAGAAGCAGAGGGCGACGAGGAAAGCGAGGGAGGAGGGAAGGATCCCACCCCATCGGCCAAGGTGGTTCATGGCCGAGACCGAGCCCGATACGCGGGAGAGGTACTGGGCACCCTCCAAGGTGGGAGAAGAACTTGAGTACTGGTTAGAGAGGGAGCGAGTCTGGAAGGCCAGGACATACGGTAGTCCGGATGCGACTTGGAAGAATGTGGAAGAGATCTTCATTGACGATGAACCATAACCCCTCCTGATCATTTTTGACCTCGTTTTCCCGTCCTCAAATTCGGACTTGGATTTTAACGCAAGGATGGAGCTTTAAGCCGGTCATTATACGGCCGTTTTTGTGTCGGTAGCAAGGCTTTGTTCTTGAATGACTTATAGCTTTTTGATTCCGGAAACCTCCTCAAGGGCAAACGGGTCGGTGGGAAGTTCCCAATTCTTTCATCTATTGCCAGGGCTTTAATTACATACTTCCCACCGGCTTCGTGTGGCTATTCCGTCCACTTTGACCTTGGGGGAACAGAAATTTGCGAGGGATTTCGATGATCGATGCAAGAACCTCATCCCAGGTCAAGGGGATCAGGTCGAAATGCCTCTACCTCCCAAAGCCGATCCTTCCTGGTCAACAGTCAACTCTGCTTCTTACAAACGGGAGCGTGGGACTCGCAGGAACGCCATAATAAAGGGCACGAGAGAGGACACGAAGCGACCTAGGGAAACGCAATACCCGCGCGCGGAGGTCGTGCATCGGGTCTGATCATCGTTCGTTTACGTTCTCCACATTTACCGGCTGTAGGTCAGAATATAACACTGCCGATAACCTCTCTCTCCGCTCCGATCAAGATTCTGAGAGCGTTTCCCCTCCAGGGAGGAGGAACTACTTGCCCGTGCTCATCGGCGTACCCATTCTCTATGGTGTCTCCGAAAAAGACATAACCGGGAATATAACGGTCAACGAAGCTGACGCGGAGACGGTGAATCGTGGGATCAGCTGTGTTCCGATGATGCGATAGCTTCGGTCGTCGACTCACGATATCACTTGATCGTCCGTCATTCCCTTCCCCCCGTTCTGAGCCTTCATGCAGTGTTCCTGTTCAAGACGCCATTTGTAGACCAGGTCGTACGATGATGTATCGGACGGGCTTAGCTATGGGAAACGGTTAGAGGCGTGATCTAGTTCTGCGGAAAACCGACGCTGATTCACCTGGATGAGCGTATCGAAGGCCGACCACCAATCCACGTATGGTCGGAGTAGTTCGTTGATCTCGTAAACGTCTTCCTTGCGATAAGCGAATGGGGAACGCGGACTCCCGCTTGAAGCATAACGTTGTGCGATTGTTTCAGAACGAATGGGAGAGAAGCCAGTGCACCACCCCTCCATGATAAGCACATCAAGCGGTCGGTTGACGACGACGGTTTGTTCGATTCTATCGCCTTTGCCCGAGTGGAGACTCTTGTCGAAGATCGGGATGGAAACGGTGCCTTCGGCATCAGGTTCGTTGATTCGGCAGAGAGAGTTCAGGACTCTGGTGCCGAGGGGGACGTCGTGGGTTCCTGGCTGGCCTCTCCCTTGAAGGAGTGGATTGTGAGGATGGTCGTTCGCCACACGGGTCAGCTCCGAGTACGGGAGATAAAGATCATCAAGGGATATCAACGCCACGGATAGATTGTTGGGAGGAGAGATCAATTCGTCCCTGAGTATCTTCGTGAGGTAGGTCTTGCCACTGCCTTGCGGGCCCTGTACTCCCACTACAAGTGGCTTGCTCACTTCGACCCCTCGTTGAAGGTGTTTCAGTACGTGTCGCAGCATGTAACCGACGGCAGGCTCTGTCATGACCGAGAAGCCCGTCAGGGAATTGTACGGGGAACTCGGGATAAGGTGGGGAATTGTGCCTGCCATCGACCCCCGGTTTAGGATTTAGAAATTCAGCTCGGAAATTTCCGTATACATTCCCGCTCGGAACGAGGCCACAGCACACCAAATCTCAAATCATGAAAGCGAAAAAGAATTAGACGTGGCTCTGTTCAGTCCCCTAGCTAGTATAGTTGCCTCTGTACACTCCAGCCTCGAGTGGGGCTCAACTCGCTAGGTGGAGGTGAAGGCGAAGAAAACATGAGACGCTCAACTCGGCAGATACGACACCGCCAAGGGCTGGACGCGGTGTCATTGGGGATCGACAGCCGTACGAGGATGATAGCCGCTTTCAGTCTGGTGAAATGATATTACCAACAATGTGTCAGGGAGCGACCCTCGGCGCTGGCCATCGGGGCGGTTTTGTGTGGCTAGCTCGTGCGTTTATAAAACCCTGAAATCGCACACCCTCCCGCTCGCACCCTTTCCCCCTCTCCCTGAGGCTGTCCTCAGGTCAAACTTACCGCCGACCCCTGGGTCATGGTACGGGTTCTAGTCACCTATCTATGGGACAAGCAGTTGGCGCTGATGGCCAAATTCCAGGTTTTCCCGATGGTATCGGGTTTTGCGCTTTTTTGGGCTGTGATCCAGGTCCATTTGTCCATCGCCGCGAGTTGTACCGAATCAGATTGGGAATGGGTGAATGGAAGGTGGCTAGAATCCAAGTTCAACGCTGACGTCCTGGGCAGTCACGCAACTCGCTTGGACAGGATCCGTGTGCTGTCGTCCAGATCCTTGAGGCCAAGTGCAAGAATCGGACATGTAAGTCGAGAGAGCCATTCACCTCACCGACGTGCACCTTACGCACGCCGCTAGCATATGATCTCAATCCCCTCAGGGTTGGTACCAATTACTTGGCGCCACAGGAGGGGACAGCGTCAGGTTGTAGCTGTAACACGGTGACATACTCGTCGGTCCCCCTTCCCCTCGTAGCTAAGATACCGAGTTCACCCTTCCGCCTCTAGATTATACCAAGCCTGCTCTCAGTGCCAGATACCCAGATCAGGGAACACGTGAGAAGACAGACCACAATCGCAACCAACAACTTACGGCAACATAGGTGGAGTTTTTACGACAAGTTCTGCACCGAAGTTTATGTGACGCAGTGAGGAGGATCCACACATTGACGCAGATCCAACGCTCACTTCTCCCAGGATTCCCCTCGATATCCCCAAAGGCACCGAAGTACCTCCATGGGCCTACCTCAACGTAACGGTATGTGCGAGACTCGTAAAGCTTCCAGTTCCCTCACTCGAGATCGAGCAGAAGGAAGACAACTTCAATCGTACCGCTGCCCGAGCTCTTGCCGGTATGCGTCGCAGTGAATACCTCCATTTTACGCCGTTTGACCAGCTGCCCCGCAGAGAATTCGAAGGTTTCCAATCCGCCTCCGTCATTAGCCATGTCCTCCGATCCGGGTGATCCTACCCCTAGTGTTACAAATCATACAGGCGTAATCGTCGGTGGCAAGTCGGTTTTCTGTGGTTAGCGTCGCACGACCTCATGTCCTCCATCAGGTGTTGTCGGGGGGATAGCCGCTATTGCGTTATCAGCCGCGGCCATTTTGCTTTGGTTGCTTCGAAAGCATCCCACAGATCGGGGGAAAGTGAGATTGGAGAGGAAGGTGCCCCGGGTGGAGGAATCCCTCTTATCCCCAGGTCCTCTTTCTCCACCTATGATCACTCGGGTAAGTTCCCCCTAAGACCCATCAACGACGTTCTGTCTCACCAAACGTGATTGTTACATTTAGGACCTGCCCAAGGACACGACGTATCGCGAATTGAGCAGATCCGGAGTGATGACTGCCTATGACAGCAGTTTCTATCCAAAAAACACGGTCGCGCCGTCGCAAGGCGGATACCATGGGTTTGCAGAGGTATGAGCGTGGATGGAATGGTATGCACGTAACACATGTATCATCACTATACGATGTTAGCCCTTAGAATAATTGATTTTATGACCACCTTGCTTATTACGCAGTGACGCAAAGTAGCGAGTGTGAGAAAAGGTCCGTGGAGGTTTTTTATGTATTACCGACGTCGATTTGTCCTCATCGTCGAGTCACGTTCCCTCAATTTTAACCTCCCTCCACAATGGCCCTGAGTCGATTATGGGTCCGCGGTCGTCTCATCCAGCCCCGGCGAGTGCGTTCGTTGCACGTATCTGCCGTTCGTGCCGCTCTCGTTCCCACAAAACCCCTCAGGGCCATAGCTGCCCCCGCAGTTGGCTCCTACGCCCCCAAAAACGATGAACATGTCCTTGGTTCCTCTTCAGAACTCGCTCGCAAAATTTCAGCCAAAGTCCTCCCAAAACTCCCCCGTCCTGACGTTCGCAAGGTCGTGATCGTTGGCTCTGGAGGTCTCAGCATTGGCCAAGCCGGCGAGTTCGATTATTCCGGCTCTCAGGCTCTCAAAGCCTTGAAGGAAGAAGGAGTCGAAGCCGTCCTAATCAATCCCAACATTGCCACTTGGCAAACTTCCCATCAATTGGCTTCCGAGGTCTACTTTTTGCCGATCACTCCGGACTACGTCGCGTATGTTTTGGAAAAGGAGCGCCCAGATGGTGTGCTCCTGACATTTGGCGGTCAGAGCGCGCTGAACGTCGGTATCGCATTGGACAAGATGGGCGTCTTAGAGCGTCTCGGTATCAAGGTTCTCGGAACACCAATCCGCACTTTAGAAGTCAGTGAAGACCGTGATCTGTTTGTGCAAGCTTTGAAAGGTACGCGACTGATGGCTTCTATTTCGATCTGTTCCGGATTCTTACCCTGTCCTATCTCCGCATCATGTGTAGAAATCGACATTCCGGTGGCTCAATCCACCGCCGTCTCCTCCGTCAACGAAGCTCTCGCCGCTGCTGAGAAGATTGGTTACCCTGTCATCTTGCGGTCCGCCTTCACTCTCGGAGGCCTCGGTTCTGGTTTTGCGAACGACCCGGAGGAACTACGCGACCTTTCTGCGAAGAGTTTGAGTTTGAGTCCTCAAGTTCTGATTGAACGAAGTATGAAAGGCTGGAAGGAGCTCGAGTACGAAGTTGTGCGGGACGCTGCTGATGTGAGTACCTATCCCTTGACCCTTGGGCCCCAGAGTACCAACTCGCGCGCAGAATACCATCATTTGCTGTAACATGGAAAACTTTGACCCCCTTGGTACACACACTGGAGATTCCATCGTCGTCGCCCCCTCGCAGACTTTACCGGATGACGAGTATCATATGCTCCGTTCTGCTGCTCTCAAGGTTATTCGGCACCTGGGCGTCGTCGGAGAATGTAACATCCAATACGCGTTAAACCCCTACTCCAAGGAATATTGTGTCATTGAAGTGAACGCCCGGTGGGTCGAAGAAATCTCATTTCCTATCTCGGTTCTCTGACAAGACTGTGTAACAGGTTGAGTCGGTCCAGCGCTCTGGCTTCAAAGGCCACCGGTTACCCTCTGGCGTACACCGCAGCGAAGCTCGCACTCGGACACACGTTACCTGAACTTCCCAACGCAGTAACGAAGACCACTACAGCCTGTTTTGAGCCTTCTTTAGACTACATTGTCACCAAGATTCCAAAATGGGATCTGGCCAAGTTCTCTTCTCAAGTCAACAGGGAGGTTGGTTCTTCTATGAAGTCCGTCGGTGAAGTCATGGCCATCGGAAGGACATTCGAGGAGAGCCTTCAGAAGGCCATTCGACAGGTTGACCCTAGGTACAAGGGATTTGAAGCTTACGCTGCTCCGGAGGATTTGGATCGCGCGCTTTCGAGGCCTACTGACATGCGCTTGTTTGTCATTGCCTATGCAATGTACCACAAGAACTATTCCGTTGATGAGATTCATGAGTTGACCAAGATCGACAGGGTACGTCCGTACGGAGTCCACACTTCCGATCATCTGGCTTATATGCGGTTTTAGTGGTTCTTGCACAAGATTGACAACATCGTACAAACTCGTTTGGCTCTCAATACTGCCGGTTCTCTAGAAAACGTTGATGAAGAGCTCATGCGTACGGCCAAGAAGATGGGATTCTCGGATCCGCATATCGCCGACCTCGTTTCTTCGACTGAGGACAAGGTTCGCTCTCGCAGGAAGTCGTTCGGTATCACTCCCTTCGTCAAGCGTATCGACACCCTCGCTGCCGAGTTCCCCGCACACACCAATTATTTGTATACCACATACAACGCCTCGGAGCATGACGTCAAGTTTGACGACAACGGCACGATGGTCTTGGGCAGCGGTGTCTATCGTATTGGAAGCAGTGTTGAATTCGACTGGTGTGCTGTCACCTGCGCGAGGAAGCTTAGGGACATGGGCAATAAGACGGTTATGATCAACTACAACCCCGAAACTGTTTCCACGGATTTCGACGAGGCGGACAGGCTCTACTTCGAAGAACTTGGGTTTGAACGTGTCATGGACATATATGAGCTCGAGGGTGCTAGCGGCGTTGTCGTAAGCGTTGGAGGTTGGTTCATTGCTCTCTTTTTTCTGCACCTCACAACCGTGTTCCAGGACAACTCCCTCAAAACATCGCTCTCAGGCTCAAGCAGAACGGTCTCAACGTTTTGGGTACCGATCCAGAGATGATTGACAATGCCGAGGACCGTCACAAGTTCTCTGCCATCCTCGACGGCATTGGTGTTGATCAACCTGCATGGACCGAGATCACCAGTGTCGACGCCGCCAAGGAGTTCGCCGCCAGGGTTGGGTGGGTCCTCCCTTTTCGGCTGCAATTCTCGGATTCTGATCGTGCGCAGCTATCCTGTCCTCGTTCGGCCGTCATACGTCCTGTCCGGAGCCGCCATGAACGTTGTCTATGAGGAATCTGCTCTTGACCACAACCTCTCTGCCGCCGCCTCGGTTTCTCCTCTCCACCCTGTTGTTGTTACCAAGTTCATCGAGAATGCTCAGGAAATCGACGTCGATGCAGTCGCTCATGAGGGTAAACTTCTCATCCATGCTATTTCCGAACACGTCGAGAACGCTGGCGTTCATTCTGGGGACGCGACCCTTGTTCTCCCGCCATTCTCTTTATCAGAAGGTGACATGGAACGCCTAAAGATCATCGCGGAGAAGGTTGCTGCTGCATTCAAGATCTCTGGTCCCTACAACATGCAAGTTATTCGAAGCGTCGTTCCGGGTAAGGATGAAGCCGAGCTGAAGGTTATTGAGTGTAACCTTCGAGCATCTCGATCCTTCCCCTTCGTTTCCAAGGTCCTTGGACAGAATTTCATCGAGACTGCTACTTCTGCCATCGTCGGGCAGGACGTACCTGAGCCCGTGGATCTCATGAAACAGAAAAGGGATTATTCGGCTATCAAGGTCGCTCAGTTCTCTTGGACTCGATTGGCTGGAGCCGACCCCTTCCTTGGATGCGGTGAGTCCCTCAACGCCCAGATTCGTACCTGGCCCTAAGCACCCTCCTTCTCAGAAATGGCTAGCACCGGTGAAATTGCTAGCTTCGGCAGCACCATCCAAGAGGCATACTGGGCCGCTCTCCTCAGTCAGACTGGATTCAAGATCCCCCGCCCCAACTCAGGTGTTCTCCTCGGTGGCGATGTCACCAAGCCAGAAATGAGGACCGTCGCAGAGGAATTGATTAGACTAGGATTCAAACTTTACTGTTCATCCAGCGACGTCGAGGAGTTCCTGAACAATATTTCTTACGTCTCTGCCAAGCGCATCTTCTTCCCCACCAAGGATAAGAGGAAGCTCAGGGAGGTGTTCGACGAGTACGATATCGAATGTGTTATCAATCTGGCCAAAGGACGGGGAACCAGCGCGACCGATGAGGATTATATTGCTAGGAGGTATGTTTACTCTCTCGTTGTAAAGGCTTGCGGGACTGATAACTGTTGTAGGAACGCTGTGGACTTTGGATTGCCCCTACTCAACAACGCCCGTTGCGCACAGCTGTTCGTTGAGGCGTTGGCTCTGAAAATCCCTCAGGGCGGTCTCAAGAAGTACGTGGAGGGAAGGATACCAACCGAAGTGAAGTCCTGGCGAGAATTCGTTGGAGTCAGGGCTTAAGATCCCGACTTATGCTTCGTAAAATCCCAACACCAAAAGCGACCTACGTCGTTGCACTTCCAGACTCTGTCTAATCCATCTTCAATTCATCTAGAGTATCACAAACTCAACTGAGTTCATGGGACGTTTTTCTCGTGTATAGTAGTAGTGTTGGCTTTTTTTGTACTACAATAATTGTTAATAAGTCTACCAAAAAATCAGAGTGGCAGCAGATCTTTGTCTGTGGACAGTGAGCTTTCACTGAGTCTTCTTGTGGTATCTGTCCGTCGTTCGATGCGCAGGGTAAACCCTGGATTGACTTTGTCGTTTGGTCGTTGTCGCCGATCAACGGCGAATTTTTTGACGAGATGTTCCGGGAGCACGCCCTGAATGGCGTCCGTAACGAGGCTACCGATGACAGGCAAGAACTAGTCGTAGATAAAAACGTGAGAAGACGGTCAAAGATCTCACGTCAGATTCACCTTGTATGCATGTCCGCTTCCCCCAGTGGCGACAAACAAGGAGGGGTCTCCAGGAATAGAGCCAATCAGCCAGTCATCGTCCTGGGTATCCGCATACCTAACAAGGGTGACCAAACCTGACAAGTACCCTTGATGAAAGACTGAAATACTTACCAGCACATTCGGGTAGTGACGAACGGCTTCGAGTTTGCAAGAGCGGGGTAGATCTCTTGAAATGATCTCCTGAGCTCTTGAACGGCTTCTATGGGTATACGAGAGCCTTCTGTCTCTCCATGGGTCAAGGTAGTACGAGGCGTTGAGATTGTACCGTGTTGGTTGGTCTGGATGTCTCTGGTATGACCGCCGGCATGGATCGCCATCTTTACGATATTCTCAGCATTGGGCTAGGGATACGACAACGGTCAGCGCACTTTCGGACCGGCGATGGCCGTGATTACTTACTGGGAATATGTAGAACCCCGTGGTTTGGTTGTATACTACTGGGACCTCGCGGTAAAGGTTTGCTTCCTCAGGGGACAGTCGAATAGTTACGATACTCTGCCTGCGAAGGCGGGTGAGCCGAGTACCACAGGTGCGGTGAAGATATGAGTGTACCCAGTAGCAAGGCACTGTGATTGGGGTACTGACTCAGGGAAGGTCGACGGTGTCCACGAACCCGTCGCCAGAACAACGAGTTCTGCAGAATAAACTGAGCCATCTGTACACCGGACGCCGGTCGTCCTCCCTGTCTCTACATTCGCCCTGACGAGTTCTTTGACCAGTTTTCCACCAATGATTGTTCCTCCGAGGGCTTGGACGTTCTCTAGGGCGCGTCGGGTTCCATCCTCGGCATGTACCCACCCACCGTCTCGATTCAAATACGCAAAACAATTCCTCGTGAATGCGGTGCCTAGCTCCACACCACTAGCAAAAACGGCTTTCCGCTTCTCCTCGCCTTCGAGGTTCACAACTCGAACTCCGAGGGCAAGATCGTTGGCGTAGGAAGCTTTGGTGTAGCCCGCATTTCGTTCACCCATGATCAAGACGCCTGTCCTGTGACATTTTAATACCTCGATAATTTAGTTGCATGACCCAGAGGGGAAGAGAAACGGGAGGGATACGAACTCGTGGTAGTTGTTCCCCCATTCATCCTTGTCCTTCCAAGCTTTTACAGCGTTTTGAGCGAGGGACGTATAGAAATCGTCCGGATATGAAGATCGTACGACTGTAGAGTGTGTGAATTTTGGAAAGAGCCGTCCAGGGCGTTTTATCGTACTTTTGTTCAGGTCAGTACTAGCAGCGTCCTTCGCGGGAAGTGTCTCCGCCCGATCCAAAACGATCACATTTGTGAAGCCCCTCTTGAGAAGGTGGTACGCCGTGGAAAGACCAAAGCACCCAGCTCCGACGATGACAATCGGGCTATCTGGCTTTACTTCCACCATCTAGGTGACCTATGCGAGTCCGGAAATAATTAGGAAGTATAACACTCCCCGGAACCCTTTGAGGTCCACCGGAGCAGATAAGATTGCCAGGGCGCTTCGGTTGTTTGTTTTCCATGGCAAGACCAAACAAACTCGGCCTCTTCAAGTTCCAACTTCATTGTCCGGACCCACAGAGTCGAACTTCAAGCTTCAGAGCGCAATGGCCACAGGACCCAGTACCAGCATACAAGCGTTTCGTGAGGTGGTAAAGTCTAGCCAGAACATCATCGTTATCGCAGGAGCTGGCCTTTCCGCCGCTTCCGGTGATCGCCCTTCCGAGCAGTTGACGTCTCCATTCATAACATTTACGGTCCGTCATCTCTAGGTATACCTACTTTCCGCGATGGCGGAGGTCTGTGGAGGAAGTACGAGGCCAAGAACCTTGCCACTCCTCGAGCGTTTGCTAAGGATCCCAGTCGTGTGTGGCAGTTTTACCATATGAGAAGAGAGAAGTAAGTTACGTCCCGCCACACACAACCTCACGACCCTAATACACCCCCTCCCAGAGCGCGAGGGGCTGAACCAAACGCCGCTCATATGACAATAGCCGCGCTTTCAGTCAAGGAGACACTGCGCTACATTTGCCCCAACGCGGAGTCCTTCACACTGATAACTCAAAACGTCGATGGCCTCAGCCGGAGGGCCTTAGATCAGCTGACTAAAACTCTAGCCTCGAAGAAAATCTTCGAGAAGGTCACTTCGGAACCCCAGTCGATCATTGAGATGCATGGTCGGCTATTCGATACTATCTGTAAACGGTGTCGCCATCGTGAAGCAAACTACAACAGCCCGATCTGCGCTGCGTTGGAAGGTACAGAGGTGATTGTTGAGAGGCAGGAACAAGAGCCGGACATACCCCTCTCTGATCTACCCAGATGCACTCAACCGGACTGTGGTGGCCTGCTTCGACCAGGTTGGGATCTCACGCTATCTATCGAGTGTGCTACCGGTAACTAAACTATTTCCAGGAGTCGTATGGTTCGAAGAGATACCGCACCACCTCCAAGAGATTGATGAAATAGTCCAGAAGGCAGATCTGGCGATTGTCGTGGGGACTTCGTCCACGGTACGCAGTACCGAAGGGGACCACCAGCTTGGCCATCACTGATTGCTTTACTCGCTAGGTATACCCTGCTGCCGGCTATGCATTTGAGGTGGCGGAGCACGGAGGCACAGTTGCAGTATTCAATCTCGACCGGAGCGACGGCGATAGCGAGGCGGATTACCTTTTCCTTGGCCCATGCGCTGAAACTCTACCTCAGATTCTCGCTAGCGATCAACCGTGGCTTGATGACATACTGAAAGTGACCTCAAGCACACTTTGATTCGCGTGTCTTCAGGACCTGCATGCTTGTACGTTACCTACAGAATTGACTCAGAATATACCGCTAGCTCGATGACTTCTTTCCTAACTCGGCTTCAAAGGCTTCTCAAACTGAATAGACTGGCTATGGTCGATCTTTCCCGGGGCACTGGGAGGTCATTATACCAAGCACCTCACATTCATCTTGCTTCTCGGTGTATATGGCATTCATTCTCATCGGGACTCTCGCCCTGGATCCGAAATCATCGCAACAGTAGGTTCCTACAGACTACGACATGATTGCGTCGACCCTCCAAAGGCTTCGCCCACAGGACGCCGGATATCGTAACTCACAATACGCCACAATGCACGGAAACGATAGACGTAGGTTCCCCAAGCCGACTACGGTTAGCTCTCGAGAAGCCCACGTCTGTTTCCCACCTACGCATGTTCACGAAGCAAGCCCCTCGGGCCGCGATCACGCAATCTAAAATTTGTTGGCCCTGAGTGCGATCAACACAACAACTTGGCATGCTCAAAAAGAGTGAGTGAAGTTAGTGGGCCTCTTTACCGTGTGTTATCGATAATTATGATGGAAAGAAATGGAGATACGAAGTATGGTTACGCTACGGGATCTTCAGTCGCGTCTCTCAGCGGCAGCTATGCGTAACTTTCTTTGAGTCGGATGGCTGCTTTAATCTCGTACCATGAGGCAGATAACAACGTTCAATGGTAACACCGGTAACCGCTGGCCAGAGACATGTGATCGCTCCGGACCGAAGCCGTTCGTCGCCCTGGCTGATGATCGTAGTAGATAACGGCCACTAGCCAGATAAGTATGCAAATCGTGATTATGAGCTAAGCTGGGAACTTCAACTTGTATTGTTGAGACCTCTCAGGGTCCACCCCAGGAATTAGTACGCGGCTTCATTATGAATGGTTGCATATACATTGATTTTGACTGAAGCTTACCGTGGTGACTTTTACGGAACGCGAAGACGTGTAAGGATAACGGTAGGAAAGGCTGATCTCGTGGATCAGGAAAGGCTGCACGGCCATGCGCATCTCATGAAAGATAGATGGGATCGCAGATAAGGCCTCGAGATCGTAGCCACGAGTCCCGTCTCCGGACAACTCAGAGTCTTTGGACGTAACTCGTGAGTGAAAACCACGGAATTTGTGTTGGTCCGTTTCGGGTCTTTCCAGGAGACATTGCTTCCGACGACTAGAGGAGGAGGGGGGGGGGGGAGGTTGCGCCCAACGTACCGCCGACGCACATGGGGGTAGTACCATCAAGACCATGAGGCATATGAGTATTTGTAGTACACATAAAATGCCATCCGCAAAGATCCCCACCTCGTTCCCTGTGGTAGCGAACAACGAGGCGAAGCGAACTTGCCTGGTTTTGAGATAAAACAAAATAAAGAAATGAGGCGAAGAACTGTGCGTGCCCCAGCATGATGCTGTTTTATTGTGGGCTTCGTTTTGGAAGCGTCTGGGGCACGAGTTACATTCAGCATTTTGTATTCAATGACCTTGACTGTCAAGTGCTGTATCCCATCACGACGAGGCCGAAAGTGCTCCGACCGACCACATTGAATCCGACCTCTAATGAAAAGCTACCGCCACGGGAAGAAGCGAAGTTTGAGGAGTAGTGAAGATGGCGTTTGGGAGCTCCGAACGTTGTGTAGATATCCGAGCACCATTGATATCGAGGTTCTCAGTCCGATTTTCGGAGGGGAACAGAAACTCAGTGTACGTAGTTGTATGAGCTTGCGCTCTCGTCGGTGATAAACAGAATCAGACTAGCTCTCGTACAACAGGCCGGCGTCACAGTAGGCGCCAAAAGTGAATGAAAGCGGGTTGTACTATACAGAATGGATGTTACCCGAAGTCCACACGAATACACCAAACCTGCAAGTCAGATGTAAGTCACAGGAGGTGGTTAGGTTAACGATAACACTAAATGTAATGTTCTACCAAGGCGTCCTTAGGACTACCACGCCCCAGACGCGACAAACCAGGTGATGTGAAGACGGGTGTCGTTGCACAGCCCATCAGACTGAGGACATATTGATTCTCTCACAGTAACGTAAGACCTGAGGTATGACAATCCTTACGGCGGAATCAGCAGCGTGCCCATGGTTCTTCATGTTCTAACAATGGACCGTCATCAAGAGTTTGACCAGTAGTCAAAAGGAAATGAAAGTGGAGAGAATATTACGGGGTGTGGGACCCAGACCGTCCAAGCACATGGGGGTAGGTGGGCGGGTTTATTGTGGCTGCAGTGGTACAACCCCAATATTTGAAGGCTAAGCAGAGACAGCCCCGCACAATACAAACAAGACATGATATTAAACGCGGTATGATTGTGAAAGCAAGGCACGCCTTGACCCAAAGAAGCGTGAGTGGCATCAACGCAAGGGGTTTATGCGTCAAGCCATTCAACCATGCAGGACTTACCTAGTTCCCAATACGACTTGGAAATGATTAACGACGCTCCACCCAGCGCCGGAGATTGTGATCGCACCTGACGGCCACAACCACAATGCGTGGTGGGTGTCCGCGCTCGTTCACCGATATCACTTGGCGTGAACAGTCTGTCTAAACAATATGGACCAAGCAAGTCGCGAACGCGCTCACAGGGACACATGGCAACAGGTGGAATGGGGAACATACAGATCACCCCTGCACAACTTACCGCCTTCGATTCCAACTACACCATCCTGAACTTTGAATCCAGGTCACACTGAATCCGATCGCGCCTGAATCACCACCCATAGTAAAATGCGACCCGGCAACTGAGATTGTGAGATGCCAGTGGGCGCTGCCCGGGTGATTCTTATCACCACAACCAATGACATATCGCAAAAGGGCCATGATGACCGTCATGACGGCGATGGGGGTCCACACACTGACTCGCCGGCAATGGGCGAGGTCACTAGAGTGAGTGTGGGCGGCTGTCAAAATCCTTTAGAATTGACCTAGGAGAGGGATCCCGAATGGCGGTGAGCATAGCGCGCCGCGATAGCCGGATGTACACCCCGAACTCTGTAGCTTGACAAGTCGCCAGCCATCGTATCAGCCGCCCTCATCATGCTGCAGCAATGAAAGCTAGTCACTGAAAGAAAAGACTAAAAAAAGCGGGGAAACGAGGCGTCCCCGTGCCATGCCGTCGGCGCCGGTGGGGAGCAGTGGCTATGCCCAGTGGACCCTCCCATTCAGATGTGGGTCTAGCCGAGTGGCCAAGCTAGAGGCAAATGTCCGACTATGAGCTCTAAAATGTCGCGTGACACGCCCACCAATTGTACAAAAAAAATTTGCCTGCTTCTTGCCGCCCGAAAATATCCCCACGACGTGGCAAAAAGAGAGCAAAATTTCTTCACGCGATCTGCCATTCCGTTACGGTCCGGCGTCCGGCGTCGGTACGTATAGGAGGTCACGAACGCACGAGCATACGAGCACCTGACAGCTGAGAGGCCTTTCTCGACTGGAAGTCAATCGATCCGCAAGTATTTGCAACGTCGTTAACCATGTTTGACCCTATCTCTTGAACTTCTTGAGCCCCTCAGCTCGATATAGGACTCGTGGGCTAGAAGGGGATCTCCCAATGGTCCAAAGATACCAGGATACCAAAGAATCGAGAGGGGATGACTGTCGTCTCGCTGTCCAAGATGAATCTGCCGGTGATCCTCAATAGCGTAGATCGACCCAAAAAGGAACGCGTGCGAAAGAATCCAGACCACTGAGGGCGGAGGCTATTGGACTTCGTTCGATCGCTTCCCCTACTTTGTTCCTCACGACACCAGCGGTTTCAGAGAACCAGGACTTCTCGAACCGAGCAGATGACAGGACAGAGTCCACGAGGCCGCCTGCCAGTCAAGGTGCTAATCAAAATTCGGGTGGGCCATTGGAAGTGAACGATGAATGTGTATGAACCAAATACGCGTCTGAACTTGACGTACACCGAACGTGGGCGAGGTTACGGTACAAGCGGCGGCATTACGCAACGTGCCCCCCTCGAACGTGGTTCAAGATTATAAACTCTACCTATCCCATCCACTCTCCAGTATGAGATCCAAATGCCACTCGATGCAGATTTCAGCAAAAACACGCGTTACGAACCCCACCACCCATACGAATACAAGGTCGAGATGACACGTGTATCGGCAGTATTGGCCACCGAACGCGACTGAGTGCTTGAAGGAATGAAAGAACTCCTTTGAATCCCTTTTCAATTGCAAAGACGCGCTCCATTCCAACTTTGACGGTGAATTCCTAATTGCGCGCCTCGTGTGGTGTCCCATAACTCTTTGGAGGAGGATCAAGCCTTGGTATGGAAGAGCAGATGAGAACAGATATTAAAAAAACCACACCAAAATGAGGGGCTGACGGCGAATCATGTCATAGATATGAAGTTCGAGAAGCCATGTGGCGGCCACGCAATCGAGCAAAGTGAATGGCAAACGAAAGTTTGAAAGAGCGGAAGGCGAATGAGGGTTCCAAAAGCAATCAGACAACGTTCCAGATCGTTGGGGGATATTGACCAAAGAGAAAGATAAGGGGTGGTAAAATAAACGTGCACCCTCATCTCTTGGCGATACCTTATTCGTATCTAGACCTGATGGGAATGAAAAGGCAGATCTTCCCCTCCTAAAGGCATCCAGACCACGGATAAGAGCTCAAGACTCGAATCGCATAATCGAACGTGCAGGGGGGTCGACCCTCGGATGTGAACGAAGATCGCAAAGGCTGCTTTCAAAGCCCAAAGGCCAATCAAACGCATAGATAAGGACGGCCTTGCTCCAGCTTCAAGGACGCCGTGCGTGAGACGACGCCAACAATGCAACCGAAGACATTGCGAGGCAGTGTTAACGTCCGCCTGGCCAGAAAGTTAAAAGCGACTAACGATTGCCAAAGATCAGCATTTCGATGGAAAAAACGAGTACTCCGTGACCCACCCGAAACGTAATCTGCGAGCCGGTAAACTACATTGAGCGGGTAATAACTCGTGGACAAGTGACGGGGATGGCGGGTTTGGAACTGTGGGCCGCAAAGACCAAATTGAGAGATGCTAAATCATTGAGAAAATGAAAGAAAAAAAGAAAAAGAAAGCGCGGGAGCGGAGGTCAAAGTTTGTTTTCCTGTTTTTGAACCAGACAGCCAATCAAAAAGTCAAACGGCACCGAGAGGCTTCCAAAAAATTTCACGGTTGGCCCCGAAATTTTCAACCACGAGGCCAAAGTAAATGCCACCACAAGACACGAGATATCATGACTCGCAACGCGCACCTTTCCAACGATAATCCCCGAAGCTAGCTCACATAAGGAATACGTGAATGTGTGGGGTAATACAACACGCCTTCTCAACGTGGTGAGCGGGGAAATCGAAAAGGGGAGGAGGGGGAGAACGGAGAAAACCGGTTCTGGAAAGGTTTGTGGGGAGGTGTGAGGCCCACGCCCGCTACGGTCGAGTGAAGAATCGAGAGGGAGATCTAGTTGAGTTCCGCGACACCTTGTAAGTTTGCGACGCGTTCCATATTCTCGAACATTGTCGTATAAAAACGTTCTTCGATCGGCGTATTGTGCACCATCTGTTGGTAAAGGAAACACACCTTCCTCGAACACGTCAGTAAGTCGAGTTTCGAACCCATTTTTGACAAAACGCCGTGGCAAATCATGGGGTGCGTAAAAAGACATACCTTGCTCCGATCATGACAAACAGAATCAGATGTAGCTAGCGAAATCGTATGTTGCATTGCGTCACTGTTGATTTAGAAATGCACCACAAACCGAGGGTAGAATGTGTGTCAAATGACCTGGCCTAGAGGAACTGTTCAACGATGAGCCGCCGCGCTCTGAATTCCCGGAGAGGATCGGTCTGGGAACTTACGGAAGCACAATGTTCCGTGGCTCCAGGTAGTCGCGATCGTGATCGCAAATAATACTTCCGGTGGAGCGTCTCGACGTATAGCATGGGGAGGGACTATTTCGTGTTGAACCCAACGGTAGGGCACACACGACGCACAAGATACACGTTCATTTACGGTCGATCAGGGGGATGAAATCTGCAGTGTTCTACTGGTGATTCGTGGAGATTGAGAACCCTTAGCGATGATGACCCCGGTTTCGAGGAGCATTCTTCGTCGGTAACGTACAGTGTCAGCGGAACGTTGATGGCAATCCTACGTCAGTGGTGGGGAGGGAAGAGATTCATTGATCTCCATGAGCGAAGATCAAGTCGACCTGTACCAGAGAAGGAACAACGATAAGTGTAATGAAGGTCGAAGCAGCGCCCTATGAGCTCACCGACACTCTACTAGGGAAAGATGAACCTTCATCTGCATGCGAGCCAAACCCTGAGCACCAAATTCCACTTTCGAGAGCGCCTCTTGGGTATTGCGAGGTTATCGATCCAAAAGAGCTATACCTGCGGTGATGTCATATAACGGAACCATCCTTGGGATTCAAAGATTCCCCGGTCGGAATCTACATCCCCCATTACTCTGTTCGATATTCGCCGGTTTGGCGACCCCTGTACGTTATACTTGACCAAAAATGACATCGCCTTGTGCCCGTACCAAGATCCGCCCGAGACAAGAGCGAGCCAAGGCCAGTGAAGGTAGTGCCGCCAAAGGCAGACACCATCAATGTTGGCCGTCACTGGCTTCATTTCCGCTCTCCCATCATCGCGAATTCCAAACACCGTACCAGTTGTTCCGCGTAAGGGTGCGAGCAGGGACTGAACGTGTACGGATCTCTCGATCGACCGGGGAAAAGATCACGTTTAGAACACCTCACCTCGAGGATTATGGGAAGAGGTCTATAAGTAACCGCGTGACCACAAAAAAAACGCAGCAGAAAGCACAGCCTCTCGTGTATTCGAGCCTGAAGGGAGGACTAATCAATGGTGAATAATAACGAGATGGCAGAGCCAAACTCAAGGGTCGGGTTAATTGAATACGACGAGCGTTCTGGGGGGGACTTGCCCACTCGAGCCCAATCCCGCTTCCGAAATCCGGATTGAAGGGGTCTGAGATAGTGAAAAAAGTTGAGCCATCTGTCATCCGCGGTGACCCGACGTTTCCTCGTGGAATGGTCGTACCCGTAAGCAAGATATTGATGACCAAACCCACGGGCACTTCTTACAGCCAACGGATGCGTAATTTCGGATCACAAAACAGTATTGCTCGAACTCGAAGAAGAGTCTGCCTTCCTTCTGTAGTTTATGGACGAATGGGGATGAGATCAGGGGCGTGCGTATCTCTGAGGAAATACCCCATATAGGGGTCGAACGCTCTCACACCAATTGAAAGTAGGAGGGTCGTGGACGCGCTAGTCAAAACTTAAAGACCGTGATTACCCGAGTAGAATGGGAGTTCAAAGTCAGAAGGCCCCGTATAGTAACCACTTGCGATCCGAGATGGAACACACGGTATTGTGCGTCTCCCCCCCGGAGGATTTTTCCTGCGAAGGATGGTCCGTGTGCGCCTTTCCTCCGATCCAGAGAGAGCCTAGGGTGTAGTGGGGCTACAAAGGAAACAGATGCACCTACAAACACCCTCTTCGGAGGACTAGGCGGGACGGGAAGGAAAAGACCCTTAACCCTACATGCGCCCCTTGCCCCAGCCGAAAAATCCCAATCAGACATCGTGCGCGTTCGAGCGTATATTCGATGTTCGATGGTGGTGATACCATCTCGCGACGACGATTGGCTCCCGATACACCCACACGCATTCCGAAGAAGAGGGCCATCGTTATTCCTCCCCTCCCCGTCTGGAAAAAATCCCACATCAGGCAGGAGAGTCAAAGGAAAATCTATCGGTGTTCCTACTTTATTTCCTTTGCTCTAACTAAGTGTAATGTATTGTGCGATGCGATAGAGAGAAGAAAGGAACTTGGGTAGCCATACTAATACAACATGTCATTTTGAAAGAAAGCGAGTATGCGCAATTGAAAACAATCGACAGTGAAGAAAATTTTGGCTATGAAGCAAACATGAAAGAGGGTCGTTAAAATATAACGTAGAGAAACCAATAACCCGAACCAAGTAACAGCGGATAGCAAGAAAATCAGTATGCGGTTGTTTGGTCCGTAGAATCGTAGGAATTGCATGAATGGAACGAGGTTGTAAATGGGTGTGGTTGATAGATGTACAGTCGTCAGTCCCCAGCAGCGCGGCGCCATCAAAAGCGGTTTGATCAGAGCAATAAAAAAATCATGCCGTCTAGGCACGAAAATAGAATAGGTGGCCAAGACGGCTTGTAGAGGGGGGGGGACGAACGATGAATGGAATAAAGATAGAGCAAGGGCGACCAGTTTCACCATACGCACGGGCGAGCGAACGCGTAAACTGTGTTCGACTTGACAGGGGCGGCATGCTGATGACCACTCGATATTTTCTTCGGTGAGGTATGCTTCGTGTCTACGGGGATCTGTGTCTTCGGGTGCACTGGTATTGGCGATGACGACTTGCGAGCGTGTACGTGGTGGTATGGCGGTGAGACACTGTCGCCCGATATCTGCATAGTGTTGGATCCGGCCGAGGAGACTATCTTTGCACTGTCGCCCTCGTAATTGGGTGGAGTGACAGGAGACATCGAATTGGCCGGGGAGGGGACGTTCGAATGCGAAGAGGGAGGGGTGGGGAGCTGGGGAGGGTCCGTTGGTGTAGGGTACGAGTCCACCGATGTCCTCCGCGATGATTTCTCCGTGGGAACGATGGAGGTCGTGGATGGCGGAGACGGGGGTGCACCCGGACCGAAGGATGGGATGGCGGTAGGAATGTTGTTGGTGCTTGGTTTCGGGTGCGCGAACGGACCGGAGGAAGGAGCTGGGAGAGTATAGTGAGCTGGGTAAGGACCCGGACCCTTGAAATCCCTCCGAACCATGGACTCGAATTCCTTGAGTGCACTGGGTTCGACGTTCAGTTGCCACTCGAGGTAGGAGCACATCTCGCGCTCCATCTGGTTAATCTCCCGAAGGGCGAACATGCCCTGACCGACGATGCACCAGGACTTGTTGGAGTACGTGTCATCGCAGATGACCTTGGAAGCGATCATAAACGCAGATATGAAGAGGCGGTGCCCGGAGGAACCACGAGCGGCGATAAATCTCGTCTTCAGTCTCTGCAGAAGGTAGAGTGCGGCAAAGGTCACAGAGGACGTAAGCCTCGTGCGGTGAAGGGCGTAAGCAATGAAATGTGCGAGGGAGGGGGAAGGAGTGGAAGAGGATGAAGGTGGTGGCTGGTCGGGGCAATGGAAGAGGTTGTTGACGTAGCGAGCGCACATCTTTGCAGTCTGTTCATGGCCGTAGTATGGGTCCTGAAGAGATAGCTAAATGAGGAATGGAACTGGATAGAGAAAAGAAGGTGGACGTACCGGATGCCGAGGACGTGTAGTAGACGTTGGTGGCTGGGGGGTCGAGGTAGAGGTTGAGATGGGTCTGTTGACGACCTGAGTGGGTGGCCTTCCGACATAGGTGGGTGGAGAGGGATGGCGGGCGACGACGGCAGCGGCCATGTTCTGAAGATGGACAGGCGTTAGAGAAAATGATTGAAAAAAAAGGCGGGGGGGTTGAAGGAAAGGCAGGAGGAAGGAGGGAGAATATATATTGTAATGAAAATGGGTGGAATTCTTGAAATTCAAAAAATGGAGGCCTCGAGGCAGGCAAGAACGTAAAATCAAAAACGAGCGAACAGACCACCCACCATGTAGAAATTGGATCCTTGGTTTATACCGGACGTACGCTTCAAAGGTGAGAGAATGAGCACGGCTTTCCGTGTTCTGGGAAGGGCGGATGAGGGAGGGGGGCTGAGGCCTGGGCTGATATATCCGTCCGTGTCCTATATGGGTTGCTCATCGCCCATTTCCAAACATGGCAATACGTCTTTCTTGGGAAGTGTTTCCGTTTTTGGTAACCGGTTCCCTGGTGCCGAGCTATATCTAGATTAGGTAATACGCCAGGCCTGCCCTCCCGTCATCTCCGCTGCTGGGTCACTTTCTGATGGCCACACCCCAGTCCTCCCCCAGGACGTGCGTAGCAGTAGACAGCTTACAGTTTACTAGTATCATTTAGAAACTAAATACTCCTTCGTTTGCTTCCGCTCGGGACGTCCCCCTACACATCCAGAAAACACGTAAGGACTCTTCCGTCCTCTATTCATGTTATCCCGACCCATTGTTCTCCATTGAGTCAATGTCCATCCCCGATGGTCACAGCTATCTGCTAGACATGGCCCCCGTCAATGCCCATGATCCCCGACAATGCTACTCAGACGGCAAACCCCTCCGTGGCGCATCGCCATGCACATCCAAACTCATCCCAGGATCCGCTAGGGTCCGCTACTGACCACAATCATCGACACCGCCACTCCCTCTGAATGAACTCTTCTTACCCTGGGATCGATTTAGGTGGGGATTTAGAACGAATCTACCAGATGGATACCTTTCCCGATCTAGTCTCGCCCACTCGTCTGGGGTGAATTCCAGAATCAACTCGACAAAACATTTTTCACGCTGCCGGTCAACCTATTTCGTAATCCACTCTTCTCATTGAAGGCACGGATTTTCAGGCCAGGAACACACGGTTATTTGGCTTTGTGCTTAGACATGCAACCTCACGCCACGGCGTTGCGACATACCGTGTCTATGCAATAGCTCAAGCTCAAACCCTGACCGCGGTCCCAACCCCACAGACCGTGGACGAGGATGGTGTGATTATTTGCACTAGCCTCGTGACTTTTCCCTTGTCGGGCCATGCGCCTCGAGTCGGGGGATAGGAACGTGGTCGCGACCTTTGTATTGTAGAACGTGCCAAGACGTGCGAACAACTTTCTAGCCGTCGTCATTCTTATTACGGCTCTTATGGCTTACAAGACGGCCACCCTCAATTGATTGCTTCCGGTAACGACATCATCCTCGAGGTCGAAAATCACTATCGCTTGCTGAGTCTGTTCCGGCGATCAGGTTACTTACTTGTTCCTGCACGAGCAAGTTGGGATTCGAACCCTCTCCTTAGCTGGTTCGCCCAACAACCGGTAACCTTTCGATGGCTAAGGCGGAACCGCGCCCCAGAAAGCTATAACAAACCGTTTGCCGCCTTCTGCAGGGCGGGGAAACCAACCAATGCCAGCGAATCTCGGTAGAGCGACATCGAGGGTTCCGTAACAAATACGGCACGTTATCTCAAGCGAGCTCCATGTCGTGATGTTGGTTATCCGCCTACATTCCTCGCAACTGACAAGCTGTTTCTTCCTTGTCATGGTTGTAGCTTGGAAACCACCAAACTCTTTATAACCGGATCCGCTCCAAAGAGTAGAAAGGCGTTCAGTCGGGCCCCGCCCACCATCAATCGCATCATAGTACAACAACCCAACTATCGTATCATAGTACGGACTAAAAAAATCCAACTTTTCTGATGCGAGAACCCTCATTGTTTGATGCTTTTGATGCCTCCGGTCCATGAAAGGCGCTAAAGAAGCCCGCCTTGCTGTGATCTCGTAGGGTTCCCGCTCGATTGGCCGCTTTGCAGTTGATGCTCTTCAGTTGGGGAACGTAACCCTCCACGAACGACGCCCTATCATATATCATATATCAACCCTAGATGTGATTGAAATACACTGCAAACATCGATGACAAGTTTCCCATCTCTTCTGTATCATCGGACGACCTTCAAGCCTTTCTGATAAGGGCTGTCTCTCCGGTCGTGCCATGCGACGCGCTACGCGCTAGCTCCCGCCCACGCGTATCGTGAGGGCGGATGACGCGTGGTGTTCCCATTCAAGGTACCACACCCCGATTGCGATGCGTCGCGATTTTTATCACGGATTATCGGATCGATTCGTACCCACTGAGAGAGGTAGAGGCACCGCTAGATCCAGCTTAGGCCTCACATTTCGGCTTTTCGATTCCTCCAGGTAGTGCTTTGAACGATTTACCCACCGGGTGGTCGCCACGGAGGCGGCGTCAACCCGATATGTCCCTCCCACCCTAAAGGAGGACCCGGCTGAACAGACCTGCCTCGGTCCATGCTTAGATCCATTCTACGATGCTTCGCGCCCCCTGGAGCTCAGTAAAAACACTAGAGGCACTTTAGAGCACGTGCATTCCGACCCATCCAGACCCCAACTATAGAATTTCGTCGAGACTGACCTATACTTGTGCGAATCAGGGGTCGATCCCCCTTCATCTTGCACCGGTCCGACATCGATGTCCTTCTCCTGCAATCTGCATCGATACATATATCCGTGATGGGGATTCGTCGTCGCTTTCGATCGTCTCACTCTCACAGCTCCACAACCCCATTTCTTGCGAAAGTTCACGGCGCCATCGAACCAGAGCCTAACAAGGCGTCCGTCGAGAACTAATCGCCCTGTAACATTACCACCTATCCAGAGCGAAGACATGAGAACCAAGGTAACAATCTCAGACCCATACTTGAACTGCATTTCGTCCAGAGGGCGTATTTCGCATCTTCCGAGTGTAAGGCTTTTTGTCGAGACCCTTCTGGGCGGATCTGAGATCTAATCCGCCGTCCCGCTTTGACTCAAAAGGAAAGTAGCCATAGTTGGTATCCGCCGCCGGACGGCCTCATCCGGACGCGACTTCTCGCGCTGAGTCGCAGCCATCAGTAGTAAGTATGTACGAGATTCACTTCACACTTTGTTGCCTTTGTATTATGTACAGTCGACCAGAGCGAGTAACCGCCGTTCGTTAATCGTCACGTCTCATATATCGTAGTATGAGCCGAATTCGAATCCGAGCCGACACGACCGAAATTTCAGAACGTCGCTGCCACATTGTTACCAGCCACACGGACACATCAATGCCCTTGATGTCATTTTCCGTAACCAGCAATGCGAATAACCTCCACGAACGAGTCGAGACGAGTCCAGCTTCTCAAACGGTGGAGTTTCACTCGGCTGCCACAAAATCACCCAACGAACCAGGCCGTCAACACCGTACACTGCCTTCTTGGCATCCGGTCGGCGCGGCCTGGTCGGGTGTTGTGAGCACCACAAGCGGTGATTGGATTGAGGAAGGTACGCAAAACGGGCCACTTTCATGTAGGCCCAGTAAAGTATGTACCACACCCCTTCGAACACGGAAGCATTTCAAGCTAGGAAAGCTGTGAAGGCGTGAACACGAACCGAGGTTAAGGGTTTAGCGTCATGCAAGAACGTTGGACGTCCGTGAAGGTCGCACTCCCATTCATTCGTCCTTTCATCCAGTCCAATGGAGTCCTGTATGATGTTACATAGTACAGAGTCAGAGAAAACGCCACAGTTATCGTCCGAACTCCAGGAAACCTACCACACATGGCCAGAACCCAAACACCCGCCCTTCGTTCTCCTTTTTGTTTCGTTTGCGTTAGACTCAACCTCAAAGCCTGGGAAAACGAACACACGAGCCCAAGGTTCAAGAGGCGCACAGCCGCAGATTCGTAGATGTAACGAAAAGGAACAAAGGTTCCCATGGACGGGAAAGAGCTGCGTCAGGCCACAAAACAGCACAGAATTCGGCCCCGAGCGCCAAACGAGGAAGTTTGGGCAGTCACAAAACCCGGATAAGAGCGGGATCCAACCGAACCCGACGCTGAACAGTGGTAGAAATCTTCTATGGACGGAATACTCCGCCATCAACCTTTTGTGTATCCAAATCTGGTTGATCAATATCAAGCGCCCCAAGCGTCCATGTTCAGCGCTCATGCTTCAATGCAAGGTTTGTTTAGATCCCAGTAAATCTCCTTTGTGGGTAAAACGACGTAGGAGACATGTCCTAGTATGCAACGTGTTACCGGGCCCCCATCATGTCATCCACAAGAATATAAACGTTTCTTTGTGGACGTGCACCTCTTCACACTCCTCGATCGCGGAAGTAAAAACGTTCTCCAATTTCACAACACGTGGAGCGCCCTCCCCCCATCAAAAATTTGCTTCCGCCGAGCGTGGGCGGTGATATACGATATCGTGATTACGATGGGATCAGGGACGTCTCTTGCAGTCCCAAGTCAGAAGAACCCTGCGGTGTCGTGTCGCAGGCAAATGTAGAAGCCATCATGACCACACTCCCCTATTCCTTACATCTCTCATGCGGACGTGCTCTAGCCAGCTCCACACGAAGGCCTACAGCCGCAGTCCACCGTAGCAAGCCCACTCCAAACGAACAGTCGAAACGAGTAACCGCCGCAACGGGGGACCATCGTGAATAGCAACACCAACCAATCGAAATGCTTCCGCACCCCCTAATGAAATAGCCACCCGTGGGGCATTTGGTTCCGAAAGGCACCGAGGGTAAGCCGAGATACCACTGAATTGGGGGACGGCATGGAAGTTAAAGCTGTGCACCGGAACTAGACCCACCCCGAGGTCGGTTCCCCCATCTCCGAATGCCCGCAAGACCGAGGAGACCTTTTCCCAAGCGACACAGCGAATGATCGAGAGATTTCCAGGGTACCAAATTTTCGTAAGTTTCGTTCCCACCTTGCAGTGCCTATTCTGAGATGAATCTCGAGTGTGGGAATCGAGACACGAGGCAGGTGAGTAAATCCAAGCTCCGACCGAAATGTGTTGATACCAGAGGGGCGATGCAGGACTGCGGGACACTCAGTGGTCAACATGTGGACAAAGGAAAGATTGACAACTGGTGTGCGACCCTCAAATCCCATGATAGGACTAGCTGAGTCCCCTGGGTTCCCAGCGTGTGTGGAACAAAGGGGGCACGAGCTTGAGAATGATGCCCATCAACAGCTAACCGATTAGAGTGCTTCGCCTTCAATGCGATTGACAAACGGCAGCAAGCCAAAAGAAACCTTAGATTGGTTAAAATAGAGCAAGCTTTCAGCTGCATCAGTGCCTTGTACACACTCGTGGGCGGCAGGCCTAAGATAAGAAAGTGAAGTGCGAACTGCACGAGGAACCGGAGTAACCTCCAGCGCGATCGCACGATTCGAGAGGGCCAGTCAGATGGTGTAACGCCAGGTGACAGCGATTTAGTAGACATTGTTGTACCGGAAAATTCGAAGATCGAGTATGGGAGTAACATATACCGTTGATGGAGACACCGTGGTGTCCACGACGCGCTTAGTGAGTGCCTTGAACGCGTTGAGCGAGTTAAGGATCTGCTAACCTGCCTGATCGAGAATCAGACCAAGAAAATGAGGGGAGGAGAGAGGGGAAGGAAGTATTAAGTCCCAGATCGTCATCATCAGGCGAAGTGTGGTTGGGATTTTACGTTAACAGCGTCACTGAAGTTGGGAAATTGTCGGCTACAATGAATCGCATGGAAATCTTGTGGTTGGCGATTGCCTGAATGAAGATGCAACATGACTGAACGGGTGAGGCTTGGTAGTCGCAATCGCACGTTAAGGGGCGCAATGTATCGCGCGCGTTGCTCGTGCCGAATTCCGATACGACGCCCAAAAACCTCCGCGTAAAAGTCGCTGGAGATACCGTAGGTCGCTGTGGGGTGGGGAAACGCCGAATCCTCGGTGAATTCCACCGTCAACCTCATCTGGGCCGTTGGCACCGACCCATAACGAACGGAAATCAGAGAGGGGGCATTCAATGGATGCGGGGAAATAGACGAAGGTGATTGACATGTTGATCACGCCTAGAGCAGGCACTGGGATCTAAGACTGTCCTAGCGTTAGACCTAGGGTTTCGAAGAAACTTCAACTTACGAGAATAATACAAACCCTGCTTCGAGAGAAGGGCGTGTTTCAACGCACCCTGAATTCCCCGTGACCTTTAGTGGTTTGCTTCTATCGACGATGCCAATGGAGGCGATAATGATACACAGCAAATCGGACGGTCGTTCCGGGGTTTGAAGACCGAAGTCAGCCTTTTCCATCACGACCGATATATCGAGGTCACAAGACAAGATCGCCTTCGGTGCATTTCTCCCAGGTAGCACGGTCCATGGGGGATCGAGCTGTCCCAGATGATGCGGTACCACGGCACGGGAGTTCAACCAGGGGCCTTCTCTTCATTTCCATCATTATTGTGGAGGACGGCCGTGAGATTAGTTCTCTGATAACAGTTGCCGCCGTAGATTCTAAGCTCCTCATCAAGGGTCCTGCGTCTGGGTAATAGGGTGGTTATCTCCGAGACTTTAGGCTAGGACACGAGGTCGATGGATGGTGTGAAGCGGGTCTTGGACGATAAACCATATGTATACTGGTGGGTGCGAGGAGGTACGGCATCGGTTTGGAACCGGAGCTGTAAGGGGTGACCTCAGATAGTGCACAAAGTGCCTCGCGAGTTGCACCTTGCAATGTTGCCGGGATCGCATGTCCTCGTAAATGGTTTGGCGGGTGGTGGCAAAGGTGAATGGAGGGTGGCTTAGGGGTAAAATGATGGCCTCCGGTGTATAATGAGTGTCGAAGAACCCAACAAATCGCGCGTACGTCGGAGAGATGCGTCTTAGAGAGGTGATACTGACGAGCCGGTGTCGGGGTAGGAGAGAGTGCGGGGAGTCCGAGGCAGTGTGCCACTGCCAAGCCTCAGCGGTATCGGTCGGCACGTGCAGACTCAGTTGGCAATAAGCAGACACCGTGACGTCTCAAGTGCGGGGAGAACACATCCTTTTACCATCCCATCGCAATGGTGCAGCCAGCATCCCGCATAACCTGCTCAGCTGCTCGTCTGCTGGCAGACCCAAAACCTCTCCAAAAATTGACCCTGCCAAATGGACGTTCTCTACACCAACACCCACTCGTTAACCCCTCTCTCGTTTCGCAAAACCTATCAACTGTCTCGACCCTTGTTTCTACTTCGCGACTTTCGACCCAAGAAGGCGTTGAGAGACTTCAGACGCGGTCGTTCACATCGACGAGTAGGAACCCTGCTAGGCACCTCCGATCAGGTGACCGCTACCAAAAAGTTGCTGTCACTCGACCCCTTGCAGGTGTGACCGACGATGACTTACCAAGGAAGGGCAGAAAAGCAAACCCTTTCTTGCCATTCCAAGCGTCTAGTTTTGTGGATGCATTCGTAACCACAATTGTTGGTGTCAGTATAAGTGAGTCGTGCAAGCGCAAGCGTGAAGGATCGAAACGAAGCTAATGGACACTCGTACAGTTTTCATTACAGGAACTGCATACCTTGAGTGGTATAAATGGAAAGTTATCACCAAGGTATACTTTACACGCCGCCTTCCAGGGATAGGCGTGCTAAGATGATGCTGTTGAATTTAGATGGAGGACGCCTTCAGCCCCGGATACGACCCTGCCCTTGAACTAGCAATTCACTCGGCTAAGATACGGGATCGAGCGGAACAGGAGCGACAGCAGAGGCCAGACCTCGAACCCGAGATTGGGGACTCGGTGCCATGGACCCAGCATCTCCGACGCAAAGAGCAGGATGCCATCGACCTGATTGTGAAAGGAGAGGAAGTGGGTCGCTACTATGTGTTGCTCGGTGCAAAGGTGACCTCGTGTCCTTCGCCTTCTTGTGGGTCCGATACTTCAACGCCCTCATTAGGGCACGGGGAAAACATCAATGATTTTCGATGCGATGGCATCAATTCAAGCGGAGGGTGTCTCTATCTGTGATGCGCATCCCGACTTGGAGGTTTTCAGGCTGCGGCTGGGTAAGGCTCTCAACTATGAGTTTAACGAGGACTCGCAAGCCTCCTTGTTCCAACGAAGAGACCCTCGGGAAGGTCAGTCCGCCTGATATAATGTATAACGTTGGTGACCGAACAAGTTTCACACTAAAGCCGGTCCCGCATTGGATATTGAGAGGGGTAAGATCTAATATTACCATGGAATGCCCTGTCACTCATATCCGCGCAGCTCTCAATAAGCTCGAGAAAGTGGCTTTGCGTTACAGCCGAAAGCACGGACGCTCACCTGTCTTAATCATTAATAATGTTCATCACTTTAATAATGACAACGAGGGTCGTGACATGCTTCTACAGTTACAACAACGAGCGGAGGCTTGGGCTGCCGGCGGCGAGTTGCGATTCTGTCGTTAGAGTTTGCATGAATACTGAAACTCGTGCCCTGCAGGGACCATGACGATGGTGTTCAGCACGTGAGTACTTCGTAGTGCCAAAGATCCGTGTCCTAATTGTTGGTTTTTTTCATATAGCGATGATTTCTGGCCATTTTTCGTAATGCGTGAATGGTTTCCTCTATTCATTTGGTCACTCTTTAATGGCGTGATACAGGCAGAAACGCCAGTAGGATGCACGTGCTTTCCATCTATGACCTGGACAACAAGGAAGCCATCCAAGCTTCCATGCATATGCGGTGCATCTCCAACCACGAGAAGGAGACCATCGAGACAGTTCGAGAAGCTGTTTCAATCGTCGGCGGACGTCTGTCATACCTAAGTAGGGTGTCAAAGGCGCGGGACATGCTCGAGATGGCAAACCACCTTAAGACCGTCGAGAGAGGGTGGTTGTTGAGCCGCATTGGCTTAATTGAGGACTGTGACGACGACGTTATGGATGAGGTAAGGATTACTCCTGAACCTACATTCGTCGATATAATACATGTTCTAGCAAAAATGGAGTTCGTGCTCTTGGCTTCTCCTGCAAGAGTTCGTAAAGCGGAGGAAGGAGCAAGAGGACGAACTGAGAGAGAAGATCGAAGCCGGTGAAGCCGACGAGTCTGGCTGGACTGACCTACCGCTGCCCACCGTCTCCTACGTGAGTATGACCTTGAAACCCATTCCACTTCCTGGCTAAATGCATGACATGCCAGTATGAGTGCCGGCAGATCATGACGAGGGCGGATTTCATGGAAGGTGCGATTTTCATTCTCATAGTTGAGCATCGTAAACCTATTTTATCCCTGTTTTAGAACTGGACCGGCTGAATATTATCAGCATCGACATCAACCACAATGTCCGCCCTGATTCATTTTTGATCCTTCATGCTGCGCGAGATGTCGTCGAGGAAGAAGGATTCGAAGAGAAGCTGAAATCTGTCAGAGACAGGATCGATGAGATTGAAAGTTTGCACAGGACCAGGGAGTTGACCGTAAGTATCCTGTCACAGCTCTTTTGCCGCAATGCTGAGTATATGCCAGTTTAAGGATGTGGGTAAAGGCGACAGAATCCGCCTGACTGTTGACAAAGGGGGTGCCCGCCTTGTTGAGGATTTGTAGAACCTGTACGTTCGGGCCCTCAGCGGCGTGACAATATCCTTTGCTTATTTACTTTACCGTATATTCATACCCTTCTTTACCTTCTTCGCACAAAAGTGTCGCTCCCGAGAACACATTGCGCGCACATGCTGCCATTGTACCCTAGGAGACTGGACGCGGATGGGGTCTCCATTGCACCAAGCTGGAGTAATGCATGGTGACCTGATAATTATTCATTCCACGAGTGCAAGATTGAATTGTTTGGTAACACCGTGTTCTAGACTCGGAAATGAACCGATACTGGGGTCGTGTTTCACGAAGACAAGCATGGCTGGCGTTTCTGATGGGGCGTTTAATCGGTATGCGGCCGACGGTCTGTGCACGGTTGGTTCGCTTACGGATGCTCGCTCGCTCGTCGCCTCTGAGGATAATGGAGAGGAGGAGGGACGAGCACATTGCTCGATACCAATACACGCTTTTGTTATTCCCCTGACCGTGCTCAGGCAACTTTGAATGAAAAATTGACCGCCGCAGTGCTCTCCATGACAACTCATTGAAGGGTGGACACACAGCTGATCACCTCGAGGATAGCAACTGCAACCAACGCCCTCCTTCAAGTTTTCATTCACACACTCTTTCGCTGCCTTTCTTTTTTTTATTTGTATTTTCATTCTTTGAGAGAGCGAATCCCACAGGATTGGATTATCGGAAGCAAAGGGGGATGACCAAAAAGGGGATAAGCACAGTTAGGTAAGCAGATCATCCGGCTACCTTCATCATTTCTCGTGGGAGTACGTTGTTCTCCGTGGTTTGTCCCCCCCTTCGAGGTTACACGCGGTCGAGCGGTGGTCGCCATCTACACGAGGTTATCGCGTTCCCCAGGGTTATCATATCACTCCCCGCTAGTCTCTTTCCTCTGGCCTCTGTCCTCCAACCGTGATATCCAGGAACGCCGTCGTGACCACCGTGCCCCCATACCCCCAAAACATTTCTTAACGCGACACATTCCCCCTACGCTCCCCCCACGCCCTTCCACGACATCTTGTGCTTATTACATGGTCTATATGCTCACGAATGTCACGTCAGAATAATAGCCCAGACCCCAGTCCAGTCCATCCAGAGTCAACCTCGCCGGTCGACAGGAACTCTGACTCCCCTGCCGTCTCATCTCCGTCTCCCCATGGCCATCTCAAGAGGGAATCAGAAAGTTCAGAAGGTTACCCTTCATGGCTTCCAAAACGACCACCAGTCCCCGCGCCCGCTTCAACCGTTCAGTCGTTCGTCGGCGCCTTACTTCCCGACCCCGGACCCGTCGAACCCGTCATAGTTGGGCGCAAGCCAACCCCACGATCTATTAGGATCGTTAGTGTGGCGGATTCTCAGAACGAACGGGATGGCGGGCGTAGGGAGGCAACGGATCAAACACGAATCAGTCAACCCGGCCATCTTCGTGTATGGTCGCGCGCTACCACCACCGGCATGTCTCCGACCGCGTTTTCCACGCTTATAGGACAACCCGGGCTTGTTCCAAAGTTTAATACCAATGGTCTCAACCTTCAACTTCTGCGAAACCCTTCTCCTTTAGCTCGTCTTCACTTCTATCTACTTCCAATTATCACCTTCTACCATATTCCGTTGCAAACTTTCTTTGATTTCAACGCTGTATACGTCCTAATTCAGTGAGTCGCGTTTCCTTTATTGTTTCATCATTGTGGCTAGTTGCTGACTTTCTCCTATCCGCTGCTTAGAGTCGCTAGATTTCCCAATCCTGCCGCTCCTGGTGTTCCTGGGTCTGGAAGGAATTGGGCTCTTGGCGCAGCTGCGTACATCGCTTGTTGGGCTGCTTGGATCGTCGCAGTCTTCCTTGTATATGAACTCGTTTATTCCTTCTATCGGCGTTGGAGAGTTAGTAAGTCACGTTTCACCCTCCCCGACACCGCGATCTCCTTTCTGATATGGTATGGTTCCTTTAGAACGCCCCCTAATTATTCCCATTTACTTGTCCTCCCCCGCATTCAACCTAGCATCCATGACTTCCTACAACACCTACAGCTTCTTACGACACATCCGATCTACAGCCTGGGACCCAGAACGCGGTGGAAGCATCCGTGACGGTATTGCCGAATATTGCTGGTATCTTTCTCAAAACACTGCCAATGTCGCCCTTCTCCTGCCCAGAGCAGGTCTATGTCTGGCTCTGCTTTTGACTTTTTCATCCTCGCAACCTGGGACGCTGGCGCTTGCTGACTCTGGGAGCATCCGCCGCGATCGGACGTTTTTCAATCCCCAGAATGGAACATTGTCTGGTTACGCGGTGGGTGTATTGATTGCTAATGCTGCTTGGACGACTTGGCGGACTTTGGTTTGGCTCTGTGCTTGGTACGCTTGTTATCTCCGCCGTCCATTTGGAGATCGGCGGTTCACTGACTGTGACCTATAAATAGGCTCGGCCTGTGGATTCTCAGTGGACATGGCTGCGCCGGTCTTTGTGGTCCTCGTTTCAGATGGCAGGAAGAGGAGGCGGAGAAGAGAGCCTCTGTATACACTGTTGAAGACGTTAATGAGGCGGATGCCTTGCCTTGGTCATGGCGTGATGGTGCCCACGACCGGGTTATGGAAGCCTACAATTTTTGCAAGACGAGCAAGTCAAATAAAGCAGGAAAGAAGGCGCTTTCGGATATCCAGGAAGCGTCGCTTCCTTTCTCGGGTGTGGAAGAGGTTTTGGCCGCTGTTGGCTTACCAACTTCGCCCCAACCTGCCCGAAGGGGCGCTCTGACGGAGGACCTGTTTGAGAATCCTGAGCAGGACGCCTCACCCACCGAAGAGATCAGTGATAAGGCACTAACGAACCCCGTCCCCGAGTTTTCGAGTGTCATTCCTCCCGTCAAGGAGAGGAGCCCTCGTAAACCCGCCCCTTCCGGCCCCTTGACGTCTCTACCTTATCCTTTCGTTGGTCATCACGGTGCTCAAGTCTCCTCGGAGGAGCAGGTTCCCTTCCCACCTTCACCCCGCCATCCCAAATCCGTCGAGAGCCTGAAGCGCAGCCAACACGGCCGAAGCAGTCGACAGGATTCAAACAAGGAGAACGTTGAGGAGTCTGATGTTGTCACCAACGACGAGGTTGAGGAAGATGAGCTCGAGGGCGAGGAAGACGTTGACATTGAGGTTGAAGAAGCTTCCGATAGGAGGACTTCCGGCTCGATGTCGAGTCTTGGGCACCCGATCCCCTCGCGCTATCCCTTCCAGTACCGACGACCGCGTGGTGGGAGCAGCCTTTCCTCGCAATCGCGATCCCATATCACTCCTCATTCCCACAACTCACGTTCCACTCCCTCGCGATCGACGCAGTCGACTGGGAATGCGGAGACCAGCGACTCACCATGGTCTGCCGGTAACAGTTCCCCTCGCTCACGCGACAGTGCTGGTATCCCCATGCCACCTCGTCACCCAAATGTTCAGCAGAGGAGAGGGAGGACCGGAACCGTACCTGCACTTCTCGCTTCTCCGACCCCCGCCTACCACAGGACAAGGACAGAAAGTGGTAGCACGTCGGGTTCTCCGTACAACCCCTCCCCAGTCTACGAGTCTAGTCAAGAAGATGATAACGAAGAGGAGCGGCGCATCGAAACCCCTGAACCTGAAGGGTCTATTGAGGAAGCTGAGAGAGAGGACAGCGTCGGGTTGCTCTCAGCTGGTCCTAGTCCTCGAACTTCCTTGATCGGTGGGATGCGGCATTGGCCAAGTTCGAGGAGCCGACATGGATCTGCAGGTTCGCAACAAAGTCGGTCTCCCTCTGTGTCCACACGATCACGGACACAATCCCTCGTTCAATCCCTCGGTGTCCTCTCACATGACTCACGCTCACGCGCGCAATCACTGATCCAGTCCATTGGTGCCGCGTCACAATCCTCGCTAGATTTGGTGAGGTCGAGGGCTCATTCTATTGCACAATTCTCCGACTCGCCACACTACTCAAGTCACTCGGATGTGATACCGAGCAGTCCGGAGAACAACACGTTCGGGCAACCGATTAGGACCGATCGGACTAGAAGAAGTGAACCACGCCTTCCTGACCCACACAGGTCGACAGAGGATGTTGATGTCATTTCGAACGCAGGGTCCGGATCGGGGTCTGATTCTCTTTCGCAGTATTTATCCCCACTGCCGGTGCCAAGTCCATCGAATAGGTCGAGGGTTGCATCATCAGCCGCGCGCTCCGATGCAGGAACTATCATGGCTCCTGTGCGGGTGAGGATGGATAGTCAGGCGGCGCCCATTCCAATTCCAGGGAGGCAGCAGGCATTCCTCACTGTCCCGGAGGAGCACCCAGACCTCAGTTCTGTACCCCAGTCCTTCATCACCGCCCCTGCTACTGTCGTGGGGAGCACGACGACCGGAAGCGAGGAGACGATGCCAGGACAGATCTCGAGCGGAATGCATCCCGAAAGACAGTTTGATCTTGCTGCCCGGCCAATGTGAACGTTGGATATCCATCCTGGTTGTTTCTGATTGCGTTTTTGCTCTCTTGACGGACGGAATGCAGGAGCCATTCGGACATGCGCGTTTGGAATAGTCTGCTTATTTTTCTCGTCAATTTATCTCTCTCACCAGCATTTACTGCTTTGCACCGTTGTTTATTCCTTATATTGCAGATTTCTTGTGTCTTGCTTTTTCAATTTGTCGTTTGCTTTGTACCCTACAGCTGTTGATACATCTCTTCCCCCATCATCCTTCCAGGTTTTCTCCTTTTTTCTTCCCTCTACCCACATCCACTCTGCTTACAAGACCTCACCTTACCGCCGTGGTTTATTACGAGTTGGTACTAAACACAAATGCTTATGCTTATGTTTCCAGAGGAGTGATCTACCGTGGGAATTGGGTTCAGGCACCCGACCGGCCGGTGACGCCATAACCGGCATTTGTATCCCGCTCCCCGACGGCACCCACAACATCAGATCTACACCCCTCCGCGCACTCGTCACTTAGCCTTCATCATCGTGTTGGTTCCAGAAAGTACCTTCCTCGTTACGTCTCCCAACCTCCCTCACTTGCTTTTCAGCGGTGGAGTTCAAGCTTAAAGCCTTTCCGCTTCGTGGGGCTTCATCAGCATGGTGCACAGGCCTGCGGACTCGAGGCTTCTGGACAACCTGCTTTTCCAGGAGAAAGAATACTCCAAGCAGCTGGGAAACGTTCTGGAGACTTCTCAAGCGTCACTTTCGTCGTTTTCGGCGTACGCTTCGGCGTCTGCGCCTCCGATATCTCAGGTAATCCTGGCCGTCGCCGGCGCGCTGGCAGGTGCGGATGAGGCATCACAGAAATACCTTGAGGCAGTTGACGAATGGAGGGATCAGTTAAAGAGGCTCAAGGAGTTAGAGTCGGAGGTCGGGAACATCATGCGGGATAGGGAAATCTTGTGAGTCCCTTTCTAGCCCTTCGCACTTACGTCGTTGTCCCGCTTCATCGATGTACATGGGCACGGAGTTCTTATCAAGAATTTCATTGTTTTACGGAGCACAGGGTTACTCGGCTGATCAAGGCTTCGAAGCAACAGAAACCAACTAGGGAGGCCTTCATCAGTGGCAGTGGCTCATCGTCTTCGCTTGTGTTCGGGGAAGGTTCCTCAAAGTTGAATGTGGCGCAATCACAACTTCAAGCTTGTGAGACTCAGCTAGCGAACAAGGAGCGTGAGCTGGAAGTGTTGCGGTTGGGTACTATCCGAGTGGGGTTGCACGCGAGGTGTACTGCTATGGTGAACTGCGGGTGGTCGTGGGGTGAGATGGGAAAAGAGGGTTTGAGAGCGTTGGAGAGTTTGGATACTATGACAAATGGCCATTGTGAGTCATGGTCACCTATCCAATTCCGCCCTGTCTCAGTCCCTGTCCTAGTTTCTCCGCCACATTCACCTAGGTTCCTTGCTTCCTCCAAGCCTCTACCTGACCCAGGCGATGCACCCTCAGACCTCTCGTCCATCCTCCCTTCTCATTCCGCTTCGCAGATCGCACTCGTGCTTCCACCAGGACAACCTGACCTCAAGTCTTCAGATACTGGGCACTCTATTCCTGGATCTTCACAACCGTACTCACTTGCGATCCCGCCAGCGCACTCCATTCCCGAACATATGTTCCCAACCGGTACCGAAGCCCTTCCTCTTCCCTCAGTTGAGGAAGATTCCGGCAGTGATGATCACGGGCCCTTGGAAGTGGTCGAGAACGATCGAATTGCAAAATTACGGGAGCCGAAGAAACGGAAAACCAAGTCGAAACGGCGGTCCATAATCAGGATGGCTGAGAAACCTCTGCTCCCGAACGGTTCACCCGTGACGAAATACAAAACAGAAAAGGATGGAAATCGGAAACACGGAGTCTTTGGGACCATTGCCGGCCTGTTCACGAAAAGCGGTTCCAAGAAGAGTCGGACATCGAGGACGTATCGAAACTTGGAAGGCGGTTCTTCGGACGAAGATAGTATCAGGTATCTTGCCGTTTCCCCTTCGAAGCAAGAAGTGCAACATACGGGCCCCACTGGTGAAAGGTCGAAGAAACGCAAGAAGAACAGGGCATCCACCCTCGACCACCCTGCGTTCGAAAGTCATGGCTGGCCGTCGACTGCAGGCAAGGGAAAAGCGAGAGCTGCGTCGCTCGATCATGGCCGAGGGGTGTTATTGGCTTCTGAGGATTACTCACGTCCACCGAGAGTGATCACTCGTCGTCGAAGCTCTTCCCAACCTTATCTCCCCCTTCCCACTGAAGGCGCGTCTTTGTCTCGCGACAATTCTCTGACTACGTCTGTTATGAGCAGCATGTCAGCCCCACCAGTATTGAATGTTAGTCGGGCCCCCATCCACAGGAGACGTTCCACATCTGGCGTTGCCCACGCACCTGCAAAGACCAGTTCGCATCGCCGGACTGTCTCGGGAAGCTCGGGACCTGTCAACCCAGTCCATCCTCAAACGAACTTGATGAGCATCGTGGAAGAAGCGGTTAGGGTTAACCGGGAGGCGAGGATCTCGATGAACCCAAACAACAGGCTGGAATCGATTAAGGCTCCCCCACCTGCCAGCGAAGTGTTGAAACATGAAGCCGAGGTGATACAAGCGAACACTCAGCCTCCTCCCATACCTCAAACTTCCTCACCGAAGCCTACCAAGCCGAAAAACTTACCCCCTTGTGGTCCGGAGAACCCAGTGATCAAACAGGTCCCTCTAACGCAGCGGAATGGGGACATTGGCTCTCCGGAGACTACAAACAAGGAAACTTCCCCACCAGTAGACAAACTCCTCCCAGTGAAAACTCCTCTGAAGTCCGCGTTGCGGAACTCCAGCCGCACCCCCTCCCCTAACCCTTCAACACTACGCCCCTCCGTATCCTCTCCCCCACCTTCTCAGCTCATCAGTAGGATATCAGAAACGCCCGAAGATGACACCGCCTCTATCTCCTCCTACGAAACCGTTCATGAAAATCTCGATTCCCGCTCAGATTCGCCGCCCGCGCCACCGGTGCCTCCAAGAGATCTGGCAATCAATACGGGAGTCGATAGCGACCTTTCTCACGGTACATCTTCTACTGCCATTGCGTCTATCGATAACGGTGTCCCTTCGCGCCGTAAGAGCGTGAGGATGTCATTACCTCCCACGTATTCGATAACTCCCCCAGCGAGAGAGGACTTGGAGGTGGAGAAACCGCCATGGTCCCCACCTCGTGATAACGCTCGAGAAGAGGCTCCCTGGACTTCGAGGAACGGAAACGTCGGCGAACGAGACTTTTGGGAAGACTCCAGCGACGAAGGCGTGGAGTATAGCACAGCGCGCAGACTGCTGAGCAAGCTCTCTGGACGACATTGAACCTCCAAAGTTTAAAGCTCTTTATTTCCTATTCTTTATATCGCGTCTTGTTATCGCTATTCCACACTTTTCTACAGATATGACCATCAACAGGTTATTTCGGTTCTGTTCCTTCTCATTTTCCATTCCCCCTCCTGTGTGTATTTCTTGCGCCTAGCTTTTTTCTTTCTCCCGTAGTATAGTGTGCGTACCTCTACTATCTCCCAGCTGTTACTTAGAAGCGGGGATTCGAATAATTATGTAATCATCTCACTTTGAGGTTATCCTCAGTCCGATCCGTCTTTGACCCCCAGCCACCATCGTCGTCGCGGAAGGAGCCTCCTGATATTTAAACTCGTCCACCTCCACTGATAACCTCTGTATCATGTCTGACAACGAGCAGAACAAGGAACAAGTACCCAAGCAGGAGGATGGTGCTGCGCCTATCAACATCAAGGTACGCCCTCCCTTTCGACATGTCAGTGGCACAAGCCGACTAGTGAATGCTGACAATTTCTGCTCCAATCTCGCGTCTTTTTCCTTGGCGGTGTCGGATCTGCAGGTTTTGACGTCCTCCGGAGAGGAAGTCTTCTTTAAAATCAAGAGGAACACGAAGCTATCGAAGCTTCAAGCAGCTTACGCCAACAAGGTTGGAAAAGACGTTGGAACCATCCGGTACGTTCAAAACAGCTGTCTGGGACCCCATTTGTGCACGACTTGCTTCTTACGTGGTGGTTTTCTCCGTACCTCTCAACTTGACCCCGCGCGGGCGTGCCATTTGGGATTCGTAGGTTTTTGTACGACGGAAATAGGATCAACGATGATGACACACCCGCGTCGTTAGAGATGGAGGACAATGGTCAGTACGACCCCTCACTCCCCCCATTAATCTCCCTCTTGTTGCTTCATGCTGACTTGGATTCCTTCGTTGGTGGTCATACAGACACGATCGATGTGATGGTAGAACGTCCGTGGTTTTATTATCCCGCTCCCCTCGTTCATCGCTTACTGACACGTTGTTCTGAACAGAGGTCGGAGGACATTGATAAGGTTCCAACCCCATCTCTGTGTTGCTCGCCAGCTGCCTTGTTATCGATGTACCTATGTCCTACACTTTATCTTTACCGCTTTGTCGTCTGTCCAACCTGCAATCACACCCGCAACACTAGCAGCCACCTGACCACAATCTGTGCGAGAGGCGACTATCCATTTCTCAAGATTGATGGGCTGCATCTCGCCCCACTATTCGGGTCATCTGTGGCTGTATGAACGCGGCCAGCATTGTTGTCTCAGCGTGAGTCACGGGCAAGCTCAGCGCCTGTAGACTCAAAGAAAGAACCTCCCTTTTCTTACCTCGATGATTGTTGCGATGTCTGTACGGGTTGCTAGTAGCCGGTTGAGAACTCGCTCATTGGTGTCAGCCGAACCTCGGGAAATCTAAACCCGGCCACAGAGTAACATACGCGGAAATTCTCTCACCTTATGGGGTAATTTCTGGCCAAGCGTCATTAGACTATACATTACAGCGAGACAGATGGTATTGTCCAGTTCACGAGACTCGTAGTGCTACTCAAATGTTATGAGAGACAGTCTATTTACTACCAAACGTACGTTCCGTGTCGACCTGCGTGAATCAGCACCACAAGATCAACGATTAAGTGCCGCATTCATCTCCAGACCCTCATACTTCTCGTGCTTTACTATATACTTAGTCGGCCAAAAGGGAATGTAGACAACGATCGCCAAGAGTAGGGGTAATGTATCTAGGGCGTAGAGGAAGACTGTGTTTCATGTAAGTTGACGCAATACAAAGGGAACACTCCAAGTCTGGGGACTTGCCTTCGTGAGTAAGCAAGTAACCGTGACGTCCCTGAGAAAATTCTACAACACGATAGATACAGCGAACCTACACGGGAGTTTGAATGTTGGCGATTGCGGTAGGATGGAGACGGACTTACGGAGATAAAGGCGGAAGAAAAGTATAATACCCAAATGAGAATGACGCGGGGCTTGTGCGTTGGGGATGTCTTATTTGATTTGATGCTAATATGACTCTTGATCAAGAGGAGAGAGAAAAAACCATAGGACGTGGCTTGAAGGATAAGGCCCACGAGAACGACCTTTTGCCCGGTATTTGCTAGTTTTTCTGAGGTTTGAAGGCCACTTCCGCCAGCCTGTCAAAGGGTGAGTTTCATGAGCATCCACAGCACGCATATATCCAGTTGAAAAGGATGATACGAACCTGTAACAAGAAGGTGAAGACATCGCTGATGATGAATATCTTTGCTAACTTCTGGGGGTCCATGACCGAGTGTTCCGCCCCGACGAAGGAGATGAGACGGCCGTAGGTAATGTAGTTAAAGGCAAGAAAAGTGGCTGGCGCGCAAATGATAAATAGTAGCTCCGTGGCAAAGAGGCCGATACTGTTTGGGTTGTATTCTGCCACGTATCGTAGAACGAAGCCTAGTGCTTCGACTGAACCAAAAAGGGGGTTATGTTCAAGATATGGCAGGGAGTATCAGGCGAGGGTGCCTCACAAAATGAGCCTATTGGCAGGCACAATGCCCACCATGCCTTCGATGTCATAACCCTGAGCACCAGTGCCACTGCAGTTATTGCATATACGATTGCTGCTGCGAGTGCAAGGGCATTATTGGGGTGGTACCCTGTGGGTTCGTCAGTGGCTTGAATATGGTGGAAAGGACGACAACGATATACCGAAGACACGTTCAGCGATGCTCAGGTGCTCAGTCGATGCCATGAGGGAGGAGGTAATGAATTTTCGTGACGACAAAGCCTACTTTGTTTTCCGTTCATATAGCGATCCAGTATCGTCGCCGAACTGCGGAAACCCTGGCGACAGCGTAAGCACCTCATCGTACTGATTAGCTCCGTTGTGCATGGGGCGGAGGCGGGTTCTCAGATCTCATCACCTACTCATGAATCGAATACGAGAGTCCTCCCCAGCACACAATTGGCTGCGATCATGAGAAGGAAGAAAGGTGTCCCCAAAGCTGCGCAACCCCTCAGTTCTATATGCCCTAGTGAATCGCTTGAGCAATAGGTCCCACGCTGGTAGACGGAGGGAAGACATACTGTTTACGGTGTGTGACGACCGCAGCAGATCGTCGGGGCGGGTCGCGCGCTTATTTTACATTCTTGCAAATCTTCATGACGAGGTTCACTGCTACAGCCTCTTTAATCGGTCGCCGATAAGCTGATGGTCGCTGCGCAGTGTGTTTGATTTCTCTGTGCTTATGAGATGTAGCTAGACACCTACCACAATTGAGATCCCGGAAGTCCCGGGGGGGCACACAAGATGGGCACACAGGACATCGTGACCGCGTCGACCTGCCTTGTAGCAATGAGAGCCCAAAAGTCATGCTCGTGCTACAGGCATTACCAGGTTACACTATCGTTCACTTGTGATACTCGAGTTGGTTTCAAACGTTGGCCATTGAAACCAGAGTTTCTGGGGGTACCCACCCGGTCCAACAGAAGTATTTCAGTGACTGTTGTGCGTGCTTAGACCAAAAACCCTAGATGCTCCAGTTTCCGGTGCTGTTGTCAGTAGCACGAGTTCGACGTAGGTACCACATATCTGGATGAAGAATGGGCTGCTGCCAGTGTGGGAGCAACGACACGCGTAATGCCGAAGTGATCGAGGAGCCCTATCACTCAGCCAGCGACCGTGGTGTGGCTACACATGCAAGATTCTCCTCCTCCAATCAAGCGCATAAAGCTCGAGTCTCCACCTCCAGGGTTATCTCATTCGAAGGACGTTCTTTCACTAGAGAAGGAAGAAGAAGAGGAAGAGGATGTGGACAACCAGTGTAGTATCTGCCTGCAGCGACTGACCGACCGCACGCTGATTCCACGCTGTTCGCACGAGTTCTGTTTCGAATGTCTGGTGATTTGGGCAGGTGCGTCCGTGTTAAGCTCGCTTTGTTGTGTCTCTTTACCTTTGAAAAATCACGCCACAGATCAGTCTCGTCGATGTCCGCTCTGCGCTCAAGGAATTGGAGAATACCTAATCCACAACGTTCGTTCCAAATACGATTACACGAAGTACTTCCTGCCGCCTCTTCGGAGCGGTTCACCTGTTCTAGCGGTCGGGGGTTCCAGTTCTTCGAACCAGAGACGTTTGACCAGAAGAGAACGGCAGTGGGGTCAGAGAGAGCGTCGGGAACAGGAAGTGCAAGACCAGTTGGAGCGGTCTATAAAGAGGCGGAAGTGGGTATATAGACATAACCTTTACGCGAAGGTAAGCGTCAGCTGAGGCAACACATCCTGGCACCATCCACTGACTGTTGGTCCCAATAACAGCACGTCGCCTCAAACGTGTACACGCGATACAGACCTTTCCCTACACCAGCTCAGTTTGCGACTTCTTCCGACTACATTAGTCGAGCGACATCCTTCCTGCGGCGCGAGTTGCAAGTGTGGCCGAATCTTGACATCGAAGTCAGTCTTTCGAATATTTCGTCGTTTCTATTAACGTGCTCTGCTCACTTCATAGAAAGTTCTTGACGACCTTCACCTTATCGATTATGAAATCCTTGGACATCCGCTCTGAGTCGGCAGTGAAACTTCTCTCTGAGTTTCTGGACATGGACCAGCCCTATATGGAGGGCCACCCGCATCCCAACGCGGAGCATTTCGCCCATGGTATGTTTCCCTCCTTGCCTGCTACCCATTTGCACCTATTTTCATTGAATTTCGCAGAAATGTACTCCTATCTACGGTCTCCTTTTCGTGATTTGTACGTGTACGACAAGATGGTTCAGGTGAGAACAATTCTTTTAGTTCTCCATTTTGGGTGTGTTACATACACCCTTCTCCGGCTTCCCTATTCACCTGATTCTTCCGAATAGTATGATGAACCGGAAGATTTTCCAAGCCGACGCCAGCAACAAATTCGTAGAGACGATACGGGGGCAGCATTTCGACCATGTTCTCCTTCGAGATATAATAACTCACTCTCGAGAAGACCGGATGGAAGTTGTGAGGACGATTGGCGACGAAGGACTTGCGGAGCGCCTTCTGAGAGGGGACGAAAGCGCAGCAGATCTAGGTCTCATGACAAGGAGAGGGTTCGGCGATTACGAGATCCAGGTGCTGATGAGAGCACATCACAGAGAGATCGGTCAGAGAGCCAACGTCCGGCCAGCTCCTCAGGGCCATCATCACCCACACCATATTCCCAGGTTGTCAAGGGGAAAGGAAAGGCGATGGACTTGGATGAAGTTGCGAACAGCCCCGGCCCTCCCACCAGCGGAAGCGAAGTTGAGAGGGCAACCATCGATAAGGAAGCTGGGGACGCTCAAGTTTGTGAACTCCCAAATACGGAACACATGGTCATTGGCGATTCCATACGTGGAAATCGAGATCGAAGGCCGAAAGCACTCACTCTACGTCAATCTGTCCAAGCTCATCTGTCTCTACAGAAAACCGAACCGCATAAGGTTAGTCGCCCTGCCGCTGGACCCGAGAGTAGGATCTCCGGGCCGGGTCTCCGACATGGTCGTCCCTCTTTGTTTGAGCGGATCTCCGGAATGGAAGGAGTCCCCCATAGTCAACTCGTCTCCGTTTCTGCTGTTGATATCTCTGCCAGCCCTGATCACGCACACCCCCTACGACCTGCTGCGGTGCAGCCAGAGCGATTAGGGGTAGCTAGCAGCAATATCAACCCCACCGAAGAAGGCACAATCGACATCGATAACCAACGCCCTGATCTCATCTCGAATATCATTCGCCAGGATAATTCAGCCACTCAAGCCGACCGCCCCGATCGGCCCCCCCGAATCAATGCCGAGGACGTCTTGGAGCGCACTCGTCTTAGGCTTGCCAAAATGAAAAACGTCGTGGTGGCTGGTATTCCTCCGACCGCACCCACACCACCTGCCATACCACTGGACCCTTCGACGCCGGCAGGGGCTATTCCCCTCGTTCCTGTTGTTGCGACCCTGAGGAACAAGCTGTTAGAGAGGCTAGAGAGTGAAAGGAAGCGTGCGATCGGCGCCGCTTCTGGGGAACCGGAAGTTGAACCGGTTGCTGGGAACATCAGCGAGGACTCTCTGAAGGCTGAGCTTAGAGCGCGGAACCAACTACGCGCGCGATTAGTTGTAGCGAAGGCTGACCGTCATGTGGGCAATTTAGAACCTTAGGGACATCAACGTCTAGTCCGTAGCGTCAATCAATCGAACGTTAGGCATACTGAGAGATCGCGCAAGCTGACAATGTATTCAGGACAGCAGAGGGACTAATCACTATGTATGATACACAAAGGGCTACCACAATACTACTTATGCTACGCCTGCTGAAAACGAGATCCTAGTAGAAACGGTCTCCGCAGGAAAATGTAAAATGTAAAGTATGGTAGGAGGGATAAAAGAACACATGTAGGTAGATAGTAAGCTAGGAAAAAGAAAGAAAAAAGCAGGCGAAGGAGACCGAGGGTATTACCGGGCACGAGGTAGTGAGACTAGATGCTAATGGAGAATTATAGATGATCCGAGCGTAATGATAGGAGGGGAAATCGGAAGCAAGCGATGGTCGACGAAACGATGAACGGAATGACGAGATACGGCAAAGCAGACAAAGCAAAAAAGGAGTGTAGGTGTACTAAAGTGAACAAGTGCATTATGAAGCGACAGGAGCTGAGAACCGAACAGACACGCAAAATGTAGGTGTCGCCTGTCTAGAAACCCCGGGGTCCTGGAAGGTACCAAATGAGAGCGAGAGGGACAGGAGGATTTGTAATGTCGATGGTATCAGGGACCCCCCGTGCGTAGGTGGTTGATGTACGTGACTTGATGCGCACACGCACGGGTGCCGACGGGGACTAGACAGAGAAGGTGAGAATGAGGGATGGGAGTAGATACACTGATGATGATAACTTTCGTGAATGAGCGTGAATCTGAAGAACCACAGTCGAAAACAAGAGGAGGGTAAGATAAGATAAGAGTAAAGCAAACGCGATCCGCGCTGGATATTGCCCAGCAGTATTATCGGTCATCAAAAGAGTGTTGGAGTATAAACTTGTTGCGGGAATAATGGGTGGGAGTTATTCGATAGCGGATGGGAGGGAGGGGGAGTAGATCCGCAGTCCCGAATACTACGGATCGTTAAGTTGTGGATCATCCGAATGCCTTCGACCTGCACTAGTGCGAGGATGCGAGGAACGGGAAGGGGAGGGGAGGGAATTATTTCGCGACGATCGGATTGGATCGAACCGTGCCGCCGTCGACCGATTTGGGACTCTACCGCCTGCGTGCGATTCCGATTGCCTTGGGGTACGCTCAGGTTCAGGGCTCCGGGTAAGCTCAAAGTTTGGAGGAAAGCTGTCGGATGATAACCGCCGTGAATTGGGAGACGTTGTGTAGTTCGGTCCACGCCAGGCACTCGTGATTGGTAACACCGTCTCCGGCTCCCATTGGGGTTGCGGCTCCATTGTGAAGGGTGGGGGGAGTGTCGTGGTGGGTGATGTCGGAGGCAAGCCGGTCAATGATCGACGGAATGATGGGACGTCTCGGAGCGACGGCAGACCTGTTGGGGGGTGATCAGATGAGGGAGACGGTAATCCCGTCTGGACCAAAGGGGGCAAATCCAAGGATTCCTCTTGTTGTGGCGGTTCCCTCCCCTGAAGCTGATTGAGGCGTGGATGACGAGTTTCTGTCGCCAACGACAATCGGCGCGTCGGACTAATGGGTAGATGGGGGAGACCCCCTCCAGGCGATATTGCACGTCTTGGATGGACGTCCGAAGGACCACCGGATTCAAGAGGAGAGTCCAAGATGGAAGGACGTGGGTAAGCGTCAGGGCGACCAGGAATGGCAAGCGGAGACGACCAATGGGGATCGTGGACGCTTCCCGCGCTTGTGGATTGTGGACCTGTTGAATGGGCAGGTAATGGATATGAGAGGAATGGTCCAAATTGCGGGGGACGATCGAGTCTCTGGGGTGAGGCGTTCTGCCCTTGCGGACGTCTTGCCTTCTGACGCTGATTCTGTTACGGAAAGGGATGTTAGCGAACTCCAACGGACCATATGACAGTACAAAAAGGCGCGTGCCTGAAACCAGATCTAAACTCGAAATGTGAGTTTGGGGGCATTTACGAGAGAGAACAATTCAAAACGGACCTGCACTTTCCGCGCACTTAACCCGATTTGACGACCCACCTCTTCCCTCATAGCTGTAGTAGGAAAACGCGACTAATGAACGTGTCGATCAGAAAAGGGTCGTTGGTTGGAATGGGTAGGATGACGGAAAGGGGACGGACCTGGGCCAAGAGGGCATGAAGGACGGCGGATTGGTGGGGCGTGGTCAAAGTCCTCGTACGCTTCTTCTTTGGTGGGAGGTCCTGGGGCTGGTGCTGCCCGACAAGTTGACTCGAAGAAGGGCCGCTCTCCATCTCGGTATCGGCAGCGTCACCCTGGGATGAGCTGGACGGACTGTGCATTCTGCGATCTTGACTCGCCTCAAATGGACGGTGCCGGGGGGATGTAGAAGCAGAGGGGGGTGAGGGGGCATGCGAAATGCCCGGTTCGGCCTGTTGTTGTTGTAGGTGTTGGTGTAAAGAGGACACCAAGGGAGAAGAGGTAGGGTGTGGGACGGAGATGGTGGCGGAAGGATCGACGGGGGAAGTTCCTTGAGAATTAGGGGTACGTTCGGGTCGTGAAGAGTAAGGTAAGGAAGAGGAAGTATCAGGCGGGATCGGAACGGGAGGGGAATGGGAGTCGCGAGCGGGGCTCGTTGGCGACATCAAGCGGTGCCCAGAGCACGGAGGTGGGGAAATAATAGACAACAGCACAACGAGACGCAGGAATGAAACGCGACGGACGCTCAGACTGTGAACATAAAGCTGAGGTCCACACCGTGGCGGTGGAACGGAAGAAACGGTGCCCCAGGTTACAAACCTCGCGTTCGTAACATATTAGCTGTTTCACAATTTGACTAAGGGAGGGTGTCTTATGACAGCTCTAGACCGTCGTAACGATCCAATCCTGCCTTTTCCGATGGGCCATCAATGCCGTTGGGCGATGATGCTTTACTGTAAGCATCTTAGCCGTAGCATCAAGGCATTCCGGGAAAATTGATCTGATATGACACGGTGTACATTAGCTCAATTCCGATAGCTGCTCCCACAAGGTATACACGAGTGTTTTCATATCACCTCCCCTTTGTCTTTCGTGTGTTGGTGGTGAGGCGCGTGTAAGCACACGAGGATGATGATTGAGTCAGAGGAGATGAACCTGACAACGGTTGCAGGCGCATTTCATTATGCTACGGCGGTGGCGGCGATCATCGTTGTTCCCGTTTGAGGGTGAGGCATATCTCTCTCTCTCTCTCTCTCCATCGCAGCTCTCTTGAGGCCTACTCTCCCGTAAGTTGTCATGAGAGGCGGGTGGCTTGGGTATACTTTTAAGAGAGCTTCTAGCGCGGCGGTTGGAAGTTGGTCGTTTTCCCGTACAAACCGAAACAGTTGCTGTCGGGTCTCGGATAACCTGATGGGGATAATCATTCGTATAGTGGGTGATAATGAAGCGCTACACTCTCGGATCACTTCCCAGCGGGGGATTCGGATATCCCGCCCATGTCCGAACAAACTCCTTATGGATGCTGTACATGGCATCATCAGACGGGCGAGTAAAGAGTAGTCGAGGGCAAGGAAAAACAAAGCTCGAGTCTCCCCGCAGCAAATGCGAACAGCGTCGCCATGCAGATGACAATACTCAAGTAATCAATGGAGATGGACCGGATCCAATAATTTCCCCCATCCTCAAGAAAAAGGGCGTCCTTACTTCTGAGCCGCAAGCTCATCATCCATCACCTAGAAATGATCGGTCCGACCGTTCCATTCTTTCCCACTCTCCCACACAGAGCTTCAGCGTCTCCCTCTCCAATTTCCACAATGAAAATGTCCAAGAAACGAAAGTCGGTCGCTTTTGAGGACTGCCAAAACGCTTCTCCTCGACCTGTAAAGCTAAAGCCATTGAGAGAAGTCCTCTCGAAACTCATAGCACAGATCAAAAAGTCTTCCACTCACCACATTCAACTCTGAAACGCGTGGCTAATTCGCCCCCTTAGAAAGGACGATTACGCCTTCTTCCTCCAACCCGTAGATCCAAAACTAGTCCCCGGCTACAGCGATGCCATTCAGCAGCCTATGGACTTTGGTACCATGACCACCAAAGTCTCCAGAGGAAAATATCGCAGCCTCGAAGACTTCGCGGTCGGTGACGCCCTTCCATGCCCGTTGTAATTACGCTCACCCGACGCCCATCACCAGAATGATTTCCGTCTCGTCACTTCCAATGCAAAGTCATTCAATCCTCCCGGAAGCATCTACTACACCGAAGCCGAAAGGATAGAAGCTTGGGGTCTGGATCGCATCACCAAGGCCGCCGCCACAGTTATCGAGTACGAAACAGACTGGAATATCGAGATCGATGGTGACGATCATCGTTCGAACGCCCCCGAGGAGGAGGAGGATACACCTGAACCGGAAGCCACGGATAGTCGAGCGCAGTCAACTTCATTAAATACCCAACCCCAGCCTTTGCTTGGCCGGAGGTCGGCCCGCGCAGCTGCCACCGCCAACACCGCTCCTCCTGTCACACCGACCATCAAAACCCCGAAGAGTGTCTCGGAGACCCTTCAACCCGATGGCGGTTTACCTGGTGCCAAGGATGGCCTGGGTAAATTCCCTCCGGGCTCGGATCTGGCTCGGATAATGCTCGCGTTAAAATTAAAAGGCTCGCATCCTTTCATATATCGTTATATGATTTTGTCCTCATATACCTGACGGACACTTCTAGGCAAAAAATATAAGACAAAGAAGGAACGTTTGCGCATCGAGAAGAGTGGCCTCCCTCTATCAGCGGATGGAAGTTTGAATTATTGGGAAGGTGATTCTTTATTGTTTGTGCGTTCCATACAGGTGAAGGTGCGGGGATTGACCCACGTGTTCAGTCGAGGACCCGTTCTCACTATTTTCGGCACTGGTCGACGTTCATCGGCCCAAGTTGATCCTGGACCCACTCCATCTGGTGCCATTTTCGGAGAAATCCATCACGGTTCCGTCACCGGTCAACATCTCCCTCAAACGTAACCTCCCACAAGCCGCACCAGAGCTCACACCCCCACCTACTAAATGGCGCCACTGGACCATCAATAGACACTCTGGACGTGGAAGGGCGAAAGATGGTGATGAGGAAGACGCTCATACTTCGCTTCCCCGACGGGAACATGCCACTACTGATTATGGCTCAATGTCCGTCCTGATGGCAGATCTGACCGCACAAGCAACCCCACAGAACATCGACAACCAGCCCATGCTCTTTGACCTCCTTCGAAACTCGATTGATGGTCGCGATGTATCCTCAGCCCCAGACACGGATCCCACCGAAGCTGCTGCCCTCAACGCTCAAGATTACATTTGGTCCCTCGTTTACGGTGGCGTGGACGGTCTAGCTTATATCCACAGTTTGGCCGAGTTCGTCGGGAACCCTGCGCCGTCGTCTTCGTCGGATTTAGAAGGGGAAGGCTTTCCCCTCGAGAACTGGGTAGAGGACAACATCGTGGATACCGTAACGGAGGGTCGCCACAGACTGGTTCAGAAGATCGTACGCCAACTCGCCACCAAGTCGAATGAGCCACTAGACCCACCCGCTTCCGATATCCCCGAAGACATCCGCCGTTCACTTGACGTGTACCCCCTACAGGGAGACCTCATCGCAGCACTCAGCAGTCAGATCGACATTCAGAATCTAGTAAACCGACCGCTCGAGTTGGCCCAGGCCGAGTTGGAATGGAGTGGGGTAGCGTTCAAGCGAGCAAGACATCAGCGAAGAGAAGCTTCGGGAACATTAACGATCGATAACCCCATGTCCGCACTCGCTGCCCCCTCCTCTCAAGACGCGTCAAACGACACTGACAAGGACGACCACGAAGTCTTGGACCACGCCCTCGAGTATAGTCGACAAAGGTTTCTGCAGCTTATGCAATCCGACTTGACCAAGAATCCCCAAGCGCCCGGAGCCGAGGATCCATACATGAGGGACCTGAGGATGAACCTTCTTGCTTTATCCAAGAGGGTTCCCCTCCAGCTTCTTTCCGTATCTAGTGTAATGTTATGATTGCATGATATCGACATAAATCGTGATTAGATTAGATATGATGGGGGCGACCTTAGCCTCCCCTCGCCAATTTACCGTCGCTTCCTTAACAATTTGTTACGGTAACCGTCCCAGTCGATGGTGTTCACGGGTCTTTGCGGGACCTCAGATATGTCACAGAGGTGTCGCATGGTTGGGCGCCCGTGGGGGCAATTCCAAGGTTGCTCAATTGTACTCATGTGTTGGAGAATCTGTATGGGTTTCGTAAGCCGCTCCTCAAAGAGGACCCTGAGTTCGCATCCCTACGCTCTTACCTTGACCATTTGTTGACGGTTCAGCGAGTCCCCGATCATAACACTCTTTCTACACGCACGAGAAGCAAACATTGCTCGAACTTTTGAGCATCGCACCATCTGACCAGTAGGTCGATCATGCATGAGGCTCAAAATATCCTCAAGATCTAAAAGGCAGGCGAAGAGAAGAAGAAACATCAAACACCATTCATAACATGCGAAATGAATTTCAGGCGCGACATAAAATGAAATTTCTCACACGCACCCTTCATGTCGAAAGTCATGCTTTTGCTGACAGGTTGCCCGACTAAACTCAGACGTGGCTTCGAGGGGTCTCGGTCCTCGCTGTCATCGACGACAATATCAAATCCATTCTGGTTAAGAACGTTCATGTTGTCAATCGCCATTAATTCATCTGCTGCACTTAGTCGCAGCGGCTGAGGCCTTGCAACGTGTCATCAGACTCGGAACCAGAAGCGATTTTCGGGCGTGGATTGAGACCCTCACCTAATCAATCGTTGAGACTCTACTCTGGTCGTCTGCTGTAGAGTCTCAAAATTGTATTTCTCATCCGACGCGTGTTGGTCGATGATGAATAGGTCGTCCATAACCCCGGTTTGGCTTGAACCACCAGAATTTCTCTGTCGCCGAGCGATGATGAAGCCCTTGTTGAATTGTCCGATAGGAACCATGGTCTTGAAGTCTTCTTTGTCAATCACCCGCGACAGGGCGGCCGCTGCTTCCTCCTCGTTCTTGTTCTCCAGTCCAGCTCGCCTGTCGCCTGCAACAAGGTTCTGTAACACCTCACCATTCGCCACTGCCGTGCGTGAGGATTGCGTACTCTGCCATCTGCTCCCGATCCGCGCGATGTCAATGGACAAGACGACTTCATCATCACTGTCCGAAGAGAGGGTATTCCGGCTCTGTTGCGATAGGTCAGAAGCCGTCTCCTCTCGTTCCGCTTCTGGCTCCGAGGCGTCAAGAGCCGCGAGCTGGTCGGGGCTATTGGACGTCGTACTTTGTCTGTCATTGACATCGAGGATTTTGTTCGGCGTGACGACAGCCAAACCGTCTTCGGTATCGGTCCCGTTATCGATGGGAGGGACAGGCGAGCGGGTTGACCGCCCCTGCTGATTGTCCGGAGTTTGAACGGCCTCGTTATCGCCATCCCCAACTTCTTCTGGTCCTTTAGCAGAAACTGTCAAAGACATCTCTACATTGTCATCTCCGGAAACGCCTTCCCTTACATGTGGACGCAAGCTTCCTGGGAGCGCAAATGCCCATAACCCCGCCTTTTTCTTTCCTGTTGAACTGGTGGATAGACGCTCCAACACGGCGGGTCCCGAATCAATTCTCGCCTTCTTCTGGGGTCTGTCCTCATGGCTTGTCCCCTTTGCCATTAAATTCCAGGAAGCCCCAGATGTATTGAGAACCATCTGGACAGGTGGATCTTTGCGCTTCAATATGGGGGTCGGTTCCGATGAACGAGGGACAACCGTGGTGGTCTCGAGGGTGTCTGATGGAACATCCGGCTCCCGTGTCGGGCGTTCATCAAGTAAAGGTTTCGTTACCTGAATGGCAATCGGAACACCCTCATTGGTAGGTCGGCCTCCGCCAGACAGGATCAGCGCAGAGTTCGGCTGATTACGCGTGGGCGCTGGCGGGCCATCCCTAACCAACTCTGGGGATTGGGGTCTAGACCCCCCAAATAACGAGAGTGCATCGTGATCGCTGCTACCGGCATCCGTAGATTCTTCAACGGCGATCGGCCCAGTGGAAGATGATGGGATTTCCTCGGCTATGCTGGCCACGGTATCCTCGTTGTCCACTTCCATTGCTGTCTTGCTCGGAGGCATCCTGCTATCTGCAGTGTGTTCAGGTTCTTGTGGTGGCGAAGGTATGACCTCCGGCTGTGATCTAGATGATGCACGGCCAGCCTCGTTAAGGTCATACGTCGACCGCGAGGTGGAGAAAGCATCTTCCAAAGCGGTCTTCCAAAGAAGGGAGTTAACTTGGCAGCTTGCGGAGTGGTTGTAGGGGTGGACACACCTTGAGCGCTCGGATCAGGTTGCCCTCACTATGAAGCAAGATTGTCCGTTTGTCAGGGCTGACATTGATATCACATGAGTCTACAAAGGTCACTTTGAGCGGATCCGCATGCGAAGGTGAGTTTCAAGACGTGCCCGTCGGAAGGATGAAATCAGCGACAATAAATGGTGATTGGTTGATATTGAACGACCGGTACACCTCGTTAAAGGCCTTTTGGACCTGTTGACCGCATATCTAAGGCCAATCAAAGATCGGAATTAATAAGTTGGCATACTTTGGTGGGGTTGCAAGGGCGACCGTTAATGAAAAAGAATTGCCGGTCTGTTGTTGTCCTGCCACAACCGAGGGCAAACTTTGAGATCAACCCTATAACTCGGACCCGATTGTTGCCGGGTGACGATCTGTAGGACTGATTAACATTCACCTGGATCTGGGGTTCATAGATCAGACATACGTCGTGATGTCGTGCGTTGCGAGGCGTCGGAGAACAGCCTTCTCAACCTCAACCTCAAAGTCAAGATCGAGCCCAACGATGTCGTCAAGTGCTTTGGGACCCCATAAGGCGGAGACGGAGGCTTTCGTTGAGGGTGTCCCATCCGTGCGGAGCGCAACAGTCTTCCGGCTGTTCGGAAATGCGTTCAGTCTAGGCGAACGAGGTGGCGAATATCCATTTCTCACTTTCCGTCTTGGTTTGACACTGTGAGCCGGACGCCTTGATTCTCCTTGGAACAAGGGATTAACGCATAGGCGTTCAGCAGAGTGAGAGCCTTTGCGAATTCACGCTTGGCATTGCGCTCAAACTCCTTGCGGCGAACGGGGAGTGGTTTGAAGAGTCCTGTGACAGTCACAGTGGTCCCCCTCTATTTGAGTTAAGTTCTGTTCTCGCTGTGGGTGGATTGGGGTGCCAACCTGGCGGGCAACTTTCGTGCTTCTGCTTGTTACTTTCCCGCTCCGATCCAATTCTATCACTGTACCCATAGGGGCCTCGGAAGTTGTAGCGGTAGTGACTGTTACCGACTCGCTCAGTGCGCATATGGAAGAGATCGCTTCTCCTCGAAAACCAAAGGTAGAGACAGTGGTAAGATCCTCAAATGAAGATAGCTTAGAAGTGTGGTATTTTAGACCTGTAACAAAGAGGGCGATATCTGGGCCAATCTATTCGAATGATAGTCGGGTGGACTCACCGATGGCATCATAATTCTCTGAAGAGATCCCAGACCCGTTGTCGACAACCTCGATAGATTTGAGACCGTGGTCACGAAACCGTACCTCTTCAGGACTGAGTTTGGATAGACAGAGCCCAGTGAACAACTCCAACTTACCAATAGTGGTGGCTCCCGCGTCGAGACTATTCTCGACCATCTCCTTCACAGCGGTCTGGAGGTCCACCACCACCTGACCGGAGGTAATCTTGTGAACGGAGGAGCCATCTATAGCCTTGATGGTCCCGGGGGCTGTGGTCATCGGGGGTGGAACTAGGATACTTAGGGTTCCCCCTCGATGTAGATTGTGTTTGTCCCCAAAGGGCGTCGGTGTGACTCGATAGCGCGTGACAAATTGGAACGTGACGTGGTCACACCGCGTCTCGCTCTTACACGCCAGAAGAGCAAATCGAACGTTGGCGCACTGACTAGCGTAGGGATTGTGCACACCATCTACTTCGTGAGATAGGGAATAGAATCGAAACCATCAACTTTCGAACCAAAAGCGCAATATTCAAGCTCCACGAACATATTGCCGATTGAACGTGTCACCATTTATGAGGGAGGGGTTACGCTGAGAAAGATACTCCGTCGGAGGGAGGTGAATATGTGTAAAAGAGCTCCTCGCATACACCCATAGTCGGCCTCTGAGAACTAAACCTGAAACACCAAAAGAAGAAGGGGTAATCGCATCCGCGAAGCACATGAGACCGTTAGGCAAGGAGCAAAAACAACCTCGGACTCTAACAAGGGTGATCTAGAAGCAAGGCGATATAGAAAGCTATACAAAGGGGGTAGGCAGGGACGAGGGGAACAAGCAAGTGGGAACCACGCGAGGGGGAAAGAACAACGGGCGTCTGTGCGTTCGGGTATTAGTGGACAAAAGCGTTGAGACAACATATTCGACATGCAATATACGACTGCTTTTAGTGGGAAATATGACATCCTTCAGAGATAATTTAGCCCAGCAGGAAACAGCAGGGGTTTAAAACATACCTCCATCCTGATTTACACGATTCCCTTTACCAACATGCCCTCCAGTCTGCAATACTCAGGAACAATAGCAGCGTAGCTCATGAACGAGTCGACGTCTGGATCGGTCACTTTACCGAGGCCAACCTGCAAGTCACTATCCGAGGTAGAAGTCATTGCAGTGACCGGCGTTAATGGAGCGCTCGTTGTGGCCGAAGTCTCGCCTCCCGTGGTGTTGGAAGGATCGGGGGATAGCAATTCGGAACCAATGGATGGTGGGGGATTATGTCCATTCAGAGCGGATGCGGCCAACGCAGAGTTAGAGAGCAGGCTGAGTGAGGAATTCGTGGTCTGTAGAGGACCAGTAATAGCTGAGGTTGTCAGAGACCTAAGCCTACCGGTGGCCACGTCAATATCGATTTCCTCTTCGTCTTCTTCTACGACTACCGTTGTGCCAAGACCAGACCGTGGATGATGACTGTATGGCGTACTCGAGCCACTGCCACCTCGACTGCTTCCGCCGGTAGGGAGACCCCCAACGACTGGAGTGGAGACTGCCGAGTTACTGAGTTGTGGAATTGCGTTGGCGCTTGTCTTCAACGCCAATCCTCCGGTCATCATCCACCGTTTCGAAAACACTTTGCGTAGATCGTCTTCGAAAGTGCCCCCCGCACGTATACCACCTCTCTCCCTGCCCCAGACCCACCTGGCGGCATATGCACCTCCCATGCTCGCCCGCGACGGATGACCTCTGGCCGGGGCGTTCCTATGGGGCGCCACCTGCGCAGCATCGATCTGGGAAGTGGGTATGATGACAGGGGCATTGAAGATATCTCCGATGATGTTGACGACGGATGGGAAGTTGGCGGCGGCACCGGTTGCGAGGATTCGTAATGGTAATGTGGAATAATCATATGGGTCGAATGACAAACCAAGCTTGCTAGGTGGCGGATTGGTACCAGAGGGGTTTGTGGTATTCGAGTTGGGAACAGCCCCCCCTCGACCGACGGTGTTTCCGAAGATACCCGATGTCAAAATTCTAGACCAACGAACACGGAATGAAAGGAGCTGGCTCTCAAGAAGGCATCGGGGATTTGCCCTCAGATCACGGAACTCGTTGACCTTGATGCCTGTTTCGAATCTGAAGATTCCTTTCACGTGAGAGAAGGGGAATCCGTCAGCTTGGAGAAACCAAAAGCTGAATAGTTTGTCATCCAGCCTTGGGGAGGAACTTAGTTCGAACGAGAACTTGAGACGGCAGTGACTCACCCGATCGAGCCTCCCGGTGGTACAATGTCTACCAGACGATCGAACGCACTCCAGCTTTTGGTGTACATATCCCTGACTAACGCTCGCGGCACGTCGGCATTCCTACCAGGATGGTCAGCCCGCGTGATCAGGGCAAACGTAAAGCAAATAATACCTGCTCGTCAATGCAACGATATATTTGCGTTTTTCATTTGGGTCTTGGGCGGGGTGGGGGTATAGGTTGAAAAGGCGGGAGGGGGCATAGCTGGCTGCGGATGCCATGAGGTAATCCATCGGCCCCAATTGCAAGACAGCATCTGCAGGATGGGGGGTGAGAGAAAGGTACGAAGAGAGGGTGTCCAAGGCGAAGGGGGTGACGATCGTATCTGAAAGTCGGGTTAGACACAGCACAGGTGGAGGTTCAAACGAACCCCTCACCGTGATCAAAACGGTATCGGTCGACGAGGTATCGGCTAACCATTCCAATCTTTCGACTGCCCCCAGAAAGATCCACGTCACCAAGCCAAGTCCTGATACGCCTTCCCTCTTCCCAATTGCCACCAATGATCTCAAGTACGCCTTCGTCCCAGTGACCTGGACTGTTGCTTGTCCCATGTACCCACATCCCAGTCGCGCAGGCTTCCGGCTCGTTCATTCCGACCCAGGATCCACACATCATACTACACAAGAATGCAGAAGCAACCTGAACGCGACCTGTCCTTGACCAAACGTCGGGCCAAGCTTCACGCACACGCAGTAGCTGTGCGGCTATCAGGGATGACTGGGCGCAAGTTCCAACACGAGTTGCCATGTGGTCGGGACCGCCGAGTGCCGCTTCGATGGCAAGCGCATGGGTATGTGCCGAGGTATCCTGGGCGACGGGAACGTTGGGTATTGAGAAACATTGCGATGTAAGCTGACTGTTGAGACTGAGGCGAGGGTCTAGTGCGGCAAGATTTGGAACCGCATTTGCTTTCCACCAAACGAGAGCGTGCTGCGGAGAGGTAGATGAGTGGGTTAATGAGGGTGGGTGACAGTGACGGGGCACTGACTTGGGCCGAACCACCTATTGCACGTATCCTTGCGAGGTCGTGGTTTCTGTGGAGCTTTTCCAAGAGGAGGTCTGAGCACAGGGGCGGTGAGATCGAGATACCAAAAAAGGACAAGGTAAAAGCGGGAAGCAAAATTTGGTTCCGTTGGACAAGCAAAGAATGGAATGAAGACACACCAAGTGCTTTGACCCACATATCGACTGGAGTTGTGTACGCATCACCCGGTGTGGTGAAAATCCCGCCCTGTGTCCTAGGTATGGGGTCAGTGCTGTCAGCTCACGGACCGTACGACCGATACCATCGCGGAATGCGTTAAAGTGCGACGAAGAGATTCAGAATGTATGGGAGGACAGATGAACGGGATGCTAATACTCACTGATATTCCGGCACCTCAGTGTCAAAGTCCACGCACTCCACACCCATCAACTCAAGATTGTCGTCCACAAGGGTAGCACGCAGCTGGTCGGTTGCCAACTCGATGCCAAGAAAGAGGGAGGATCCAGGCTTGGATTGAAGCATGTCGTTTTATCGTCAAGGGCAGAGAGATGAAACGAGGGGGGAGAGGGGAAGAAAATAGTGCGGTTAGAGAGATGTTAGATGTACGATTAAGGGCGCCCGTTGTTGATAACACGATGAACTGAGGATGTACCAGCCGGAGAGAAGGAGGAAGAAGCGGAAAGGATTTGAGCAGATCACGACAGAGTTTTGGTCACAGTCAAACGGTCATCATCGTTGAAGACGACGGTCGAGGGCTGCATCACGAAAATCCATCCGTACCACCAATCCACCACCGCCTTTCCTTTTCCACCTCCCTTGCCCACCCGCAGACCGGCATCTTCCGGTTAGTGCCTGAGCCTGCCATCCCCCTCCGGCTCACTCTGAGTGACGTCTCCTCCATTCTCTAAGCCCTTTTTCAAATGCCTGGGCATCAACACCATCCGGGACCAAACAAAAGGTCACCCCTTGAAGCCAAATCCAGATTCAGCTCCGGAAGCAAAGACACAAGTCACCGGGCGCTTACCGAGTGATTCTACCTCCTTATTACGTATCTCGTCGTCGAAGAAAAGCTACAAGCCGGTGGTCAGATTGGCAGAAAAAAACATTCGCCACGCTGACCATCTCAGAGTAGGATATCCCTGTCGCTTCGTGCAGCTTACGGAAATGTGCCTTCTTGGACCCTATCCCGTCTTATTGTCTCTGTGGGGGATGGATCTGAGCGAAAACGCATACCTGGGTATATCTCCATCTGATCGAACATTTTCTCAGCCGCGACTGGTGCTCCGCGTTCGTCTCCGTCCTTTGCAGGGACCAGGAGGAGCGATAGCGCTCGTCTCGCCCTATTGTCGAATCTCAGACATTACTTCTCCAAATCCCCGGCCCATCTCTTACATCGAAGCCGCGCAGGTTCTGGAACACGCTGCAACAAAAACACCTTCACCCCTTAGTCGATGCAAGATCTGAGGCACATCTTGATAGAAACAAATCTCGTTGTTGCATCTAGGCCTTTGCTCAGGTCATGGCGATTGATTGGCATAGTCCAAACCTCACCTATCCAACACCTGGTTGGTCTTATTGCCGTCTCTCCTCAGCGGTTCTACTCAGAGCTCAAACACCGTCGCCGGCGCATACCACTGCGGGCTCACCTGAAACATGGGTATCAATCCAAAGGTCCCATAGAGTGTAGCTAGACGTGAAATGTATCAGCGAATTTCGGCCCATTATTGAGATTAGATAGGACAAACCAACTCTAAATCAAAAGCGATTAACTTGGGCATACGATTCGCCATAGTGGTAGTTTGGGCGGCGAACTGATGACTGGATTCGCGCCCCCGGCGAAAGGATGATGAGCCACTCGGGATCACAATGAGCGCTAGACCCAACCCGCCCACTCCGACGGCTCAGCGGGCGGCCACGTCTGCCTACACGTTATCACCGCGACTGGGACCTCTTCGGATATATCTGGACGTGTCGTACTCACAAAGGCGCATCGAGGATTGAGATAAATACAAGTCTGGACGTGGGATGAGTTCGCTGGCTTTCCTGGTGACGGAGCTCCAGGTATGTGTTCGCTACTAGTAATCCGTCGCTGCTCGGATGCTCAAGCGTCTATAGTCTCTCTCTAGCGAGACGAAAAGGAGGCATCCAGAAGTCAGAGAGGTGTTTGTGGTCTTGTCCAACTCGCCGATTTCCACACTAACGTCATCGCAAGGCTGCCGAAAAGTCGTTAGCCATCCTAAGGGCATCTCCAGAACAGGCCACTGCACATCTTGCCTCAGGTATGTGCCTTAAATGACTACCCAGTACATTGCCCGACCAATCCTCACTTGCACGATAGACGGACCACAGTCTGATGACCTCCTCCGCCCTGTTTTCATGGGATGTGCGACGAAGAATGCGAAAGTCGTCGCCATCTCGCTCGGTTCTCTTCATCGCCTCATATCCCTCAAAGCAGTCCCACAGTCCGCGGTCCCCGTGATTATCAACACTATGGGAGATTGCATTAATCAAGGGGTGGATATCCAGCTGAGGATTCTCCAGACGCTCCTATCACTTATCACCAACTTTCCCTCTGTGCATGGCGAACTTCTCGGTGATGTTGGTCATGTTTATAACGTCTCGCGCTCAAATACTGACCTGAATGCGTGTCATAGGCTCTACTTCTATGTTTCAAACTCCAAGAGTCTCGGATCGCAGTAGTATCCTCGACCGCTGCTGCTACGCTCAGGCAACTGGTCATGTTCGTAGTCGACAAAGTTGTCGAGGAAGACAAACAGGAGGTGCTGAGCGACGTCGAAGATGTGTACCTGCCCGATGGCACCACAAGAGCTCTCAGTCCTTCCGCCCGTGATGCGTTTGCGGTTTTCGAGGATCTATGTCTGCTCGCGAACTCGGAGAGACCCCATTTCCTAAAGCTGGAATTTTTACATAAAACCTTCGCCCTCGAACTAATAGAGAGCGTGTTAACGAACTACCACGACCTTTTCCGGAAGGTAGGAAGGTTCCTTCATACTCCTACGATGGTTGACCAATGACCCCTAGCACCCTGAATTGCTCTTACTCCTTCAACACCACCTTAGCCCACTCCTACTAAAGGCTCTATCCGAACGGGCACTGTTCCCGTTGACTCTCCGGTCCACCCGGGTGGTATTCCTCCTGCTAAAACAGTTCTCTGTTGAGCTCGATACTGAGTCAGAGGTCTTTATGATGCTCTTGATCAAGATCATCAGCGGTGGCGCCTCTGGCGAAGTGGATTCAAACCAGGAACCTTCAGGGCTTCCACTCCGTCCCTTGTGGATGCGAGTGCTTTGCATGGAAATAATGCGAGGGTGGGTGACAACCAGTCTTTCAGAGAGTGTTAATAATCGATCTGCCAACTTAGGCTGTGTAGTGATTCCGAGCTTATGCGGTCCTTTTGGGAACGCTACGATGCTCAAGAGACCGGCTCGAATGTGTTCACTTCATTGATTACCGCCCTCAAGCGACTCGTGACCGAAAGACCAGCTCTCCTAGGAGTTAGCTCGCAGATGTCCGGAGTTGGTGTTCCATCCGGCGGAGATGTCAACTACGGTCTCGATGTAGGTGGTGTTGCTGGGATGGTCGCTACAGCTGCGAGTGCTACAGTGTCGGGAGTCGCAGGATTGATCGGAACCGGGGCTGGCCTGAGTGTGCAGGGGTCATCAATGAAACTACAATGGTAAGTCGGTCCAAGAATCCCCACCGCACAGAGGTTGACCAGCGTTTAGTATCGACCAGCTCGACAAGGCTGATTCGCCTCCCATTCCCGAATCCTACATTTACTTACTCGCAGTGCAATGCATTGTCTCTCTCTGCGAAGGCTTCGCCGCGTTCACCGGCCCAATTTACACCTCGATTGTCGTTCAGAAACCGCGAACTGCCGGCGAATCCGTCATTCGCGCCCCTCCTGCCCTCGATATCGACGAACTTCCTCAAGACGACAAGGTAGCGCTCCAGCTTCGTTCCGTCAGAGATATGGTCGCCAGTGGGTGGCCGGCGTTACTTGCGGCATTATCGTTTATCATTTCCACAAGCCTTTCCGACGAGCTGTTCGGAGACGTATTGGCGAGCTACCAAGCAATGACCAACGTCTCCGGCATGCTTAGACTCACAACTCCCCGGGACGCATTTTTCACCAGCCTCGCAAAGTTTGCGGTTCCCACCAAAGTTGTATCGAGCGTGGATACTGCTGAACCGTCTACACCACGCACGACACCGTCCCTGACCGATAACCTAGGCTTGACAGGCCCACCACTACCACCCGGACTATCTGAGCGCAACTTGGCTTGTCTGAAGGTGTTCGTTTCTAGCGCTCTCTACCTCTCAGGGAGTCTCGACGAAAGTTGGTTCGACATTTTAGAGGTGCTGCAGAACGCCGACTATGTGCTGACTTCCAAGGGGGGAAAATCTACTACTTCCGCCTCGCGGAGGAGTTCCATCATCCCAGGCACCGGTGTGCTGAGCCGATCCGTCTCTTCTTCCGCCGCGATATCGCCATCTGCTTCCACCAGCGGCCTGCCCTCCTCTGGCACTCATCACCCTCTGCTTACGGATCTCGATCCCGATAATGTGCAGAATGCCATTCAACGGTTGTTCGATACATCGAAGAACCTCGAGGATGACGCGTTCAGACACTTTGTCAACGCGTTGTGCAAACTCAGCAGCGAGATGGTGGTGATGCAGTCCGGGGAACCTACCATACCAGAAACTCCTACTTCTCCGACGCAACTGGAAGATGCTGGCTCCCTCAGCGCAAACTTGTCCCCTTCGCCCAGGACAAGCGTGGCTCACAGAAGACGCGTGAGTGGTATACATATACCACGCACTTTGGTGAGCAGTCTACTGCTGATTCCTCTCAGGGATTTCTGACGTGTGCCTCAGAGAACTGGCGACTTCGGGATCAACAAGCTGGGCGGGGTTGCACTTCTCAGCATCCATCGCCTTATATACCGCTCACCAGACGTCGCTTGGAATACCGTCACGAGCCATCTCCTTTCCATAATACGCCTTTCCACCGCACCTCAGTCGATCCGTATTCAAGCTGCCCGTATCCTAGACGAGATTTTGATTGTTGTCCCGCGGAACCTCAGCTCGATGGGAGAAACGAAAGCAGAGGTCCAACAGCGGGTTTTGCAAGTGCTGTCCCAACAGGTGATTTACGAAACCACTGTTACCACCAGTGGGACAACCTCCGTCGAACTGCGAAGAATGGGACTGGAGACCCTCCACCTTATCCTCCAATCCTCTGGGCATACGCTTGTGGTTGGTTGGGAGATCATCTTCGAAATGCTGAGCAGTGTGTGTAAGCCTGCGACACCGTCGGTTTCTGACTCGCCAGACTCTTTCAACTCAGCCTCTACGGTTGAAGCCTCCAAGCCGAAACCACCCCCACTTGGATATGTCAACGAGAAGGGCTACACTAGCCTCGTGAAGATCGCCTTCCAATCCCTCACCCTCGTTTGCGACTCCTTGACCTCGCTCTCCCCAGATCACCTTCGTCTGTGTATCAAGACTCTTGGGCAGTTCGGCAAACAGGCTGACACGAACATCGCCTTGACAGCTGCGGCCAGCTTACTGTGGGGAGTTTCGGATTCAATCCAGGCGAAGCGGAAAGATACGGAAAAGGAGCCGGAGTACAGCACGCTGTGGATGTTCCTATTGGAGGAGTTGCTTGGGTTGTGTACGGATTCGAGACCTGAAGTCCGGGTGGGGGCTGTTCAAACCTTGTTCCGAACATTGCAACTGTACGGGGGGACGCTGAGCTTGGAGACGTGGCACGAATGCATCTGGAAGATCGCTTTCCCTCTCCTCGAGTTGCTTACGCAAGCTGTGAGGCAGGTTTCCCCTTCTCGATCACATTCCGAGTCTCCGGATCTCGAGGTCATCGCAGCATGGGATGATTCGAAGTCCCTCGCTTTCTCGTCAATCGGATCCTTGTTTTCCGACTTCTTGGTTTCCAAAATCGCCCATCTCGACTCTTTCGCCGATGCTTGGAATGCGTTCCTTGGCTACATTCGTGATTCGTGGTTATATGACAACAGGTCAATCACGACTCCCGCGTTGCGTTGCCTCGAAAGAGGTCTTCGAGCGTTCTCGAGCGCGGACGGGGAACTCAAGGGACGGATTGTTGAGTCTTGTGAACGGGTGTGGGAGAGTTGTGATGCAATGGGCAGGGAGCTGACGGAAACACCTGGCACTCCCACATCGGAGAAGCCCCATATTTCGTTCACCCAGGACAGTTTGGTCGCGTACGTGGGCATCTTAAACCACACCAGGGCTTTGACGCGTCCTCTCGAAGGGAGCGAATGGCGGTTAGAACGTCTCACGAGGCTCATGTCCATATTAAAAGGTAGTTGAAATCGATCCGTCGAAGTTCCTGTTCTCACACCACTTCAGATGTTCTCACATACAGCTTCTCTCCCGAGTACCGACCCGATATTGACAATCTCACCCCCGTTCAGGTAGCGGTGACAGAAGTTATACAAGAGATTGATATGGCGTCGCCTGGGGTTCCTTCGTTGATTCTACGCGACCTTTCGGAATACGCCACCCTTCCATTCATGGCGGCCTTCGATGTACCTTCCTCAGGAGCCAAGCCACAGAAGCGTGTTTCATATATTGCGCTGTCGAAGAGGGCCATGCCACAGTTGGTGGATCTTTTCTTAAAGTTCAAGGCGGATCCGGAGATTTACGTCAATGGAACGTTGGAAGCCATTTTGTCTGTGAGTTGTATGTACCCCCACTTGCCCAACTGTGGGCTAAACGCTATTCAACAGGCGTACTCGATCCCCATCAAGCTGAAGTACGATTGTCCAGCCCCATCGAAATTCGGGAAAGACCCTCCCTTGTGGAAAACCGCTACGACAGCGTTCCTGGTCATCGTTCGCGAATTTGCTCTGCAGCTCAAAAACTTAGATGACAGTATGTCTATACGTCCTGGTCACTCTCCACAGTTCTGACGATTTTTACCAGAAATATCCGACGATCGGATAGAGGGAATATGGAGACAAGTCCTTGAAGTCTTCAGGGGTGGTATCCTCGCAGACTGGTGAGAACCGAGTCCTCTTTCATGGCATTCGCTCATCGCCACTTCCCTACTCATTTATAGCTCCGCCGTGTTGAGTTTCCCGCTCAAAACTCAGGAATCGGAAGAGAATTTTGATCTTGCTCTTATCGCCTCGCTGGAGATAGACGTTGTTCCATACTTGGGAGATTCTCGCGTCCCAGACTACTTGATCCTGCAACTTGGCAAGATGCTGGACTCTGGGAGTCAACTCCAGCAACTCGAGGATGATCATGACCCGGAACCCAAGACTCCTGAAACCGCTGGTACGGATGCATCAAAGTCGAAGCCCCGTGATAGCAAGTCATCGAGCAAGAGTAGTAGTGTTGCGAAAGTGGAGATTGGGACTACCAGGTCTGGAAAGCTCGTTCCAAGGGAAAGGTTCTCGTACTGGTGTTTCGACTTGTTGCTCCTGATCTGTTCCGACGTAGCAAAAGGTAAGATCGGCCACGGTTCGTTTTATTCACCTGCTAAACGCCAACAGACCGGGAGCCGAGTAGAAGGCGGGTCGCCTCGATATGCCTCCCCCTTCTTCTCAGTAGGTGTCGATTCACGCTGGTAGGGTATATTGCAGACGAGGAGCTGAGGGGAAGCCTCCCGTTCCAGCGGTACGTCTCTATTCTATCGGGTAATCTATCGGGTAATCGCTCACGTGGTAACGTTCGGCCTAGGTCTCGCGAGGAGGAGCTGCTGTATGTCCTGAGAAAACTCCTGAATCTCCAACTTTGGCCTGGCACTCTCTGGGCTGCACTGTCTTCATCACCATCGCAGTATGCAGTCCAACAGCCATGTACGTATAGATCGCCCCCTCCTTTACCCTCGTTGACACCTGGATTTGCAGTGATCGAAACCTCACTCGATCCAAAGGGTCTCATCACGGACGCCGTCCGGCGATCTTCCAAAGCACACCTATTCCACTTTTATCACGTTTTCTGCGAGATTGCCTCGCTCCCGCGAAAAACACCATCCGCCTGGCTCTCGTCATCTTCAGAACATGCTACTGGCGATGGCCAAAGCCGCATTGCTCAGGAAGAGCAAGAGAGAACAAAGGACTTCACCGAGTTCGATGCTCGTACCCTTACTCGGGAATGCTTGAAAACAATCGGCCAGGAGATGGGTTTGCCCAGATGATCGTATAAACGGTTTTGGATTGGTTTTGTAATTTGGATACATTTATTCTCCATTGTACTGCACTTCGTTCCTCATTTCTCTGTACCAGAGGAGCCGGCTTCATAACTACTCAATGGTTTCGGAACGTTATCTGAAATATCATCGCTGGTCGCTCCTAATGTTTCGAGGAGTTGTTTCCGGTTGAACATGTATGCGGTTTCGATTGCGGTTGGCTTCCCCTTTCGTGGATCAGCCCCAGCTTGAGCGAGGACGTGCACGACATCGTCATAATCCTTGAAGACTGCGCCAGCAATCGGGCTTTGCAGATTGTCGTTTAGTGCATCTACGTCTCCCCCGCGCGCGATTAACTCCTCGACAAGGTTGACATGTCCCGAATACGCCGCCAGCATGAGGAGTGTGTTTCCTATGATCAAGTTTCCGGTCGCGGTCTCGGTGTGAGAAGGGGCAATCCTCACCTTGCGCGTTTGTCAAATTTGCAGGCAGCCCGGCGTCGATCGCAGCGAGAAGCAAAGCTCCATTGTTATTTCGCGCAGCATCGAACATCCTCGCAGCGAATTCGACCGCTTCACTCGGGAGCTATATCGGGGAATCAATAGATGCCTCAGGTGAAGAGGAAATTAAATACATTGCTTGGGTCTGGCATGTTCCGGGTTACGGAACAAAGAAGCTGCCTGGGCAGTGTCTGGGTGATGTCTGGGCTGCATTTAGTGAATTGAGATCATTCATCACAGTCCAACATCAATCACATGAGAGTGCACAGCCTGCATGACTAAGCATGACACAGTATGAGTCATGCTGACTAAGCCTACAGCCAGAGATATATATACTGGAAGTGTCAGAAAAAACCCCAGAAACTACTTGTCTCACAACACTCATGAAGACCAAGAACCAGATGAAAATGCCCCCTCTCCCCATTGAAGTGACCCTCAACCAGAAGGGGAATGGAGCCATTCTTCATATTGATTGTCCAAGTGATGGAAAAGCAGCAAGGTGGATGGAGGGTAAGGAAGAGGGTGATGCATGGGCCAAACAAGTTTGGTTGGGCAAATTGGGATGCTTACTCAAGCTTCATGGGGACATTGAGTGTAAGTGGCACCATTCCTCAAAGGAACCTAACACAAATATACTACTTCCAGACAAATTCAATGACCCATGGGCATATAGAATTTCAGAATTTCCTCAAAATTACAAACTCTTTGTTGTGGAGCGTCAGGAACAGGGAGGCAACCCTCCAAGAAAGGATTACTATTTGTGTGGTATGTTTCTTCTTTTACATGTGTAACCTTACTCATAATTTCTCCTCAGGTGGGGTTCATAAGTACAGATCTCCCCAAGAGTATTATCCACATCTGCACTGGCTACTTGATAGTGCTCAAGGGGTCCAAAAACCATGCATCTGTCAATATTGTGATTCTCACAGATCACAGAAGGAAATCAATGAGATCTTCTTCCTGCCCCCACACAAGAAATATGTCAAAGGGCCCCAAGGACCTAAGAAGCTCAAGCAAACAGGGAAACAGCAGAAGGGTCCCAAGGGGGTTACAAGCAGGAGAGGATATATTAGGAACCGAAATTCCATCACCAGTGGCCCAGCAACCACTCTGGGAGGTGGTTGGCGGAGCCACAAGTTTATTGGTAATAAAACAAGCCACCCTTTTAGGTTGTAAATTTCTGCCCTTCTCTTTGTTCTGAAGGGTGGCTACTACTTTTCCTTCGAGCCCATAGACCCCCTTCAGCTACCTATGGTATTTGTTTTTTGCTTATTTCTGTTATGACGAGCCTCCCTTCCCTTCCGGTGTATTTTCAACAGTTTTCTTCAGCCTATATGTTGTGACCTGTATTAATCTTCACATATGAGTCTACAACCCTGGTGGTTGTTAGGGTATGCGAGATGGATGGAAATATGTGTTATGCTCTAGATGTTGACCTCGCGATCGGCCCTATCCGTAGATGACATCATGCGCACCACCTCCTGAGTGGCATTCACCTATCTATATGTTAGCCCTCATCCAGCATCTTGACGGCGTGTGGTAGAAAAGAAACGGAGGGAATTTCGAAGAAACGCATCGGTTACACCATCGTAAAAATGAGGTTTGTCCAGCAAACAAGGGAAATACGGGGATGTAAGCGCGAGGAGAGGGAACTCAAGAAAAATGGTAAGAATTAAGAAAATTACCACGGCTTATGCTGGTAGCCAACAAATGCATCCCACTTCTTCAAACATGAGTAACCGTCATAATCTGGCGACGAAGCATGTGGTTAGTCGTCGACTGTCATGAGAGTGGCCATGCGACTCACCGAAGCTACGGCTGGGGTTGCAACCACACCTCCCGTTCTCCCATGATTTCTTTTCTCGTGGGCAGTGCTGGTAGGGTGCATGTTCGTACCCGATCTCGTCGAAGAAGTGGATTTGGTCTTTGTGCGCGAACAAAACAGCCCCAATGCTGTGGACCGGTGCATCACCCCACCGCTAATAAATTATGTGTCGAGTAAATACCCGACGGCGGAGACAACGGAGTGGTACAAACCTCATAGTAGAAACCGCCTGAAGCTTCCAAGTAGTCAACATAAGCGGTGTAAGCTGGGGCACGCCAGAAGTCCATATCGGCGATTTCGAAATTGGACCAGACTGCGAGGTGAGTGATGAGTGCAAGCGGTCACGGCGGATTGAGATAGACGATTCACAATGGCAGAGGTTATACTCTTCGCCACCATCGTCGGAGATGAAACCCATAGCGTTGCCTTCGGCCAGGTGTTCGGGATGCTGTTTCAAGAAGTCTGGTTTCCGTGTCCAGTCGGTGTATGTCCGGGTAAAACGATGGGGACAGATACCTTTCGTAGTTTCCCATAATGTCTCAATTGTAGATCTGTATTCATACATTGTGATCGTGAAGCCTGAGAAGGGTCAAGGAAGTTGGCACTGGGAACTGCATGAAGGGTGCGGGTACATACCATAAACCTTGTTATTGTCCTCCATGTATAAGAAAGGGTCAAAATCAATATCGCAGTGAAAGTGAACGTCCGGCCTAAAGGTGCCTTTTAGAACTCCTCAATCTACGAGGCAATAAGATAACTTACTCGACGCGCCAATACCACTTATACTTTTGCATCAGCTCATGTCTGTAGAAGGTTCGTGAATTGAATCGACACATGTTGCGGTAGGATACACTGCCTAAGAGGATTCAGAACGGGCTTCATGCTCATCGGCGGGTACTTACTGCCGTAGATAACATGCTCCAACTTCTTCCTCCCAGCAGCAGCCTTTTCTTCGTCAATCCAGTCGGGTTGGAACCAATCGTCGTGAGGAATCAAGCCAAATTGAACTTCGCCGTCTATGATGTTGGAGATTCGTCTGGACTCACGTTAGGGAACTAAGTGAGATACCGAACAGAAAAAGACGCACTGTTTGAATTCGTCGGTGAAGGGCTCCTCGTTCAAAAAGACCCACGGGTACCGGAAGTTGCTATTGAACCTGTCCTGGATTCGCCTGACGCTCCGGACTGCGTTGTCCAGGTCGCTGTTCCTTGCCAACATGACCATCGTGGCGTTGGCTCTCCGGACATTTAAAGGTTTGCTTGCATTGAAGTTTGGTGGGATGTAGTACTTGTCGGGAACATATTCGTGAGGATTGGAGGTGAACTTGCTTTTGATGTTCGAGATTGAAGTAGCGCGGCCGTATTCTTGGTGGGTGAAGGAAAGGATGAAGTGGAGGCTGATCTGCCAAGCACAAAGCGTCATAATTGGCAAGACGTCGGTCTGGGCCGTAAAGAAGGCTTACGAGGATGAAAACCACAAGGACGACGTACCGCCCTACGGGAGACATGGTTTGTATGAAGAGAGGGGGAAAGGGGTTGCCGTTCTAGCGTGGAGGAATTAGTATTTGGCGCACGGTGCCCAGCATGTGAATGTGAGGCGCTGCACCCTGGCAACGGTGCTGCGCAGATGCAAGTTGTTCGCCCAATCATTCAAAGGTTTACACTACGACAGATACAATCCTTCTGAGATAGCTCCTGGACTGCAAGTTACCGACGACACCCCTATCCCATAGTGTGCGTCCTGATCGCGTTCAGCGTAAGCCTGTGGGTTCTTCCAAATCCAAATGGTTTCAGCGAAACGATCACCACCTGTTGAAGGTCAGCCAGTGTTTTGAAGCAGTCTTTGTGAATTTCGTACCTGTAGGATTCAAACGTTTTCGTCCACCTCAACCCGCGGATCGCGTAGATCAAGTCCCTTGGTGTCTCGGAGTTCCTCATCCTCCACCGCCATCTGGTCAACAAGTTCTTCATTTTCCTCGTCTTCGTCCTCCTCTCCTTCCTCTCCTTGGCTCCCATTTACGTCAGCCTCTTCAGCATCATCCATATCGTTCATTTCAGTGTCGACATCCATGTCGGCGTCGGCAGGCTGGCCCTGAGTATTTCCGTCCTCACCTTCAGAGATTGGTACGACCATAGCTGCCCCCTTCCCTTTCTTCGGTATAGACTGGGGTGGGCCCATAGAGCTCGCGGGGTCAGCTACAGACGTAGAAGCGGACCCTTTGTTTTTCGAACCTACGGATTTGCGACCAGACTTCTGAAGTTCACGATATACTAGAGAGCGTGTCAGAGTAATGGTCACCACTTGCCGGTTCGACCTACTAGGTAACTCGTCTTGGAGAGGTCCCACGAGGTCTCCAAGTTGTAGATGCTCGAGCGCTCTCAAAACATCAGAAGCAGATATACTCTTGTGTTGCTTCCCTTTGGCTATTTCATGAGCACTGAGTCGGGTTCAGAGAAGGCGTAAACCGGTCGTAGCTGTGAGACATACCCAGCGGCTGGGGTGATCGTCGAGTTAATAAAGTTTTGTGTCGCACGAATGGTACGTACCCAGACAGTTAATAAAGACCGTAGAACCTTTCAAGAGCGCGAGGATAGTTTCTTTCTGAAACTTGCAGTTGTCTGGAACCTGCGCGTGTTTATCACCAAAGATACACAGATGGTCAAAATCACGCACTGATGCCCTTGCGATTTTTGCGACGAGCGACCTCGGAAGTTCGTAGTTGTAAATGCCATCCGATGCCGCGCTCCGCTGAGACTCGGCCGTCACGCCTGTATTTGCAGCCTTTTCTTTGGGCGGCATTGGGAATGGCGTGGTCCTTGGATACAGGAAAAGTACGCGACCAGTCACGCGTGACCGTCGCGTCGTTCATTACAAGCGCTTAATCGCTCATTTGTTCACCGCTATTTACCCACCCCTCTACGATGTCTGCGCCCCCATCCTCCCCCGTCTCTTTGGCTGCGACGGATGCCGACTTTCCTCCAAGCACGGCAATCTCGTCTCCGCTGGTTACGGACGCTACGGTGCGTACCTGTTCCCCCTGGGTGGTCCACGGAGATATAATTATGGTGGGTTTCGAAACATAGGATTGGGAGGAATCCTCGGTAGAAGACCAGGAAGCAGAACAGAAGGTGTGCTACTAAAGCCTCTCAGCTTGTCCCCAGCCCCTAACACCGCACCCAGAAGCCAGAAGATGACGTCGATCGCTGGACCCGTCTAGAATTCCTCCTGAAGAAATCCGCAGCCTACGCTCAGCTGCTGAAGCAAAGGATGGACTTGACTTTGCAGCGCCAACGTCAACTTGAGATGGGAGAGGATGACTCAGATTCTGAAGATGCTCCCAGCACCAGAAAAGGCAAGCGTCGCCACAAGGAGACAAAGTCATCATCTGGGAGGAAGAAGATCAAACTAGAAGTTGATGAAAACAATATGAGAATCTTTAGACAACCTCAGCTCGTCACTGGGACCAAACTGAAGGACTACCAGCTTGAGGGCGTTGCTTGGATGGCTGGTCTTCACGAGAACGGTATCTCCGGCATCCTGGCCGATGACATGGGTCTGGGGAAGGTATGATCGTAGTATCGCGGGTATTTCTCCACATGCTTACAGCTGTACAGACGCTCCAAACAATAGCATTCTCAGCTTATTTGCGTGGCCGTATGAGGAACCCATTCCTCGTTGTCTGTCCTCTTAGCGTTCTCCATAATTGGGAACAAGAGTACGCCAAATTCTCTCCGCAGGTAAACTATCGCGCCTTCCTCCGTACCGCGTCTCACCCTCGTAGATCCCCGTCTGCGTTTACCATGGGACTCCTCAAGGACGAGCTGAGATGCGGAACACCATCATGAGCCTCGACCTCATACCCAAAGACGAGGAGCCGGAGGACAAGGAGCCTCAACCTCGGCTAGCTCGTCGTGGTAGGAAGAACGAAGGTCGACCCGCGACGAAGGGCCGGAGCTTTACCCGTAAGAAGGAACCATCGCCTCCCGCCGACGAAACTGGAGACCCTCCCGCCATCCATGAAACAGAAGAATCAATTCATAAACGAGCGTTGAAGAACAAGTTCCCCGTGGTACTGACAACGTACGACATTATCATGAAGGACCGTGTCTATTTGACGCGTTACCCGTGGGGATTCATCGTGGTCGACGAAGGTCATCGTTTGAAGAACATGGACTGTAAGTTGATGCAAGAGATCAAGCAATACGAGAGTGCAGGTCGCATGATCCTGACAGGAACACCGCTGCACGTAAGTTTTCTCCTGTGGTCATTATAGATCTCATACACCTCAACCCTACAGAACAACTTGTCGGAACTATGGTCGCTACTAAATTTCATTCTTCCCGACATTTTCAACGACCTCTATTCTTTCCAAGAATGGTACGTAAGCTTAGACCTTCCCAAACCCCGCTAATAACCCGCGACAGGTTTAACCTCTCAACCACACAGACAGAGTTGTCTTCTCAGCGGTCTGCTGAGATAGTCAGCACTCTACAAGCTATTATCAAACCATTTCTTCTCCGGAGACTCAAAAGCGACGTGGAGAAGGATTCAATACCCCCCAAGAAAGAATACCTTATTTACGCTCCGCTCACGGAGACGCAAAGAGAAATCTACGACGCGATTGTCGATGGAGGACTAAGATCGTACCTGATGAGTGGCAAGAAGGAGAAGCAACAGGCGGCAGTCGAGGTTGACGATGGTCCAATGAAGCTTAGGAGTGCAAAGTATAAGAACGGGAAGGCGAAGCAGGCGGCTTTTGACGTTTTAGACGGCGATGATGACGAATACTTCAAACTCTTAGAATCTGGGCAACTGGACGAGAAGGTGAAGCGGAAAAAGGAAGAAGATCTGGCGGAACTTGGCCGTAAGCACCAACTGCAAGCCAAGTGTACGTTCATTGTCCCCCGCTCGGTGCTCCGCTAATGGGATTGTTTCATCTTAGTCAAGAAGGTCAACAACATGAAGTTGCAGAATACCGTCATGCAGCTGCGAAAAGTCTGCTCCCATCCATTCCTGTTCGACTGGCCCGTGGACGGACGTACTGGGCAGTCTATCATCAATGAAGACCTCGTCCATGCCAGTGGCAAGATGATGATGCTGGAACAACTCCTGGACGAATTGTTCGCTAGGGGCCATAAGGTCCTCCTTTTTAGTCAGTTTACAAGGATGCTCGACATCATCGAGGTTCGTGCCTTGGCTGATTCAAAGTATCTATAATCTTACACTCTCGGAAGGACTGGGCAACCGAATTCAAGGGTTGGCGTCTATGTCGAATCGACGGATCTACCCCTGCCTCGGACAGGTCAGAACAGGTTGCCCTCTTCCAGAACCCTTCGAAGAACAAGAAGAACCCACCTCGATTGTTCTTACTGAGCACACGTGCTGGAGGTATGGGTCTCAACCTCGTCGCCGCGGATACTGTGATCTTCTACGATCAGGATTGGGTGAGTGGATTGTTCCAGGAACGTACTCCATCTGCTTGCTCACGAGACTACTTGCTGCAGAACCCTCAGATGGACCTCCAAGCCCAGGATCGAGCTCACCGAATCGGACAGACGAAACCCGTCCTCGTTTTCAGGTTAATCACGAATCATACGATTGAGACAAAAATCATGCAACGGGCGGCGGAGAAACGACAGTTAGAAACGCTGGTCATTGCCAAGGGTACGTTACTCCGTGGCATCCTCCCAAAACTGTTACTCAGCACTGCCGCGACAGGTAAATTCCGGGCCCCGACCATGGCAGCGGAAAAACCAGCAACCAAACAACAGACAATGGCTCAGATCGCCGCGGACCTCTTACGCCTCGAAGGTGAACAAATCAAGGTAGTCCCGAAGGGCGAAGCGGGAAAGAAGACAGTCCTCCTGAGCGACCAGGAACTGGAGGTGCTTCTCAGTAGGAACCCTGACGAGATGGCTAACCGTGGAAAGGGTTGGAACTCCGCGGGAGTTGATTCGGAGGAAAGTGGCGCGAAAGCCACCGCTACTTTTGCCGTTTTCAATGGGCCAACGGAGCAAGATGGGAGCGATGCGATGTCAAGGCTGATGGGCGAACCGGTGGCGGAATGACCAGTAGATCACGAACGAGTAGATATATTACAACTTGCATAATGGTTCCTGCAGAGGACAGGTAATACCCAACGAAAGATAATTAAGACCGGTCCTTGAGCATGTTGGATATCCAGGGCTCTATCCGTCGAACCCCCACACCGACCCCAAAGATGACAGCAAGATCGACAACCAGACTTCCCGCAGCGGCGGCCATAAACCTCGGCGCAAAGACTTTCCAAACCATCAAATGTCTCCTCAACCACGCAGCGCTCGTCGCGCTTCCAATCAACAGGACCTCGAAGTACATCATCATCCCCAACGCAGCTCTTAAAGCATTTCGCTTTACAACGATGCCCGAATTCGGGCCGTTGGTCACCTTCGACGTGGTAGGCGAAACGTTCCACGTTGCTAACAAGGGGCTAGCAAGTGCAAGGAGGAATTGCGAGCCGAACGTATTAAGAATGACGAGAGCGGGAGAGATGGGATATCGGAGTGCAGAAGTCAAGAGGAAAGCGGCCTTCCATTGAATAGAAGATATCGTGGATTGATGCCCGGTACCATAGAAAACGTGGAGCCCAAGGAGGGCGAGAGGAATGATCTCCGCGAACTTGACCCCCTGCGAGTGTATGCCCATAGTATCGACGCCTAGGACGGCTGAAGGGTTTGAAATATCGAATGCTCGAGCTATTCCATGAACATCCCGAATACTATCCACAACCTCCAGGTAGGCGAGGAGAGCGACTATGGTCGTCGCAAGCACGATTTGGCCCGTTAATTGGGTTATGAGGTATAGAAGTCCGAAGAAAAGACTCCAAAATGTGAGATACGGAGCTCCATACGCGTTGGCGAATCCAAGGACGGTAACCTTGTCCATGGTACCAGTTCCCTGCTCCGATGTAACGTGAAGCGACGCAGGAACAGCATACCACAGGAGGGGACCGACGACTAAAAGGAGCAATGCAGAAGCCCAACCCATTATTGTTCTGGCAGTACGGAACGTCGAGGACCAACTTGGACCCCAGACTTCCGTCGATTCCATCCACTCAAGGATCCAACATGCGGCGCCCAATGTCAACGCCGGTCGAAGTACTCCACGCGACACGACCTTGGATATTCCATTGAAGGATGCCGATACCGAGAGGAACCGTCGAATGATGGAAGGGATGCCAAGTGACGCCGGGAGAGCGAGAATAGCGACGAGGAATGGCGGCGTTGGAAGGGAGGAAGAGGAGAAAAAAGTAACATTACAATAAGGCTGTTGTTCTTCGCGACATACGGTACTGGATCCGATTAGTCGAGTACAGATAACAAAGAGCCCACTGAATCCAATGACTCGATACCGGAGTCTCGAAGTGGGGGCGGTAAACCCGACGACGACTGACGGTACCATGGAAGACCCCAGAAAGAAGGTGAGAAGGTGATCTTCCCAGAATGTGAACGAGTTGGAAGAGAACGCGAGTGCGTGGAGAATCAAGAGGAGTGGGAATGATTGTAGCAATTTCCATGAAAGGGTCGGCTTGAGGTGGCGAATGAGGTGGAAGGAAGCCCCGACCGCGAGTCCGAACAACACACCATCCAAGTAGGCGGCTCTCGTAAAAAGTCCCAAAGGGAATCCTAGGATTGCGATGTGAACGGCTGCCTTTGCGTTCCTGATGAATATCTTCGTCGACCATGATTCAATATCGTGATTGATCTTCCCGACCCGGTCAAAGAGTACCCACGACGCCACCAGACCGAACAACAGGGTTATCAGCCCGAGCACCATGAGGGTGATATTGAACTGCGCCCAAAGAGACCGGCATGCACCGAGAGCGAAGCGGACATAGTTATGCAATGCCACCAACTCTTCATCCGAACCGGTTAATGACGCTGGTGCTGACCATAACTCTGTCAGCTTTGACCAAACACCATCCAGTTCGCTTCCAGCAGAACTTGACCTATACGCGTCAAGGTACCGTTTGACTTGGGCAGCGTTGGTCCGGAGAGCCTTCTGGTATTCCTCTCCACGGCTAAACAACTCTGGTATCACTGCCCCAAGGTTGTTAAATGGGATCCTAAGGCCAAGGAGTAGAGAGAGAGTCGGAACGATGTCGATTTGTTGGATGTGGCGATGGGCTACAGGTGCGCCAGGGAATATCGCGGTCGGTTGGAGTGAGGCGGGGATCTCTGAAAATGCCTTCCCTGCCAAAGGGACACCCTTACTGTAGATCCATATGCCGGGTGAAGTTTCTAACTCCCCATCCCCACCGTGGTCGCCACGAGTATCCATTCCATGGTCTCCCAACACGACAAGCAGAGTGTCCTGGTCCAGCCTATCCACAATCCGCGTGAGAATATCGTTCATCTGCTCCAGCTTCGCGGTCATTGTTTGCGTGTCAGGCCCAACTCTGTGGCCAACGTGGTCAACACCCAGACCATGGCCGATTATAACGTCCCAGGATTTGACATCCTCTTCGAGCAGTGGGAATAGGTGTCGGGCAACGCCCTCATCCACGGTATGCAAATCTTCGACGTTGAAAGAGTCGTACGGGAAGGTCTTGTCGTGTTCAAAGGAGGTGGGGAATACTGTCATCCACGTGTCATCACCCATAAAAGCGATCTAAGCGCGCCACAATGTCAGAAGGGCATGAGCTGGAACAATTACTCGATAGACGTACTCGTTTGCCGCTAAGCCGAAGCTGATTCATAATGGAATCTTCATCGACTGCAGAACCTCCGAAGCTGCTCCCAATGTCGACGAACGTTGGTAAGGAACCTGTTGTGATACCCTTGATGCGTTGGAGTGTCGTGGTCGGAGGGTCTGAGAATGAGTTGAATATGAAGGAGTGCCGAGGCTGTATCTTGGTGAGCTGAGCCGGCAGCTTCAGTACGCCATGATGATGTGGCGAACGAGGACGTGGAGGATCCGGGCTGATGAAGTCGAAGCGTAACGCGTCGATAATAAGGATGACGGCTCTCTTGTGTGTGGGTGTCAAAGGCTCATCATGAGTGTTGATTTGTGAGAGCGATAGACGAGTCAAGAGAAAGCCTCTGGTGAACAAGTACAAGCCGATAGCGTGGATTACAAACACCCAGACGAGAACGATCAAGCTCCTCATCAAGGTTGCTGGCAAGAATGGAGGGGATCGGCGCTTGGGCGTCTATTCCCCTCTGGAAAGTCCGATGTCCTATCATATCCAGGATCTCCGCCTTGTTCTTCCCTCTCTTGACTTTGACTTGCGCGTAAACAAGCATTGTGCGAAAATCAGCGCGCCGTTTCGAGAGTGGCTTCAGGAATTACTCTGTGGAGACGTTGCTCTAGCAGAAGAATTGTTCGACCACAAGTTCGACCTCCTGTGTTCACTCTGTTTCCCAACAATCGATCCACCACAACTCCTCCGTGTCAGCAAGCTTTGTACGCTAACATTCCTGGCGAGCGATGGACACATTCAAGCCGAGACCTCACCGTCTCAGTGGCTTGCGGGGTACGTCCTTTGCGTGGTATCTACCTTCAAGGCTCTGAACTAATCGCCGGTGCATAGCGGCTCGACGCCACATCCCAACCTTCTAAACCCAGAACACCTTCTCGAAGTAGCTCGCCCCATACGAACAAGGCGAGCACAAGAGTTGCAGTACTCCCCGTCTGCCGCTTCGGGCACTAATATCCTCCTACGGTTCACTGGCAACATACTTTCGTCATTTTACTCGTCCCAAGAGACGGATACGCAAAGCTCCCATCTAGGCGTTCTTGAATTCTCGGCTATCCTCCAGAACGTATATGACCGTACTTTCTCCGAAGAACTCATCGACGTTGCTCTCCTTGCGACTTTGTGGAGATGTACAACAAACATCATAGTGTGGTCTCAGGTGATTTGGCGGAGGAAACGACCTCCCGTTGCAGGAGAGCTGACTTGCCTATCAGGACCTAGCTTCTTACACATCCAGACACCTGCAGGAGTGCGATCAATGCACGGTGTGCTACTCTATAAAAGGGCGGGGTTTCATCCTGCAAGCAGCTGTGAATGATACCCGGCGGAGCATACAATCCGAGGTTGGAAAGTTCGTTCACAACTACAAGTCTCTAACCGCGCACACCTGTGACAACGAAGATGCCGTCACGGTTGCCAATGCTATGCGAGATTGCATCGCCGGGTTCATTCATTGGATATATGAAAGCGAACGCTACTTCGGTAAACGGTACGAGGAGGTATCGAAATTCGGATGGGTATTTACGGGCATCAGCGGTACGAGCACTGGTGGTAATGAGATGGACATATCATAACGTGTTTGTTAGGCGATCGTTAAGAACGTTTTCTCCAGACATCGCTTGCCGTTATCCTTCAACAACGTGACCAATCAACACGAATCTACGTAACTCATTTTAGTTCGAGTGTCCTCGCTAGGTTGACCCCAGAATCCATCCGCGAAGGTGAGTGCCTCAAACGGGTTTAGGGATAACCGCTATTGTGAAGATACACTTTGGTAAAGTGAAAGTGACCTGCACGTTGGGCTCATATATTTGTTCATTGCGCCTTCGAGAGAGACCCGGCCCGGTGTGTTGAAAACATAGGGTGGCCGTCGGTTTATTTGGAAACATATAGGTATCACCGTTTGGTGTCCGTACACCCAAAGGTCTTTCCCTACGGTTTCCGCGATCTAATTGAATGGAGAAGTATGTGAACACCAGGAACACGGCAACGTGTTTGTTAGCCTGTGCGGCCCAGCCAAACGAAGAACGTTGGATCAGGAGCCAATGGCCGATGCGTTTGTGCCTAGTTGATATTGACTCTAAGATGTCACCCGAACCTTTGAAATTCGAGGGAGAAGTGGGAGAAGATCGGTCGTGATGAAACCTTAAGTATCGGTGACCTTGATCTCTGGGGAGATCTTCATTCCTGGTCCCTTGTTTTAGCGTGGTAGTGCTTCAGGGGGACTTACAAGGGGTAATCGAGGATTGTCGTTGCTGTCGGTGTAGATTGGCATCTATGGGCGCGGATAGGATATTCCGCACTGAATACGAGCCCACCCACTACCCCAGTCTGTGGGCCCTTCCTAGAGTCAAACTCAGTTTCGGCGAGAGTAGAACGTACATGACCGTAGAGGGGCTCTTTCACGCGCTGATTCTCACCATACAAAACCATTTTTACCATGTATCATGGCCGGGATAATCAGCCGCGTGTACTAGTGGCAAGGAAGCGTTGGTGCCAGCATCCCATGGTGACGGTGCAAGTTCTGGGAGTTTATCGTGGTTGAACTGTGTTCCGTCGGATTTTCCCCAGCTCTGATCCGGGCCCCTCGGTCTCATGGACGATATCCACATCCACTGACACTACGGAAGGATTTATTGATTTACATCCAAGTAGAATCTACCCGGTGAACATGTGCTGTCAATCATAGAACATCTTATTCTTCAGTCACTCGATATTTCTTACGGGTGGTCTTGGATACGGTTGTAACCTCAATCACCGTCGTACCGTAGTCATCAACACCGTGCTCTGTCCCCATGTCATGGTGAGTGCACGAACAGCAAGTCTCTCCCTCTGTATGAGGGAGAGAGTTGTTGCACCTGGTCGTTGCGGCCTGAGGTCGTGGCTTCACCCACCCTCGACGCATTTGACCGGGGTTAACTTCCACGCACGACAAGGAAGAATCCTCTCATCGTCCATGAGCTGGACCTGCAAAACTTCTGTATCAGATCTGTGGAAACTAGGAAGGTGAATCAACACTCACTCTCGCTCCGTTATTCTTGGACCCGTCCGACTCAAGGTCCCAAGATGCATTATTTTGACCCCAGAAGATACTGAAACGCTTCAATACTTTGATATGGTACCGCGAAACCATGCCCACCGGACGTATTCAAAGCCTTCGTATATTTCGTCTTCTGTGACTTTTATGCTCCATGCCACCGGAAAGGGGGAGACGCAGATGGGGCTCCCACTCGTTAACCCCACTTTCACGGTACAGAAACAGTCGGGTTTCTCCATGTACTCGGGGTGTTCCTACGACTCCGCATAAGTAGGTTATCCAGTGCCCGTACTGTTCGGGTATACCATGCGAATCGTATAACCAGCACCGAACGGTAGGACTTCCCACTGTCAAGGATAGGTCTGCCAAAGAGAAGGTGGAACAATAAGGGGTACGAACAATCCCGTCGTCCTTCCCCAGGGCTGAGGCGGGTCGGCAACAGAGCTCCATGGAGTGCTCGTGGATATCAAGGTAAGTCTTGCTCACGATGTTCTGGATTTTGTACGACCCTGGTTTCAGCTTTCCATCCTCAAGGATCGTACGTCCGGGTGGGGGGCTGGACATGTTTGACGAGAGTCTGCGGTGATAAAGGGTAAGTCGAACTTGCTATGCACCCACCGATGGATCAGCCCTCCATCATGATTCATGGGAAACACCCCGTTCCGGAGTCAACCCCAGATTGGTTCCGTGTGATCCACTGCCAACTCTGATCCGATAGGCCCTGTAGATATGGAAAAAAAAAAGACGGCTGATTGCAGATCTTTGCAAGCAACAAAGCAATCTTCCATCATCAGCGTGGGGGTCATAAGCCACGGTTTTCCCTTGGAAACTGGTCTTAATATCGATTGAGTATCTGATTATCATTCGCTTGATCCTCGTCACCGTAGCCCTATACCGGCGCGACCAAGGATCACCGAAACGATATAAAGTGGCTAAGGAATTTTTCTCCCTTCTGCTTTCCGGTCTACCACCAATACTTTCTGATGCTTCGCCTCGACGATATGCATCGCTCAGGAGGATACTCATCCACCAAGACGGCCACCATCCCGGCTGCAACGTTCCAGACTCCGATCCGTTTCGGAACTCCAGACACACCACCGCACAACACCTCCCCGTACCCAATAATCAATCAACAATCGAACCCGCCATCCCCTGGCCCAGGACGCACGTACCCCAGCCGTTCGGCAACGTTGAACTACCCCACGCCTCAGCCGATCGATCCTGGATTCCCGCACATTGAGGATGGAATGTCGCTCATCGCATCGCCTGGTCGTGCGACCTCTATCGAACCTGGGGTCTATGAAATAAGAAACGATATCCTGGGAGCGACCGTGGATTTTAACGAGGCTGATCGCAAATCTGTAGTCGGCTATCAGTATCACGGGAAGGGCAACCAACAAGTGAGTCCCACATCCCAGTAACGGAGACAAATTTCGGTTAGTTGAGTGATGATCACAGTGGGAATTCGCGCCTCTGGGCAAGGGCTGGACCATCAAAAGTGTTTCTAGCGGCTTTTACCTGACAATCGAGAAGGGTATCGGCGCTGGAGTTCCGATTGTTGCTAGCGAATACCCCGTCGCATGGAATGTGCGGATTGAGCACGATGACCCAGGTTTGGTTAGGTCAGTCAATCACCTTCCTGCCATGTCCCAAACGTTGAACCACACCCCCCGTGTAGGATCTCTTGGCCTGGGTCCGAAACGGTCTGGGACCTGAGAGATGGCCGTGGTGGAACACCTGTGCGCACCCAGGCACTTCACCAGTGAACCGGCATTAATAACATGTCGTACGCAGATCCAGCTCGGAAACAGGTATCCGCAGGATCACCCAGATTGCAAGCTCTGGCGACTGACGTTCCTGAGGACTCTCCCCCATGTGGCTAGTCTGGAGAATTATCCAGGGATGCCAAAAGCGCATCCGCACAAAAGAGACCACTGGTCGGACGACTGGAGCTCGGATAGTGACACGGAAGGTTCCTATACGATTGTCAAGACGATCACCAAAACGAAGAAGGTGTCGTCGAGGAGCCGTGGAGGGAGGAGGTAGAAAGCGTGAAGTTTCTTGAAGCATACGCGCCGGTTTCTCTGTTCGTAATAGTGTAGGCTTCGCTTTCGGATACGATACATTCACACATCTACATCGTCTCCATCATCGTCTTGTCCTTCCAACGCGTTTGGAAACCAGCCGTACGTCCGCAAGTCAACCCTCATCTCTCCGATTCGGCCGTCGGTGACTTCGACACCCTCAGCTTCTAGAGCGTCGCGCTGCCGCTGTGCACCATCCGTCCCCGGTCCTCGTGAACTGATTGTACCAGAAGATGCTATCACTCTTTGCCATGGCACAGGAGGGTCGGTGTTGGGTGATAGCCATTTCAGAGCTAGGACGTTTGGGGGTAAGTCAAACCATGCAGAACGATCAAGTCCGCTATTTGGAACGTTCACCTTGGCCAACGTGACGAGAGTAGGTCGGCTTGCCGACAAGTTTCGCGATGTGTCCTGTTGGTTTGTTTATTTCCGGGGTTGAAACGTGTTTGGAGCGGTCAAGTGGACCAAGTACCGTAAGTTGTCACTTTTCCGGTGGGAATCTGACGCACAACATTGTATACCTGCGCAATTGTTGGGATATACGGAATCCGGAAACGAAAATATGGTGCGAAACGGAGGCAGCACGTACATTGGCATGGAACTCATCCATTGAATCGTGGGAAACGGGGGCACAAGGAGGTTTGATTCAGGCTAATGTACAGGCATGTAGGGAGGATAGACTTGTGATGATTACATAGCTATGGGATCATCCGAAGCAAGGGATCTCATCACCACTTCTCGTGGGCAGGCCGAACTGGGAACGAGGCCAAGAGTGAGCAAAGATCGGGTCGGTTCCGCTGATGGTTACACCTACCGTCAAGTTCCCAGGTGAATGCGGAAGAATCTTGCTCCACAAGGTATTTGTAGGCTTTGGCAATGCTGTCCGGGTGTAGGCGAACATCACCGCTCGTTTCCCATTGCGGGTCATTCCTCATAGTCCGGGTCCTGTCAGTCAAAACGCCACCATCGATGATTGACTGCCTTGGTCATGAGGCCCGATTCGGAGCGTGCGCAGGAGGTCAGGAGGTACTTACATGTGCAACGTGGATGTTTTCTGGTCCAAATTCCTTGCTCAGGCTTTGGCTCAGGCTTCGTAGGGCGAACTTTGTGACAGAAAAGAGGCTAGTGAACGTATTGCCCCTCAAAGCAGCGGTAGCGCCAGTGAAGATGAGTGTACCCCTCTTTCGCGCACCTTCGTTAGGATGCTTTAAAGGGTCTGAGAGTTCGTTGTTTTTGAAAGCTGTTATCACAGCTCTTGAGAACGCAAAGGGACCGACTATTCCAGTGGTCGTTGAACGTTCGATGTCTTCATCGGTGACGTCGAAGAACTTCTTAAAAGTGCCTTCCCCAGCATTATAGATCGCTACGCGAATCTCCGAGGAGGGGAAGCGGGAGCTGATGGATGAGAATGCGGACTGGATGTCTGCGGCTCCGTAGTTCTTGATTGGGAAGGACTCAGCCTGCGTAGGAGATCCGAGAGCGGGGAGTCAGCCTATTGGGAAAATATCCAAACCCTAACACATGGGTACGCACTTCCCCGTCGGCAACGTTGATTTCGTTCGCGAGAGTCCTGAGATGGCCAGGATTTCTCGCGATTAAAGCGACGCGATACCCGCACTTTGCGAGGAGCCGGCTATAATTCGAACGAGATCACATACACACCGTCGTCTAACCAGCCTCTGATAAGTGACGGGCAAAATGCTTACGCAGACGACGCGCCGATACCTGCAGGTATAGGTGAATATACAAAGAAGCAACCACCAGGGATTGTACCCGTGACAAATTCATTCTCGTACCGGTTCCATTCCCAATTCCGGCGATAACGGCGATGGCTTTCTTGGTGGTTGCAGACATGATTTTCAGGTGGATGCGTGTGTCGACGAAACATTTAGACCGTCCAGTTTATGTATCTTGTATGGGGACACACGGCCTCAGGGGGTTTGCTGACATCAGTGCTTAACGAGCGGGCTTACAAAGGGTGAGCGATGACGTCATCTACTACTACCGAGGTCCTCCCCCAGGAGTCTTGCGGCCGGTCACCGGTCAGTCCCGGCGTCAGCAGATTCCCTACAAGTCTATTCTGAACGGTCGTTACTAGTCATCTGATTCTCGACATGGCTTAGACTATGACAATTGCCTAACATCAAATGATGATGCAAATCAGTGCATCGGTCTATAGTTTCCTGGAGGATTCCGACGAAGCTAGGAAGGTATAATTCAGGGCCAGAGACCACCACAGGATTTCCCTTGTCGTATATGCAATTAGCAAGTATCCGGGGGTTGGGTGCAACGAGCCCACTGTCCGGGTTGCAAGGTTGTCATGTATTTCAGCTTCGTATACTGTACGGCAGCCAGCGCCTCGCGCAGCGACCGGGCTCAGCGGGACGCCGGTCGGGACCCATCTAGGCAAATCACGTTGGCAAAAACGACGACCTAGACGTTTGGCCAGAGCAGACAAGTATGTCGAGGCCTGCGTGCGAGGGGTGAGGGAGTTTGTTCAGAGAATCCCATGCTTCAGAAGAAGGGGACGTTCTGGTCTCCAATTGCGGCATCGGGAAGGAGGCTACATCTACAGCATCCGAGCACTGTGATATCAACAGTGATTGCGTATGCAGACGGGTAATTTGCTTCCGCCCTCGCTTCTTTTACTCACCCGAGTGTTGGTACAACGGAAGCAGATTATTGGGTCTCTGAACAGGTTACCCGCCAAGTGCGTCCTGCCCTCCCGGGCCACGGTGTCCGAATGGGTGTGAGACATGAACTGAATTGCATCCGACAAATAGTGTTGTGTTATCAATCTGTATTCGGCTGCATAATGAGCGACTATCTGTGAGAGTAGAAACATCTCCATCCATTCTAGAAGGGTGCCAGTAGCCGAGTTTCGCACCATCTGTGACCCGACAGAGCGGGCGGGGTCTTGACAGTTTCCTTATGGTACATGTCGCAAACCTTACGGATAGTCGCTCAATCACGATAGGTGTATATCAGATGCTTCATTCCTTAGAGATTGGGACTGATTAGGGAGCAGATAAGGTTAAATAACAAACGCGATAGAGCATGACGATGGCCATCCAATACAAAGTGAGATACGGGTAGGCTCTTAGTGATGATGTTCTGCTCGCGTCCTGGTTGGTCGACCATCCTGGCTGGCGCGTGTTACTATGGTATAGAGGATATAACGCTGACGAACTCTTAATAGTCTGGTATATACATACCGGCCCTGGTGTCCGTACAATTAAATACACGCGCATGCAGGAGAAGCGATCAGGAATAATACGGGACGTTGGTCGAGGAGTCCGCATCGGACGAGCGGTCGGTCAGGAGATAAATATTCTGTAAGGACGTACCAGCGGTACGATCTTCGTAACCCGAATAAAAATAGCTGCCGCCAGTATTTTCTGCGGCAGGAGTGTCCAAACCGTGCGGCATCGGAGGGAGAGAGGAAGTCGTGGTCGCTTGTTCCGGCCGGTGGGCCAATCGTGGAGCCAAACCATCGGGAACGGGGGGGTATGACGCTAGGGAACGGGGATACACTGATGGTTCGGTCCGTCCTTGCTGCTCACCACACTCATTCCAAGACGAACGATTGGACCCGTAGATATCATTGAACTGTGCCGTCACCAAACGCGACCCGTCAACGGGGGCAGCTCGAGACACAGGGTGGCGTGATCTTAAATCCCCGGGAAGTTCGTGGTTGTAACTCTGGAAATCATGGTACCCAGGTGACGATGGCGAAAGGGAATCCGGAGTAGACTGTGATGTTAGACCCATATGCTGAAACTGATCGAAAGTAGGAGTGGGTATCGGCAAAGACGCTCGTAAAGGGCTTAGATTCCTCGACCCTGGAGACGAAGAAGAGGTTCCAGCGCTGGGATAATAAGGAGAAGAAGGCGAAGAGCTCCGGGAGGGAGAAGTGGCTGAAGAGTATGGCGATCTGTGCTCGTCTGGTGAAGTCCTGGGTGGGGGAGGGTCGAAATGGGAGGAAGAAGCCTCAACTCTCGAGACGCGCGAGGCGTCTTTGCGCCTGGAGGGCGACCGACTAGAGGGATCTGAAGATGTCGATTGGGCCGTCGAAGGGCTAGTTCGAGTATGAGGGTAATTCTTCTGGTACGGTTGACCAGGTTTGTTTGCGGCTGGCTGGTCTCTTCGAGTTCTCGAGCGCCGCTTCTTCTCCATACCATTCATTTTTTGAAGTTGGTAGACCAAACTAGGTTTATCAATGGAAGACGCTGAAGAGTCGTTGGAGGTCATCGACTGCGATCCTGAATTGGGAACCCGTCGGTTATCTACGGCCGGTGCCTTCCCTTTGTCTGTAAAGTTTAATCCCAAATTTGTCAGTGGGAGGCCAGGCGACAGAGCGGAACCAGAAGACCTATTGCACTGTAGAAATCGCTCAGGTAGAACGCGAATTGAGCGTCGTCAGCGAAGGACTGGTAAGCATGACCTTTGCCAATCTAAGGTCGCATTCAATTAAAATCATTCAGGAAACCGGAATCAACAAATTTACCAGCTCCCAATACAGAGGGGTTAGACCGTCCATCGCAGACTGAGATCGGACGATCAAATGCACCCGGATTTCTTCCTAAATAGAGCGGACGGTGAGAAACGTTTCGAGTCGCTTCGAGTTCACACACTTGGTGCAGTCGTTCTACCGCGGTGGACCATGCAAGAGTTCCGCGCGGACCCAGTACGTCCGCCGAGGGGTTCAGGGCAGCAGCGATGACGAGATGGCGCGTTGCGGGTCCACGACCAAAGGTTGCCGACAACGCCTAAAGAGAAGCCATGTGTCAGAGCGTAAGCGGCGGAAACGAGCTTGGCGCACCTCAATCGCGCGGGTAACGCTGGCGGGGGAAATTATGTTGACGCCGTGGGGACTGAAGTTGATGGCAGGGATATCGTCCCAGCTCGGTATTCGGCCAGTAGAAGGGTCAAACGGGGGTTTAAACGGGGTGGGTCCCGAGGTCGTCATCCACAGCGTCTCGGTCTGGAGTGTAATGATCAGTAGCAGAGGGAGGGCAGGAGTAAACGGACTCACCGCAGCGGAGGAGTTCGCGCCCTTGATCGTGTTGAGGAGGGATGGGAGGTAAGAGTTCCTCAAACGCTGCCAGAGGGGGGCCATATAGGTGGAGTCCTCGATCAAGAATAGAATTGCAGCGGCGTCTCTGGGACGGTCGAAGATAGCATCGATAGCAGCGAAGGGCGAGGCCATTTGGGCCAGCTGTCGAGGGAAGTAGTAGAAGACCAAGCGGGTTCATAAAAGGAGAAACAAGACCGCAATCATTCTCAGGAGATGAGAGAGAAAAGGATCCGTCGCAGTGCGGGATCCCGGGACGGACAATCGGTGAGGTATAAAAAGTTGGCGAACCGATGGCAAAAAACATTGATTCTCCGCGAATGTCCAGAGTCTCAACTTTTTTTTTGCCCTCTCACAGAATGAAGGCTATTCCGGATCAGAATAATAACTAATGCAATCATCAGCTGCATGTATGAAAAACGACCGAGAGTAAGGAAGCGATCGCAAACCGGTACGACTCCTTCCATTGCAGCTAGCATCCACGCCCGTGTGTGCATGTGTCGATAAGCATCTTACCACATACATCTCTATCGTGATTGTCGAGATGATGACTACAATCTCTTCCGGTCTCGGACGCTTTCCCGTGCCACAAGTGTGTCGCATGTTTCTTAACCCCAAGCCCCGCCGTGCAGAACTAGGGGTCAGGACCATCCGATTATACGTTCCCCTTGTCTCACCTGCGCAGACGGATGTAAAAAGAAGCCGCGAGATTTGCGGCGCGATCGTGGGAACTACTTTCCTAATCCGGATACACACGCGACGTCCATCCTCCCCAGCCCACCGTTCATTCCGTCGACGACCACCTCCCGCCCACCATGGCGCATCTCCAGGGTTCAGGATCTCCAATAACGCAGGTGTCTCAGACGCCTGTTGCGCCTATGCATCTTCAGCCCCAGCTGTTGACTCGTCTCCAACTCGACCTCCGAGGAAAGCGATTCACAGTTGACAGGGAAACGATCATGAACCTCCCTGAGTCGATTCTGCTCTGTCTCTTCCCGAACGGTCTCGTCCTTAGTCGACAGAGCGCCATGCTTTCCGATGGTGGAGATAATGACGAATTTGAGGAGTTGTATGCAGTTGATGTACGTTGCCTGGTGTTTCACATTCGCTTCACTCACCTCCGCTTGCCAGTTTGACCCGGACTGTTTCTCTTTCGTCCTCGCATTCTTCAAACACTCCGCTGACGTCTTTTATGGAACACCCAACTCCCCTGGACTCTACGCTGCCCAGCAACTCCTCGTTGATGGTGGATCTCCTACCTCGGACTTCAACCCCACTTCGTCTCAGAACCCTCTCTTATCCAAACAGGCAATCATTGTACTGCGTGAAGAGTTGGAGTACTTCTCTATACCATCAGGGGCAAACAAAACCGCCCCCGGGCTGACAAGTGGCGCCGCCAATGAGGCATTGTTGGAATTAAAGAGGAAATGTGGTGTCCACTTACTACAAAAGAGGAACATCTTCACAGCCCTCCAGCGTAACGTGAATAAGGAGAATAACGTCGCAGAGCAACATCTGATTGACATGCTTTGCATGAGGTAAGGCCTTCCGTCAATTCTCGGGTTTCTGCGAGCTTCACATCACTCTTTAGCGGATTCAATCGAGATGATGAGTGGGGGTATCGAGCTATGGAGCCGAGCCGATGCTGTGTATCCTCCATCGCCTTGGTTCTACTCAAAACCGGCATTGTCCACCACCCTCCTAATGCTGGAGGGCAGGTCACCATCGATTATAATCAGATGGCTACCGCCCAGAAGCTTTTACTCTTTTGGCGCAAGCCTGCCGTAAGTTACTCTACATCATGGTGTGCAACCTCTATGTCTGACTTCGGAACCTGTAGCGTAAGTGCTGGTGGGACGGCGTAGAGGTGGACCTGACCGAAGACGGCCAAACCCCCCAACCCGTAAAACTTTGGGCTCGTAGGGTATGGACATTGGAGCTCAGTTTGGTTCGTGGCAACTTAACCAATCACCGGAACATGTGTCGCTAACTCGTGTCCTACTTAGGTTTGATGTGCAGTCCGATACCCTAGACAACCTTTACATTTTACCGTAAACATTTCTCGTGACACTCCGCAGGATAGTCCAGTACGATTCATCCGCAAATAGTAATTCCCGGAGTGTGTCATGCTAAAAACAACCAGTACCGAGAGCTTGTACCCGCTTTGCGTGCTTGAGTAGTGATACTACGGAGCTAGGCGTCATCCCTTCCATTCTCTTAGCAGCACCCTGAAATAGACGTGAATACTTCGTGCGTCGATCTGACTTTGACCACCTACAATCGTTGTGGGCCTAATCGCCGCGAGCTTTTCTTTCGCCTCCGAACTAATTCCAGCGACACTGCTGTAGTCCATGTGGGGATCGAGAGCTAGATCTTCGTCTTCGTGAAACGCTTTAAGATCCGCCTCCTGGCGCCGAAGGAACGGGCTGTAACGTCCTGGGGATTCGGTCATACGTTGGGTGATTGTGGTGAGTCAGATAAGGTAAGGGAGTTGCGCACCATCAATCTGCACGCGAGCCAATAGCTGTGGGTCAATCGTTCCCAATGTTGGGATGGCAGGGATGATATCGGATATGGTAACACGGGGATTTGCTAACAAGTCGAAACCACTAATGGGACGTAAGTGTCGCCAGAGTAGCAGTGTTTGGGGGGGTTCATGTCAGAGACGGTGTCCAAGAAGGAATCGCACGGTGGCAATTTTGGTCATAAGTCGTGTATGTCAGACATGATGGATCAAAAGGGTAGAAAGAATACTCACCCCCGGAGAACTCCATCGTGACGGATCCCTAGTCCATAGGTTTCCCAACCCTGTGACAAATCGGTCGCATATCAATTTCATTATGTGGGGCTTGTGGGGTGAGGGAAAGGGAAGCGTGCCTGTGGGCTCAAGGCCACTGATTTGAGTAAGTCTCGCGCGCGGTCCATTTCGGAAATGGTGGATATCAGCAGGTTCCAACGATAATCAGAGATTACGCCTGCTTTTCGAGCTAAAACAGATCATACAGCAGCGTCAGCCCTTACATCACCTTCGTGATTAAGCGATTGGGCCGATAAGGAAGGAAAACAGGCTAAAAGAAACATAGGTTGGCGCTCACCCTTCTCTGTCAGCCGTAAGTCCGCATTGTCGCTTCGAATTGTCATCCTGTACTCCGACCGCGATGTGAACATTCGATCTGGAGGATTCAGTAGGTCATCAGCCACGACATCGGATGATTCATCGAGCCAAGCGGACTGCATTACATGGCTCTTCGGCGCCCTTGACGATCAAATCATCGACCATTACACCAACGTAGCCTTCAGCACGAGTGATGGTCATGGGATCTCGGTGGAGTGCGTATAACCCAGCGTTAATGCCAGCAACAGCGCCCTGTGCAGCGGCTTCTTCGTAGCCGGTAGTACCTAATGGGCGGCACGTCAGACGTCACGAATGGCAGAAACGGGGATAAACTTCACCATTTATCTGACCTGCAAGAAATAGTCCCTAATGCGTGGTGCATACAAGTAAGACGACCTACACGGGACTAGGTAATTTAACGCCAAACCTTGATCCTTTTGGTCTGCAGGATCGCTGTCGGAGAAATTGATTGACCTTCCGGTTAAGCGATGCCGCGGTGACCACTTACGAGTGAGTTCCCTGGGGTCTATGTGATCGTACTCAACACCATATGCTGGCCGAGCCATCTCAGCGTGTTCGAGACCTGGAATGCTCCTGATGATGCGCTCTTGCACGTCCTCAGGCATACTGTTCGAAATGCCGTTAGGATAGATGAGATCTGTGATATAGGAGAAGGATTGAATGAAAATTCAGCGTGGCTGAGGTGTGGATATGAGGAAACTCGCCGGAGTCATATCCTTCCGGCTCCAGCCACACCGTGTGGTGTGCCTTGTGTCCAAAGCGAAGAACTTTTGCTTCCAAAGATGGGCAATATCGCGGACCTGTGCAGTTAACTCAGCGAAGAGGGGGGAGAAGTGACGTTCTAAATTACGAACCCTTCCTGGTTTCTTGGATGTGAACGCTCTTGTGAAGGTTGTCTTTGATTATTTGATGTGTTTTAGGGTTGGTGAAAGTTTGGTAACAATGGACTTGATTATTCTGCAATGAACCGAAGGCAACGAAGAGCGATGAGTCGGCGAGGGTGACGTTCGGGTTGTGTGGCGTACCGCATTATCTACAGTAGTGCTGAGGTAACTGAATGGTGCAGGGAAATCGTCGCCTCGTTGCACGACGAGTTGATCGAAATTGATGGTCTGTTTGTAAAGTCGTGCGGGAGTTCCCGTCTGGAGGCGGCCAAGTTTGAAACCAGCGGACCTTAACGAAGCCGACAAGCCGGTCGAGGGGGATTCATCCATGCGGCCAGCTGGGAATCGTTTGAGGCCTTCACGTAGAGTCAGCTACAATCACTGACTTAGGTTAATCTACTCCACCGATATGGATCTCCCCAGATAGGAAAGTTCCTGTGCAGATAACGACTGATTTACACTCGACGACATCTCCAGTATCTGGAGAGCCATGCTGTTAATCCGAATGATAGGAAGCAAGCAGTAGTTTATTACCAAGTCTGACACCATGAACCGCGAAAGTCGGACCAACAGGGCCGGTGGAAGCAGCCGTGCGGTTCAGAACCAGATCGAAAACGCTTGCCGCGCGGACATCAAGGTTCGGATAGTTGAACAAGGTTTCCTGCATGTGATGCTTGTATAGTTTCCGGTCGATCTGAGCTCGAGGACCCTGAAGACTCATATTAAGCCGAGTATGGAGTTTGCTAGGGACACATTGGATACCCAGACAGCAGCACCCTTTGAGCGATTAAGAATTTGAAACTGGATTCCGGCCTTGTCTATAAGATATTAGTCCAGGGTGTGCCGTGGGGAAGAGGTAAAAGGTACCTGAAATCCGCCCGCAGAGGCCACCCATAGCGTCAACCTCCCGCATCAGTGTTCCTTTTCCTACCCCACCCATGGAAGGGTTGCACGAAAGTTCGCCGACGGTCTCGAGCTTTTGAGTAAGCAACACAGTTCGGGCCCCTGCCCTTGCAGCGCCCGCCGCGGCCTCACAGCCAGCATGACCTCCGCCGATGACGCAAACTATCGAGGTTATTATGAGTGGGGATCGACGCTGACCCAGTAAGCTCTCACCGTCGTACTCATTGGATTGAGTAGTCAATGATGCGTAAGGGCGAAGGAGACGGCCCTTGAGAGCCTGCATGCGCCTGCACCCGATCGCTACGATAAATGACATGTGGACTGTGGAGAACCCCAATGGTCAATGTGTGGCCCGTAGTCTTCAGGTAATCGCGTCTACAAGTCCCCACCCCACTCGGTAACCTCTCAGAGAAGTAGACTCGTACTTACCGACCTGCCGAGGTCGTGGCACGCCGCGTCGCCGGAGTTCCGATTCGTCACAAGCGCCCGAGGCCTGCTTTTCAAATGAAATGGAAGAGTCACATCACGTGTAGCTTTATGCCGCCCGTCAGAGCGTCTCCGTCTGCTGAGCTTGAAACCACCTATTCTGGGGGAGGTAGGTGGGGGTAACTGCAGTCGGAAGTGAAGGAGGCTCTACGCTTGCGCCAATGTCCGGAATTTAATTCTACTGAACTCCGTTTGATGACCATTTATTGCGGCAGTAATTCAAGTTGTAAGGTAACCGAGTTGGGCCGCGCAACGGTGGAGTCGCGGTCGAACGAGAAGCCCTGAAGAACTCTGTTTGGATTCTGCTGTAGCGGGCCGGACTTGTTTCCCAGGCCCTGGCACACGGCAATCAAGAAGACCGTTGCAAGGGGCGTCTATTGGGTTGTGCTTCCACATCGCCCACGAGGGACTGTGCGAAAGCTAGCAGAGCAAGCTCGCGTAATGAGGCTAACCGCTCAGAAATAGCTTTGACTTTTGACCTCGGGATCAAGTCCAAAACAGTCCCCACTCAGCGGCCAGCGGAATCGGACCGGAAGCCATCGGCAGCTTTGCCGTTATTAACCAGACAACAGCGCCTAACAATCACCGCAGTCAAAAGAGATATAGAAGGTCGTGATATATGACGGACTTGGTCGGACCAGAACCTTATAGGACCGAGACCACTCAATCTTTCCCCACTCCTAGCGCGATGACCGACAAGGTTTGTGGAACAGCGTCGAAAGTCAAAACTTCACCCTCGCCCCTAAAGAAACATACACATCCATTGGATCCACTTGATGCAGATGAGGTATCGTGCAGATCGCCCAGGAAACGGAAGCGACGATGGCTGATCTTCCTCAGATTGTCGCTGTCTGTCGTGCCGGTCAGCTCTACGCCGCCGAGAAACTGTCTATCAAGGCCCTGAGGTTCATCGTGTGTGACCTCTTGCCGCCTCCGAAGAAACAAGTTCTTGCATATCTGGGAATTCCCATTGCCACCGGTCAGGCACCGGATGCCCATCCTGGCGAGCTCCCACGCAAGGCAGAAGTTGACGTGAGCATCGTTCTCAAGTGCTATCTGCTCCAAGATCCGCAGTTGACGTTTAGAGGCAGTTAATTGATCTGCTGACTGGGTGCGTAGCCTGTCGAACATCGTAACCCTTCGTATTGATTCGGCATCTTCCTTAGCTATGCATACAACCTGACCCTGACCTTGGGCGGAACTGGGTGGATCGTAGAATCTGTCGAAAAACTTCCTGCCGGGGCACAACCCCAAATTTCGCCCGAAGAACTTTTGGATTGTGAGAAGATCATACAAGCGGACCCCGAGGTTCAAAGGTTGGCGAAAGAAGTTGGTGAGTGGTAGACCCTCTTTCGTAAACTGGTCCATCAAATTTAATGTTCCATAGGCGTCGAGCCCCACCAGATTTCCGCAGATGGCTGGGCAATAGGCTATGACGAGAGGTTTCCGCTGACCACCAGAGTCCAGCAAGGATTCTGTTTCGCTCGGTATTCGGGACACAGTAACCTTTACGCTCATCCTCTGGTAGGAGACACCTCCTATCTCCACGGAGTACGCTCCTGATATTTTACAGGACTTTATCCCAATCGTTGATACTGCGGCCAGGAAGGTCATACATATTGATTTCCCTGCTCACTATGCATATGTCGATAAAGAGGAAAAAGAACACAGACTATCTGCAACCACAACAGCTCCTCACCCGCTGGATGTCGCGGCGCTGGATCACTCCAACCGAGAGCGTATCCCACCTCCAACCAGGAAATTTGACTTTCTCCCGGACCTCATCGCCGAGAATGATAAGAAGTTCAAGCTCCGGGATGATTTAAAACCCCTGCACATCGTTCAACCCGAAGGTGTTAGTTTCAAGATGAACGGCAACGAGCTTGAGTGGCAGAAGTGGAAAATGCACGTTTGTGAGTATACATGCTTACTGGGCAGTTGTTGGCGATAAGATTGAACCTATCACAGCGTTCAGCCACCGAGAGGGGATTGCACTCTCAACAATCACATACAACGATGATGGGGTCATTAGACCAATATTCTACCGCCTTTCCCTGGCGGAGATGATCGTCCCATATGCGGCACCTGAACACCCCCACGCGCGCAAGTTCGCATTTGATGCGTGAGTCTCGCCGCTACTCCTGTTTCATTTTCTTCTAACAACTTCGTTGATCGGCCCAGTGGCGAATATGGACTAGGGACAATGGCGAACGAACTCGCGCTCGGCTGTGATTGCTTAGGGCAGATCCACTACTTAGTCCGTTGTTTCTCGCACGGTTTGAATGTGGGGTGATAGGTTCTGATCAGATGACAGCCCGGGGCATATGTCAGCCACAGCGGACAGGCGGTCACAATCAAGAACGTTATCTGCATTCACGAAGAAGACGCCGGAGTTCTTTGGAAACACAGCGACTATCGGACTGGTGGACGCTCCAAGGCAGTTCGCGCCAGGCGTCTCGTTGTCAGTATGGTGTGCACGCTGGCTAACTACGGTAACGCTCCGGTGCCCCTATCTTCGGTTCATGGCTGAATGTAGAACGCCGCAGAATACGTTTGGAACTACCACTTTTACCAGGACGGCACCATTGACTCCGAGATTAAACTGACTGGCGTCTTGCAAACCTATGTCGCAAGGGAAAATGAACCTAACCCTTACGGGACCATTGTTGCACCTAAAATTAACGCGCAGTATCACCAGCACTTGTTCTCATTGCGAATTGACCCGATGGTCGATGGGCTCGCGAACAGTGTTCTGGAGACAGACGTAGTCCCATCTCCAGCCCCCGTCGGCTCGCCGGAGAATTTCGCCGGCAATGCATTTACAACTAAGAAGCAAATTCTCAAGGTGGAAGGCTCTCGTGACTATGATTGGGCAGCCGATAGGCGGTGGAATATTATAAACGCCAACAACACGCATTACGCTTCTGGCGAGTACACTGGTTATGGGGTCCATATCAAAGGGGGAGCAATTCCTCTCCTTGCTAAGGAGGGTAGTTGGGTAGTCCAGAGGGCCAAGTTCGCATCTAAGCCCTTGTGGGTGGTCAAGGATAAGGAGACTGAGAAAGGGACCGAACGAATGTGGCCCGCCGGCAAGTATGTCCCACAGAGCCGTGGGGAGGTAAAGGATTCCATCGGGAAGTGGGTCGAGGGGAAGGCTAGCGTCGAGAACGAAGACATCTTGCTGTTCATAACCGTTGGTGAGTCGAAATACGATACATACGATACACCTGGTTCTCGTATTCAGATTTGTTTTTGACGTACAGGCGTAACGCATATCCCCCGCCCTGAGGACTTCCCTGTGTGAGTTTGACACGAGTTCTGTGTTTGAGACCAGTGCTGACGTATAACTTAGGATGCCGGTCGAGAACCTGAAGGTCTCGTTCCGCCCACAGAGCTTCTTCAAGATTAACCCCGCAATGGACGTGCCGGAGGCAAAGGACACAAAGAGCGTTCTTGTCTCAAACGGAAAGAACTGTTTCAATTGTAACTAGGAACGGAAGGTTAGGCGTATACTTTTGCGGTGCACCGAGGTGGCCGTTATAATTTTTAAATGTGTAACTAGGGGTTTTGGCTGTTATGATTCGTTTCCCGGTCAGTTCCCCGCCGCGCGGCTCAGCGGCCGCCTGACTTGATCCGTTTCCTCACGTGATCTGGAGTCACTCCGACCAAAAATTCTTCCCTCCAACTCCTCCATCTCCTATCTGTAGAGAACTCGCCAAAGCCAGAATGGGTGCATACTACGACGAGATAGAAATTGAGGACATGGCGTGGGACAATGTCAAGAAAGTGTTTCATTACCCTTGTCCCTGTGGTGATCGCTTTGAGATCTCCAAGGCCCAACTCAGGGATTGTGAGGACATCGCTACATGTCCTAGCTGCAGCCTGATTATCAGGGTTATATACGACCCGGTATGTGCACAACCGCGCTCTCAATTCACTACATTCTCACGTTTCTTCGACGGAAGCTCGATTATGAGGACTACGAAAGTGAAGACGACGGCGACGGCGAAGCGGAAGAGCAGGGTTCTGATAACGAGAGCTTTCACGACGCTCTCGAGAACCTCGCCCTCGAGGAGAAGAGGCAGATCCTCATCGCCACTGCTTGAATGCTCAACACTACGAGTTTCACACTCAATTCAAATATCGTGCGTATCGCCCATGTTTCTGCACTGAAATGTGTTAACTGTGTATGATAGCTAATGCAAAGCTCCCACTGAGTTCTTCTCATCGTGATCGTCTGAAGACGGGCAATATTCCGGGCAGATCCCGGAGACCTCCTCGAAAAGACAACTGAACGATCAGTACCGATAGCGGGTGGAGTAGTCTGGGATAATTTGTGAGGCGGAAAGCAGGAGAGCAGAGAACACTGTACCACACCTTTAGGTGATACAACAAGACCTCTTCCCTTGGACGCACCACGGTAGACAGTCTCGATGATATCAATTAGCTGAAAGCGCGTGAGATTTGCATACTATCTTCCGTGTGAACTGTGTACCTCTTGCTTGTTGTCCATAGGCCAGTTGCTAGAAGTGTTGTCGATGAGAAGCACGATTTCGATTCAGAACAAAGGTTTCTCACATCTTGTTGTTGTTTCCGGTACCAAGATCAATCATGATATGCTTGTTCCTGTACTGGGGGGGTTAGCCAGCCGTTGGCGGAAGCGGGGGGTTGAATGCGCACCGATAAAAGAACATGACCGTGCATGGGTCATACAACTCATACATCTATCGATTAACGCACGTTAGTCACTCCGATGGGTAGGAAACACAGAATTAGGCTTACTGACCTTATTGAAGTCCGGAACCTGAGTGATATCGCACAAGTAGATCACAGCGAAGTTCTGCACTTTCTCCGCCACCCCATAGAGAGTCTCATCCATAGTCATGCATTGGGGATCCCAGTCGTGGCCGAACCGAATGACGACGACCCTGTCCTCCTCGGATTTAATGGCCTCGTCGACGTGCCAGCCAGAGGGGAGATGAGGAAGGAAGTAAGACATGGTTAAGGTATGGGGTCAAGAATGGTCAGCCACCTCGAGTTTCACGTGACACGCTCATCATGAGTCCCGCCTAGAACCTTCTTGTCACCATCGTCCATTATGAGTTCCAACAGCACCACCACACGCCCGGTAGTCTTCATGGACATCAATATTGGTGAGACGCCAGCCGGTCGCCTCAAGATGGAGCTTTTCAGTGATATTGTGCCCAAGTACGACCCTCTGATCGTCTGCAAGCACAGATTGATCACCTTACACACTCCATTAGGACTGCAGAAAACTTTAGGCAGTTATGTACAGGAGAGTACAGGTGATACTTCGTCATACAACTGTCCCCCCGTAATCAGCTTATTTGGGTGTAGGGTGAATTCGCGTCCGCAAGGATACAAGGGCGCGATTTTCCACAGGTAAATGCCGTCCATATTTAGTTATCATCACTTTCGCAAATCACTCATGCCACCCCAGAGTGTGAGTAGTACGTGCACACATCCCCTCGTCTATTGATCTCGTCTCTGCGTTGGCTTTAGTATCCCAAATTTCATGTGCCAGGGTAAGTTGACCGGAAGGAACGCTTGAGGTCATTCCTGATCCGCTGAAATTTACAGGCGGGGATTTCACCAAAGGAGACGGCACTGGTTCGTTCTCTATCTATGGTGACAAATTCCCCGTGAGTCTGTCCTACCTCTGCCCCTTGTCCCCCGACACTGACCGGTAGTTAAGGACGAGAATTTTACCGAGAAACACACCTCCGCTGGGCTCTTATCAATGGTAAGAATTGACTGATCTGAGCATTTTCCTTCTCTCAGCGTCGCCCAGGCGAATTCGGGCCCGAACACCAATGGATCCCAGGTGATTTTTGCGGTATAACCTATCGTTCCAAGCGGTTCTCAGCATCTGTCTTCTAGTTCTTCATCACCACGGCAAAATGCGATTTCTTAGACGGGAAACACGTGGTTTTCGGTAAGGTGGTTGATGGAATGCTTACGTTGAGGAAAATCGAGAACGTCCCAACCGGTCCAAACAACCGGCCAAAGCTCGTTGTCAAGATCGTAGGCAAGTGACCGTTTTGCACAATCTAGGATACACGTGACGCTGACTGCATTCCAGAGTGTGGGGAAATGTAAAGGTGAAAGTAGCATACATTGAGCATATCATTCGTCGTGTACTACATATCTCGCCTATGGTACATACGTTCTTAGCTAAATATTTACAAGGTCGTTCACCTTGCGGTAACAGAGTGGACTGAGGGTATGGTGGACGACGAGTGACATAAAGTCCGATAAATAGTCCAACCCTCGCAGCATCGTTGTGCTTCGCTTCTCAAAGCACATTCCGGAGGACATTGGGATCGCTGTAGTCGCGCTTGTCATCTGGAGCTCTCGACCACTTATCTGCGTGTATTGTCAGAACCTCCATCAAAATACCAGGGGTGGGCTTCGACCTACCTGGACAGGCTAGGAAATACCCATCCATGGTGTTGACGAAACGTGCTTGGTACTCGTTGGGTGGAATTACTGTCACCTCCTTCCCGGACTTGAGGTTCTGCTTCGCCTTATACTCCAAGGTCTTGGCGAAAGTATAACTCCCTATTCCATTTGACGTCAGAGACAGGGGCCAAGGTTCTTCGATTCGCGTCTGTCGTCAACTCACCGATGGTATCAACCAATCCGCAGGCGATCTGCTTCCTCTCGGCGTCGACTCCCAACAAAAGAGAGTAATCCATGATGTTAGATTTAGAGAGAAACTCCGAGTCGTTCTTGATCGCTTCCTGGAGGACCAGTTTTGAATGAGGGTGTAACAACGTCAGAGCCCGTTGTTGACCTACGTTGACCCATGAGTAGAAGTTCTCGGGTAGGTCAAGGAATCGCACCTTCGACCCAATCACCATCGAAGAGAGGCTTAGAAGACGCCCCTGACGTCGTAGCCTTGACCTTACGCCCTTGAATGCCCTTCAAGTCGAACGTCTTCACGATCTTCTTATTAAAGAAAAGATTCTCCATTACGAGCAAATCAGCCTTCGCTTGAACCGTCCCATTCTCGATGTTCCTGATCTCAATCGTGTAGAACCCCAAGAGTTTTGCAAGGACAGTGGGGTTGTTGGCAGTGGACTCCATGTACTTGAAGTAGGACGGTCCCAATTCGATCAAGACCTGCCTATACGTACTTGAGCGACGAAGGGAAACATCAGGGTAAAGTTTTGACTCACAGATCTGCAACGTTCCAGGCATCGACGAGCGTCTTAATGATAAATCTATCGTCCGCCGTCTTCCAGAAGTTTGATCTGCTCTTCCCTCCCTCCGCTAACCAGTTGGCGCTCTTCTCAATACTCTTTAAGTACGTCGTCTCGATACCGCACCTCTTCCTCAATAGATCGAACTGCTTGGCGTAATAAACCGTGCAGCTGAACTTCAGCCGTTTCCCGACCGTCCAATCGTACTTGATATGTGGCCGACTATCGGTTGCCGCAGGTTCAAGGGACAGGAGACCGTGATGATTCTTTCTCGGAACAGGAGGGGGGGTAGATTCGCCAGTACTCAGGATCTGCTTCATTACGTGTGCAATACCAGCAGAGAAGCCGGACCTCGTATGCTCTGCCGATGTTTCAGGCTTTGTGGATTTTGGCGGTACTTCAGGAGGGTGGTCATCCCCTTGCTCACTCGTCACTGCACCTGAGCCCTCATCGATGGAAGGCTCGGCGTCCTCTTCGATTTTCTCGTTGGTGTCGTCCTTCTTGACGGACGCTAGGATCGAGGAAGCCTTGGCCCGTCGGATCGTGCTCTCGAACACGGAAGAATTGGAAGTCGAAGAACCGTAGGTGGCTTCGGTGATCGTGTTACTGCGACTCAACCCTTCGTCCTCGGCGGCTTCCACCTCTTGGAGTATATGTCCAGCCGTTCCCTCATTCTCTGGTAGCACGACCTCGCCGTCGACTGGCTGGGTATTGAGCTCTACCGCTGGTTTCGACCACGCTGAAGGAGGTATACCCGTCTTGGATAAGCCCGTACTCGCCATGCGTGAGGGGGACAGAATACTGGCAGTATCCACGGGAGTCTTGCGTAAAACGTCCCTTATGGAAAGAAGTGACGATGGGTCCCGAGGATGTTCCTTCCTGCTCACAACGGCCGAGTAGACTTCAGGTTCTTCCCATATCGCCCGTCCATCATCAGGGTCTGGTTGCTGGCGTGAGGGTCCAAAGAATCGATAGGAAGACCTCGAAAATAATGAAGGGCGACTAATCGGCGTTTGTGGGGTTGTGGGGTATTCCAACGTCATGCTCCTACCCGCCGACATACTGGCAAGCTCAGCCAGATAATCTCCAGAGCTGCAAGGACCCGTGAGTCCCAAAGTGAAATATAGGAGACAAATCCCAAATACCTCAAAGTGAACGCGATCATACTTCCCCAATCGCTCTCGTCGATGAGGATATTACTCCCGGGAATGGCATGATTCCCGTTTATCCACCAAGTCGGATCCTCTGGATAGGGCGACGTAACCTTGGTACCCTTTGCGCAATGCTTTCCCTCCCACGCACTCATCCTCTTGGCAGCTCCCTTGGCTGATGTCTTGAAGGCATGTCTTACGTTGTTCAGGCATTCATTCGGCGTCTTCGCAAGAATAGAGCACAGCGAATGCTCTTCCCGCTGGAAATCCTCCCTGAGGTTCTGAAGGAGTTGTAACATCTCCTCGCTATGAGGTATCTTTGGAAGTGACCGTGTAGAAGCCGAGGAGGCTGACTTGGCCGAAAGTATGCTATCGCTTCTTTCGGTCAGAGGGCGCGAAGGCGGTGGAGAGGCTGGACTTTCAGAGGTGGCCGGAGTAGGATCATTCGTAGAAGGCGTTTCATATTCGGGTTTGTCGTCGGGAGGAGAAGGTAGGCTCTTTGCAGCCATGCGTGGAGTCCACTCAGCTGAATCAGCCTCTGTTTCAGATTCCTGCGTGGCAGAGGAGCGATTGGGTAGATTTGACGGTGCGACCTTCGGTGTCGCCTGAGAGCTATGACTTGATTCCGTTTCTTCGTCATCGGGGTTAATCGACGAAGGTATACGTGGGAGGGATTTCAAAGGCACTGCTGGTGCGCCATCATCCTGGAATATTTGTTCCTGGATCAAACGACTTTCTATCAATTATGGGTCAGGGAGACCGCGCGGGAGGGAAAAACTTACGAGACTGTCTATCCGTTCTGACAGCGTATGCCACCAGGTCCTCATTTCCCTCTTCAACATCCTTTTCGCGTCACTTGTTTCAGGGTCTGCGGAGACAGTGCATTCTGATGAGACTGTTGACGTATCTGCAATAGGTTTTGCCTCTGACACATGAGCGCTATGCAAGAACTGCACGCGAGGAACTTCGACATTATAAATCTCCTCCACGACCGCTAGAGTGAAGGTGATCCGATGAGACCGATACGTGAAATGACGAGCAATGTTAAGGCCAGGGCGTGATGGAGTAACGTCCGCCTTGTTCCCCACTGTTGGTCCAGTATGTTCGCATAGCGGAGGGGTGATGATATGGAAAGAGTGGGAATATACGAGGAGCTCCAAGAATTTTCCAAACGAGAGCAAGCTGTCAGAATAAAATTTGAGCCGGACGATGCGTGGGAAATGGTGGGATGTTTTTACAAGGTTCCGTCGCTCATTTTCACTGCCTCCGTTTTCGCCGAGCATTCCACACAACTTTGCCACATATCAATGCGCTCTCCATCAACAACCTCTTCGAGGGGGTTGACGCCTACGGTAACCCGTGTTCCTCCATGAATGAAACGCAGCTCGTGCTGACCCCGTTTCGATTGACATCCAGTGTTTCCGCACTGACCCTCGGCTGTGGAAGTAATACGCATGATCATCCCCCCAAGGGTCTTGTCTGCACCATCCTCTCGGGAGTAATACCGAAATCGCATCCATCTGCGGCGACCACCGCACAGTACGGGGACAGGCGCAGGGGTTGGTTGTTCGAGGGCACTAGTCATGGATGAGGACGAGGAACTCGTTGTAGAAGCTTCCGAATTGGTGGACGTAACGGACGGTGCCCGGACAACCGGCATAGGTAAGACATGTTCCGAATAAAGGACACAGAACTCTTGTTGTCTTACAAAGCCGTGAATCCCGACCATCCCCTTTCCTTGTGCATCGCGCCCCTCCCAGCCAAGTAGGTAATGTAGCCGTATTCGCTCATCGGGATTAAGCTTGCGAATCGGATCCAAATCCTCCTTCTCGGCCAGGGACTGTAGGAGGGACGGTGGTGGGAAATGAATCCCAGCGGTTGTGGAAAGCAAGTCCTGGAAACCTTCAATACGGGTAACGACCGTTCGGAAAGGGTGGGCTTTCGCATGCTGTTCCGTCTCTTTAGCCACCTTCGTCTGCCATGGTAGGCCATCAGCAAGGAAGGAGAGCCGCCTACCCCTCGGGCGGGGAGTATCCATCGATCGCCGAGGAGTGTCTCTCGTTGTCCTTCCAACGTCCAAGGAATTATGTCTGGCGAGTCTCGTAGCACGGTTCAACAGACCCTCGGTTTTCCTCGAGAGGAAACCCCAGACACCTGCTTGAGGGATTCGATCCGATGATCTCTCACCAGCATGGGGAACTTGGGAATGGTCGCTTGAATATTTTATCGGCGGTGGCGCAGGGCGAGGGCGGACCCTCGGTATGTTGAGCTTGACGTGCGAGTCGGAAAACAGGTGTTGCTCGATAACAACGGACAGGTAGATGTAGATGGAAAGGCGGAGGACTTTGCAAAGCGCCGCGTGCTGCGCAGCAGATGCAACACCTTTCAGCACGAAATTGCCCCCAATGATCTTGATTGGGTTTCCATCAGAGTACTCCGCGCTGGCTAAGATGTAAGGCAATGAGATTGGACAGGATAATTGGATCGGCTTAAGCTAAACTGACCATCCCACTCATCCAACCCGTATAAGATAATTCCCTCCTCGTGTTCGGCGTGGGTGGAGGACGATGCAGGACGAGGTAGCGTGAACCGGGATGGCAAAAAAGCGCACCCAACAACAGAAGGGATAAGTTCAAAGTCGGGGATGTTGTCTGGAACATGACCATAGGCGCTAACGGTCAAGAGGATATGCTTAGCGTAAGGCTTCGGAGAGGGTGGCAAAGTCTTCGACAGCCAAAGCGATATCTGCTCCATAGCCGCACCAGGTGGAGGTTTGGGTAGCGGGAGGTCGATGGTGTGTTCCGGTACGTCTGAGACTGCGATACTCCCAGGCTCCGTGACAGCGTCTGTAGTCGTCGTTCCTTCCTTAGTATCCCTAAGGGCTAGCCTCCGTTGGATGGAAGCCCGTCTCAACCGATTTGCACCCACAATCCAACCGCCGTTTGTGATACCGTCTCCCAGGGAGTCGAGCGCATCCAATATCCCGTTAGTCCATACTTCCTTCTCGTGGCTCCAGTCGTTTTCTGCAATTGCCGAAGACTCTTCTTCAAGTGCGCGAAGAATGAACCTTCGGGTGTGATTCCGTGCTTCGACGGAGAGGGTGGTGAGCTTTGGGGCGTCATGTTTCTGAGGTAGGGTGGGAAGGGGTTTGTCGTGATCAGGCTTGGAAGCCATACAGCACCATTATACTTATACGATAGTCGCAGAAATCCTCCGATGACAGTCAACGCTCCGGTAGTGGTGACAGCTATATCGGTGAGATGGGAGTGCAAGGTCGATGCTCCGTTCCCACTGAAAAGGATGTTTGCGAGAGGTGGTGTCACGTGGTGCTCAATCCCGCACCGGATAAGGGGGATCAGACGCCCAGAGCGGGAGTATCTATATCATTTTTCAATCTCTCGAAGGTTGGACTGACAGAGAAGAGCATCTGTTGTGCCAGACTTCCCATCTCCTCCAACACGCCTACTCGGGGGGGGGGGGATGGCCCGTTTGTCTGCCCCGGCATGCGACCGTGGGCGATCGACATGCCAGCAAGCGCTCCGCCCTCGAATGTGTAAACCACCATGATGTACTACTGGGTCGTCAAGCACGACGGTTCCGAAGACCAAGATATCGTGTCCTATCAGGAAGAGTGGGGAGCACTCCGACAACACCACATCATCGTCGAGTCATTATCCCCGTCGTTGAGCGGCGCGTCGTTTGCGTTGGGTCGTCAAATCACTACCGAGAAGACGTGGCGAAATTTCAATGACACCCTCGTCATCCACCTGCAGTCGCAACGTGTTCAGGGTGACAAGGAACAGTCTACGCTCGGAGTACATCTCGGTGCGGACAGCCCGTCGAGTCTTGTTGGCACTCTAATTTGAACGGTTTCCCAGGGACAATCGTGGCATTCAAGAGCCCCATACCACATAATCCGAAAATGTCGCTCTCCAAATCCCGCGGGGGAATATTTTAGGTCCCCATAGTTATGCTACTTTGCTTCGTGTTGAGGACTCTCGGGCTCTATTGGAAAGCTCTTCCCACCCAGGTCTCCTAAACAAGAGCGCAGCAAGCACATACGATAGCTAGTAATTTAGGACCTTGGTCAACTTTCTTTTTTCATGTTTAGCGAGTGAGACGACGCACCCCAACAACGATGGTCGTCTCATATCGCCTTGCAAGGATTATGGTATACGCAGCTTCGAGCACGTGAATAATCCACATGAATGTCACCGCAACATTGACCATCTTTCCTCCGACGAGAACATATACGGATGTTCCAAGTGTCCAAAATGCGTTTTGGTCTGCATGGTGCTGGGGAGAAAGCAAAACGTAGTAGATGAAGTAGACCAGCGCGACATGTGGGATCCAAAGCTTTGATACGCCGAAGGTGACACGCTGCTGAGTGGACTTGTTTGGCGAGCCGTCATCGAGGCTGACCATGTAAGAATCGAGACACCATCGTCGGAACGTTTGTTTGTTTCACAGGCCCTTGCCAAACAAACTGCGTCATTACTGGCTAACCTTATATGGTTGATGATCAAGAACGTTCCAATCATGCCGATTAAGACTGGAGAAAGAATACGACGGTGAATCGATATCAGTCCTCTGTGGAAGCGGGATGTAAACCTAGCAAGAAGGTGCCTTCCACCAGGGCCTGGGTCGCCGAGCAAGGGTCGATGAGTAGGGAGTCTCAAGTGTGCATCCCGGGTAACTACTACAATCATAGGTTACAGACTCGCTCGACGCGGTATCTAGTTAATCGTAAGTTGGATCGTGAAGGGGAAGTAGGGTAAGTAGGCCGCTTTAATACGTCGCGGGGGTAGCCCCTCCCCGTCCAAAGTTGTACCGCCGAGTTCCCACTCTTCTGCGTGTGGTGAAGATTCGGCAGCAGAGGATGTCAACGATCAAGTCAAAGATTGCAACAATGACCTGAAAAATGAGGATAAGTAGCATGAACGGATGTCTCGGTGGCGACTTACGGTCACTATGGCGCTGACGATCGTCATAACCACGGTCGCTATAGTAGAGACGATGGTGTTGATGATACCACCGATGGTAGAAACGACGGAACCCTACAGGAACGCCATTGACTGAGTGCCAGAGACCGAATATGATTCTAGCAAGAGTTAATCACCATGATTGTTAGTGATAGAAAAGGTGTGAGATGGAAGAGGAGTGTTGTTATGAGGGTTTAGCAGATGTTTGGTGAAGATCCCAACTCATTTCCACCTCGACTTTTATACCAAGCAGATGGAGCGATCGTGGGAAAAGTGGTGTCGCCCGTTGGTCCCACTCCAGGTGCTGTTAACTTCTAATCTCGCCACACCTCGACTTTTCCCCATTTCAAGGACGATGGATCCCGTGGCCGCAAAGTCGTCATTCTTGTGTATGTACATGTCCACCCACAAGGACACCCTCGCCAGCTACGTCATTTACCATGGTAAGGTGGTGAGCACCAAGATTACCGATGCAGAGATGACGAGAATAGACTCTAAGGTGTAGTTCATTCACATTCCCGAACATTCCTCGTCCCGTTATCTCATTGCCTTCCTGTACGTAGGGTATGGACATTAGCTACCAAATTCCATCCTCCGGTAATGAAAAGATCTCCATCCGAATCGGATTCGAGCCTCCGTTGTCTGGATATGAAGAGGTCAAACCACGCTTGCTTTCCATGAAGGCAGATGCAGAAGAGGCCCTTGGGATGGTAAGGGCAATCCCATAGTCAAGTTCCGACCGGTTCGTTGATACGGTTTCCCAGGTTCCTGCTCCACAGATAACCGAGTTTACAGTCTCCCCCACATGGCTTGCGCCTGCAGGGTTGGTGATCTTGCTCACCTACGTCACCCTCTCCCCTCCCTTGTCCAGCAATGTTCCGCCCTACCTCTACCCCGGCTCCTTTATTCAGAACTTTGTCGGTGAATGGGTTATCAAGTTCTCGTGGGGGACTGTAGTGGTGTTACACGCGCTGGAATCTCTGTACACCGCAACACTCGTCAAAAGGCATAGAACACCATTCAGGGTGGGCGTAAGTACAACTTCTGTTCATTGACGGCTTGTTGTTCATCCTCATCATTAGGCCATGTACGTCATTGGAACCCTCTTATGCGGCTACCCAGGATGGATGGAGTTGAAGAGGAACGTCCAGGCCGCCAGGATTGATTCTATTCTCAAGGGCAAATAGTTGGTTCGCGAAGCTGATCTCATTGTACGCTACCTAGATATGAGTTTCAATATACCACGTAGAGGTCGAACAATTTGTGCATGGGCTCTGCGTCTACTTAGGGCCCGACCCGGTGGGAAGGCAAACGGGGTCACGTGCACAGTCGCGTCATTGAATGTACCCCGTCTCGCGACGCGTCGGATATTACTCTCCATCACCATCATGTACTCCCTCCCGACTGTGTGTCCAGTCAAGTGGACCGCGACTCAGGAGCGCTCTATTCTACGAGGTTATCCAAATGTTGCAGGTCCGAGCACCGCCAATCTGCAGCCAAATGCCGTCAAGATCCTGTACCTCCAGTTCCTATGGCTTCCCGAAGTGATTCACTCGTGATATCGGTCGTTTCTACCGCTGACCTCTAAGGGTCGTTTTTGATAGTCCTTGATGTCACTGCAGAGACTTCACCTGTCCCTCCGGCGACTAATTCCACCAACTAGCCCCGACCCAACCCTCCTTGCGGATTTGGAATCACTTTTCCTCACTTCGAGACAATGTTCGGAGAAATATCAACATTTGATTCCAGAAGTCCTGAACACCGCAAACCCTGATGAGCTCATTGATTTTGAGCAAAGCGTGATGTGGTTCGCGTTTAAGAATGACAAGCCTCCGGATGAATCCGCCTTCGGAGACAACGAGGAAGAAAAGGAAGAGAAGTGGAAGAAAGATTGGTTGGATAGGATGGAACGTAGAGAGTCGGTCCACCTTACTGAACTTTCTTGCGTAATGCTGATAACCTTCAAGGGTACAGATCCAGATCATCTTACATCTGTTCCGGTTGTGCCGTCCCATATCCTATCCCATCGCTCAATCTGCCGGAGAAACTTCCGCTTCTCCCAAGAAACGGAAAGAACGGAACAAGCCATCGACCCTCTCGCTCGAAGATAAACTCGAGTCTCTGATGGACAAACTCGCGATGTGGCAACTATTGAGATCCATCGATGATCACGGTATAAATGCCTCCGGGAGCGGTAAATCGGAAGATAATAGAGACTGGATGCAGATATTCTGCGAGGAGGTAGTTCAGGAAACGTTCGCTCATTCTCAGCAATTCATCTATTCCTTGCCGTGTCCTGACATTCGTCCCGGCGTCTTAGGTATAGCAAGCTGCAGCCAGATATGTACGAATTGCTCCGCAGCAAAGTCTTCCGACACTCCCTGTTTTCTGATGATACGGACTCTGGAACTCCCCCACCAGACGACCAAAAACGAAAAGCAAAGCGTCAAAGAACCCTACCAGCTGCATCACCTCGTTCTCGAGAACCATCCCTAAGCAGGACAACCTCTGCATCTACCTCCATGTCACGCTCCCGCTCCGTTCACCCTCACCTCAACTCCAACTCCGCCTCGGCGCTCGCACGATCTCGCTCGCTGTCCATATCCCTTGAAGCTGAAGCGAAAGCCACGACGAGTGGCAAGAAACGTGTGTTGACAAGAGAGGTCAGCATGAGCAAGGGTTTCAAGCGGTCGAAATCCAGCGCATTGCCTGATCTCCCCCCTGAACCTCCTGCACCTGTGGTCAAGGAGAAACCAAAGCCCGCGAGAAGGGATCAAGGGCTCGAGAGGACCCATTCTCAAGTCTTGGTGGAGGATACGCCGGTCAAGCCCATAAAACAGTTTACTGGGAATCGACCTCCCCCTGTCCCTCTCAACACCGTAACGAGGGTGAGCACGAACGGCAGTAGAGCATCGAGCCAGAAGTCTTCGTCGCCCCTGGATTTGGGTGAAGGGAGGACTTTCGTCACGGATACCCCCGTCAAGTCCGGTCGCGCGCTGAGGACCAGCCTCCAAGTTGCCGCGGATCTTGAGGGTGATGAAGATGGGGACGATGATGAGTGGATGATTGGCTCTCCGAGTGTCAGAAGGTCATTAGCATTAGCACTGGCAGACGAAGATGCCAGGAGCGGTTCTCCTTGAGCAAGTTAAGGTGGGCTGCTGAGTTACGATTGAGGATTTTGAGTTGTACACGCAAAATATTATTGATTCCGTCCGACCAGGGAATGAAGGATATACGACACTATAACGATGCTGTTGAGATTCAGGTATTTGATACGGCAGGAAAGCAACTGGGATGAGGGTGGTATATATACGCGACCGGCCAGACGAGAACGGGAAAGGGAGGATAACGGGTTGTGCGAAGAGTTGTGTGCATGAGAAGATGGTGGTGAACAACGAAGGCTTATTTCCAGATTTCCAATGAATGTGCATGCGGTTTGGGATGAAAGCAAAATTCGATAACAAAGGAGAGTGGCTTGCATAGGAGATGAATCGAATACGTGAAGGAATAAACAAAGGTATACCTGGATGAAACGATTGAGGGGTTCCATCCGACGTCGAGAGGGCTTGAGCGAAGATCTGAGGGCCGCAAACGACGAAGAGACGAATGATGGTCTTGATTGAGATCCGTTTCACCGTTCGCCCCGTCGTTCAGCGACAACACACTCCACCCACCTATTGATGGTGGTCTCCAGCATCGTGTCCCAACCCTCTCCTTGCTTAGCAACGAGGGAACCGTCAAAGAAAATGGGGACCTCCTCCGTCTTGAACTTCTGTTTCGTAGGGGAGGTGACGGGAGTTCCGTGTGAAGGGGTATTGGATCCTGTATGGGGGCGAGCACCAACGACACCATTGAGTACTTTTCTCCGCTTGAGGGTGGGATCGGAATTGGGCATGACGACGGGAAGGAGGTAACGTAACTTGAGGGCACTGTGGATCACTTGTCAGCATGCATCCCCTTGGGTTCTGGAGCGGAAGGACTTACGCTGCCCACAGCCGAAGGTTGTCCGACTTCCTAAACGTCCATCCACTCCGTTTGGCCTCGGCAACTTCTGCGGCGGCTTCCAGAGTGGCTATATCATGGATGGAATCTTGGCTGATGTATCCCCAAGGTTTGCGCGACTGGCGCACTGCAGCGTTGTACGCAACGCAGAGCAGTTGCCCTGACGCAAGTTTCTCCAAAATAGTTGTGCGGTTTGATGTGTCATCAGGGAGAACGGCGATCAACGGAGAGGGCAAGACAGATTTAAGGAATGCATGGATCCGGCCTGTGGATCAGTGGTGAGTATCATATGAGTGGCCATGAGGGTAAGAACCTACCCAGAGGATCATTATGGAAAGTGGTGCGTTTGGCCCACTCAGGCAAATCGTCGTCGTCCACTACACTCTCCTCCTCTATTGCATCCATTCCTTCCGGCTCCTCCGCCAGAGAATCGTTCAAGATGCTCGTCGATACCACGCATCTGTTGAACGGCCGGACGTCCGGGGGGCCAGCGCCTCTCCGATCTGCTTCGCCTGCACTGACTCTCCTATTCTTCAGTGACCGTTCTCGTTCTCTCCTCCATCCTCTCTGCCCGTCCTTAGGCCCGCTGAACAACACCTCATCCACAACATCGAGATAAGCTTTCACCTCCTGCCTCTCCTTCGTCAAGGAGGAAAGTTGGATATCCTGTTTGTATAACCATCCGCTCCCAAGGACCAACCGTTCTTCCCAACCTTCACGTTTCTGTTCTTCCTGGGGTTGATTGAAGTCATCATCTGGATCTTCCCATACGGGGACTTGTTCATCGCGTCCTTGAACCCGGATCAAGGTAAATGCCAGTTGGTTGTCATCACTGGTGGGAGAACGATCGCCATCTACACTGTCAGAATGATTTGATGGTGAAGGTACACGCGACCGAGAGCCGTGATCGCTTTGTGCATCATAAGCGTCGTCCGACAAGGGAAGTCGCGAGGACTCCTCGAGTAACCTGAGAACACTGAGAGTGCCAAGTGCAGCTTTGCGAATCCTAGACAAGGCAAGCGAGGCGGAAGAGGGGTTTGGGCTGTGGCGTTTCTGAAGCGCAAGGTTGGTTAGGTGTTGAGGCCGATAATATTGTCGTTGGTTGCTCGTGATGGCAAATGATTCGCTGGGCAACGACACGACGTAATTCCGAACGGAGCGGATGGCACGCGTGGTGATTTTGAGAGCCTTAAGGACATCGAAGTTATCCGAAGGTTCCGTATCCCCACCTGTCCCGGAGACCGTTGGGACCTGATCCGGGGCTGATGGAGGGGCAACATCGGAGTCATCATTGAGATGCCATACGTGAACAATGCTCTCGAGATCGTCTATCAAGCCGGGTCTGAGATTCTCTGGGTCGATTTCGAAAGTCTTGACATATGGTGGGAAGGCTTGCTGTACTGGTTGAGGGATGGTCGGGGAAGGCGGCAACTGGAACTGAAGAGCTTTATCACTGGGTTGGATGGATAGCTGGGCTACGCTGCGACCAAGCGCAGGAACGAGACCTTTGGTAACGGTACTTAGGGAACTATGGGGTATCAATGGTCAGATGTATGGGCATTCACGAGTGGAACGGAGTTGTGGGATACTCACTCCCTATTCGCCGTAAGCCCAGCCTTGGTAAAATAATGCTGGAGGTGCTCAATGCTTCCAAGGGTCATGACGCTTTCGCGCTTCGTAGCACTCCGGCTGAAAGGTTTCTGGGGTTTGTTGGACGAGTTTAGGTTTGGGTAGAAGGCAACCTGCCGCCGTTGCTTATTGTTCCACGGAAACGGATCGGGTTTGTCCTTTCCATTGGGTGAAGAGTCTGCGTCTACCGAGCCTGTAGACTGCGGAGTCAACGGCGCCTGGGTAGAAGCTGGCGAGTCGTCGGACATTGGTGGCGGTCGCGAGGGAGCAGGCGGAGGTGAACTGATCGGACAGTCGTGCGTAGACACGGGATGTGCGGGGAAGCAGACGAGTAGCAAAACTGCGAGTTGTGAGATGGAAGATAGGAGAAAAGGGAGATTCAAGATTAAAGGAGAGTATTAAGAACGTCTATCCTAGCAGACATGGCCCAACGGTTAACAAAGACAGACGCCTTTCACAGATTCAAAGAAACACAAAATAAACTTCTTTAAAATTGATTTTACACGTCGAACGAGTGGAATCAGGCAGATAACTGGGAGGAGACGGAGATGGAGGCGAAGGTTGTTGGTAACTTTGAGTTAACATTAACCGACCGACCCGATCATTCTTGTCCCTCGACCTCAACTCACCAGTTAGGCGATGGCGGACCCGTTCTACTCTTCGTGTGCCGACGTGTTGTCTGTCTGCCAGGCCAACAGACAGGACCTCGACGCGCTTTTGGACCCCAAGACTGGCTTCGCCTCGCGTCTGCGCGATCTCTGTCAAGACCAGTGTGTACAACCGCCCTCGTCTGTATGTGAAACCGACCCCGCTTAGCTGAACACCCAGGTTGAAGGAGATCCTGGCCAGTGATGTCGGGTACATCCCACAGGAAAAGATTGACGCGTTGCGGATGGAAAGTAATACCTGGGCACTTTTACAGTGCATTATGCCGTACGGTTTTTGTTTTATCTTGCGAGAAAACACGGTTGACAAAAGCAACCCTCAGGCATCGAAAGCAACAGTTCCCCGAGTGGCCTTCACCCCAGCAGCTTTTGCAAGAAAACCCGTACACCCCAACATCCACTCTTGCCCAGGCAATCATGCACTCTTCACGACTGTTTTATGAACTTGTCATCGTTCGCGAATGGCTTCACGACACCGCTCCTCCACCCCCTGTACCAGATGCCGCCACTGGGTACTGGAAATTCACAAAATATCAGTTGATGCAGGCTCTGCGGACGGGGAACAGGATGCAGTCTGATGGCCTTGTCCGTGAGATGGACCCGGATGCACCCAATCGAGACGACGCAAGGGGTCTCGCCGCTGACGATGCTGTACGTATATCCATGGCCTCTGGAATTCCTTGCGATTAACTCTTGTTGCGCAGAACTATGAAAAGACAGTGGCGCAGGCTCTTTACGCGTGTGTACGGGCAGGGAAGTTAGATGAGGCAATTGACCTGACGAAAAAAGCCCAGCAGCCATGGAGAGCTGCGGCAATCCGAGGGTCAACCTTATTCCAGTGGCGAGGCATTTGTACGTATTTGTGGTATTCTGCCGAGTCTAGGTCTCATTGTACGTTAGCAAGCGAACCTAGGGATGAAGGTGATGACGATATCTCGACGTTCGATGACGGGAGCTGGAGAGGAAATAAGCGTAGAAAGTTTTGGAAGTCTGCATGTGTTCACGGGGCGTTAAACGTACGTGAAACTCGACAATCTCTGAGCTTTTATTGATGCAACACATGAAGTCAAGCCTCTCAGATCCAGAGCGGGCGCTGTTTGCCTCCTTAGCACCTTCATCTCAGACCTCTGCAGTATTGAAATCAGCATGTCGCACATGGGAGGACTACCTATGGGCTCAAGTAAGCATCATGTGTGAGGAGAAACAGAGTGCAGAAATGTTACGTCTTGATGGTGGATTCTGGGGAGGAGGGATGACAGCCGTTGAGAAGGGTGTCTCTATCCCGTCGAGGGAGGAGGCGGATCAAGAAGAGCTAGAGTGGGAAAAGGAAGTCGAATCAACACTGAAGTCGCTCAGCACGGTGCAAGCACCAGAAGGGTACGTATGACGGCTTCAGTGGAGTCTCTCACGCTGAACAAAGAACCTCAGTGCCCCGGCAGACAACCCGTTCCACATATCCCAACTGTCAATCATACTTGGGAGTATGGACGAGTTACTGGAGGGTTTTGCGAGTGGTATCCGAGATGGGTCCTTTGACACCACTTCTCCAGAGTAAGCATCCGTCAGTTTCGGACCGTTCGCGATGTTAACGTACCATCACCAGGTTCCCAACTTTGACGAGATTCTTTGCGCACTTGTGCCTCTTCCTACAACTAATCGATATCCCTGTTCCACCCTTGGCGACTCAGGTCATCCTTGAAGCCTATCTCCAGGTCCTGGAAGTGGCTGGACAGAGGAAACTCATCGCGATGTACGCCGGTGCTCTCGGTGACAACGCTGTCGACCGTTACGCTATGTTCTTGACTTCACTCGAGTTGACTGCTGATGTTACTGAGAGGAGGGAAGCGCTCGTTCGAGCGAGGGACCATGGCTTGGACATGCAGCGCGTTGCTGCTGCTACCGCTGAAAGGACAATTGAGAAGGTCATGAAGGTACAGATTCTTACCTGGTGTATCGACATCTGTCTAACTGGACAAAGATACTTCCACCACTTAAAGGCCCTCTACCTCCCGTCCAGTCCCAGCCCCATCAACCGAGCAACCCAGAGACGTTGCTCCTCAGGTCAATTGAGTGGACAACGATCATGCCGGAGACGTACGACAACGCTCTGGAACAAGCTAACTTGATCATTCGATACTTCCTTGGTACCGGGGACATTTCTGTGGCAAGGGGGCTGCTTGATGTTCTCCCCGACCAGTTGGTGTCCATCAGTGAACCTGAAGATATCGCCACGGAGTACATCCATTATCGACAACTCTTCCACGTTTGGGTTCTATTCGAAAGGATCGCGGATATTACTGGGATAGAGATCGCGAACGAGTTGACCAAGGACGCCAAGGTCGCATGGCTAAACGAGTACAAAGCCCTAGTGGATGAGGCTTTCGAGAAGACTGTGAAGCTCTTTACGACCGAGTGGCTAGTTTCCGATGTCTCCAGAGTCGACGGCGATCGAAGGAGAAGAGAACTCATTCGCGTGAGGCAGATTTTTATCCCAGAACTTGTCATCAGGCTTCACACAATCTTGTACGAGTCACGTACACGACTTCCCAAGTGCGTCAAGATAGATCAAAGTCGTTTTGTTCTTTGCCTAACGTGTCCCTTTAGGAGCCTCACGCGCACCTTCGAACTGACAAATGTCGTTGCCGACTCGAAACACAAGCTGTACGAGGATTTCGTTGGGGGCAACGATGTCAGATTGAGTGAGTATCTAGATAATGTGAGACGGGCGGTCCTTGGTGGGCTGGAAGGTGGAGGGTCAGATCCGTTTAGGATACTTGTCGCTGCGAATTAATACCCTTGCCGAATGGCGAAGCTCGCATATTGCGCGTTCCCCTTGCTCAAGCTTTCGCAGGCATCGTAGCCGACCCACGATGGCAAAGGAAATATCCAATATTGTATGTAATTCTCAAATTCTCTTACCTTTCATGACGCCAACAAAGGGGAAAATTCCCTCAATGCCACTCTAACCAAATGCAAGGCCAGCCCTAGGATACGGTGAATCAGCGCGAATTCCGGAAGGCCTTCACGGTTGTATACGCCATACTCAAACGCTCAAAAAGGCTACAGCGCGCCTTTGGTGAACAATTCCATCCCGCCTCACCCTGCCTTTCTCTCTCCACTTTCACCACCACCCAACCTCGGTGTTCGGCCCTCCGTACACCCCCCGCCTCTCATCAGAATGGTGTTCATCCCCAGAGATCGTATCCGTAACTTGATTTCCCAAGTCACCGAGGCCAACCTACACAGTGTGTGCGATGAGATCCACCACCACATACGGCCAGAGGGTGAACGCGAAACCGTTCATACGATCGCCGTCAGCATACTTGATGAAGCCGCCGGATCAGGCCACACCCTAGTCCCTCAATACCACTTAGCCGGAGTGTGTTGGACGATTCACAATCTGTGCCTTACTCCAGGTCGCGGAACGGGGGCCTTTCCTTCCGTGTCACTCCCTCGACGACTTAACGAACTTTGTCAGAAAGAGTTCGTCGACGCGAGCCGGAAGCTAGAGAATGGCAAGGATGTAGAGGTGATTTCTTCGATTGTTCTCGATCTGGTCGTTCTCATCGGCGAGCTGTACAAATTCGGTTTGGTCGAAGACGAAGTGATGAAGAATGTTTACCTCGAAAACCTCCGTTGCGGCCACAAGGGATCCGAGATCAAGGCAGAAGCACTCTGCCTACTTCTCGAATTCCTTGCCACACGCTGGGACATGGATCCGACCTCGAGGAACATTGATGTGGAGCAGTATATCCGGTCCTTGTTGGATTATGTCCAACGCTACGACCCTCCTTCTACACTCGTAAACGAAATCCAGGTAGGTCATCGCTTTATCGTGGCGTGATCCCGACTGACTATATTAAAGGACATTGCTGCTCAATTTGGCGTACAAACTGATCTACTACAACCTTCGTCATCATACTCTCATGGCTCAAATCCTTCCCACCATGAGTCACCCCATGCCCCTCCGCAATCGAACTTTACTCCTGCGGGCTTCCCGGATGATACAAAACGACATCCAGTCTATTTCTTCCATGACGGTGACGTCGACCTCATCTGTCGGTCGGATGATCGTCCTACCATCTTCCGCGTCCATAGCCGACGTCTCATACAACACTCCCCAATCATGTCTGGCCTCCTATCACAAGAAAAGCTTCGCCGAGCATCCGTCTCCGACGATCGGCCCCAGATCCCTTGGGATGACGATCCGGTGGAACTCACCACTCTGCTGGAAGTGTTATACAAGCAAGTGTAGGTGTTTGGTCCTTTTATGCTTGAAAATTTTCGTTGAGTCGGTCCTCAGGCTTCCATTCGGATCCAATCGCCCGCCGTTTCGTGAATTCTCTTCGCTTCTGCGGCTGTCAACCAAGTACCAGATTAATGCCGTCCGCGATATATTGCTGGTCGACTTGTGCACCACACATACGCCCGGACAGGACGCAGGTGGCATTGCCCCGATCTACCACGAGTATTTTAGGGACCCTCAGCCTCATCCAAATGAGGTCCTCAATTTATTCCACGAATATGGAGTGGATTTTGCTTTGCCGTTCGCCTTTTACCAAGCGTGTATGGCAGGCATCAAGTCTCTCACAAACACTGACCCTTCCGTCAAGCTTCCCTCCGTTCCTCTCTCGCAAGCTGTTCGAGGGTTCTGCACGCTCCAAGAAAGGGAATGGAAGCTCGCCAGGAGCATCTTGTTCCTCGACCGACGAGTACACACATCCGACAGGTGCCGACCGCTTGATCTCCGTTTGGCGGATTCTGGATCACCCTTGCAGGACGTTTTGCGCTCCATCCGTCCTGGTTTTGGGATAGCAACTGGAGGTATCTTGCACATACTTGATTTCCCAAATGGAGATAACTGTGTGGATTGCGTGCGAGGATGGAACGATATTAAGCAACAGGCAAAGGTGGAACTCTGGAAGTCTCTCCCTGAAATCTTTGGCATGGAGCCTTGGGACGAGATTCATTCAGGGGGTAGAGCTATTTAATCACTAATTCAGCCCTTTTCCTCTTCATCTTTCGGAATACGGACGGATGGTGTAAGGGTATTACTGAGTGACTGGATGACTGTCCGTAGGGCCACAACCACCTCTAAATGAATACTCAGAACCTTTTAAGGGAACTGTTGGGGTCCCATCCGCTGCATTGGGTCGTGGATATTGTCCCAAACCCGTGCATTTGGAATCACGGCGCTACGGCCGGCTCGAAACTCAGCCAATCACCTTGCGGACCATGAGGTTGGGAAGAACCGTAATCCTACCTACTCCAACCCACCATGTACCATGTGCTGGCACCATCCTGACGTTCGTTCTATCGTCCAGTTTTGTTGGTATACGCGATGTGGAAAATATTAGACGTTGAGGAATAAATCTCGGTTAATGGCACTCTTCTACAATGAGTATGATAGCATCTGGTCTTATGGATAGTCACCCGGTCACTCGTTGTGGATGTAATCACTATTATCCTGTATCTTGAAATATAATGCGGCGAATACGAACCATCTACCCCAGGTATTGTTGAAGGTTGTACGACACGCACGGGCATTCCAAAATCAGATCGTTGTTTTGAGAGTATTACGGATATTCGTTATCTTCTACCAATCGCTCGACGAGGTGGACAGGACTACCGGCAGCCGCACGACAACGAAGGATGGCTCCAAACAGACGCTTACCCAATCTGGATTCGCAGGGTAACTATCCGTTTGTTTGAAATACCCCATTCCCTCAGCGGGTATTTTCCCCTGAGACACGCAGATCGCGGAAAGGTGCTGGGTCGCAACTGTATCCGATCAAGCGTGAGCAAGCGTGGGAACAACGTTAACCTCTTTAGGGCAACGCCATGCTCCCGACAGTACTATGCCAATTTTCTGTAGGAACCAAAATCTTTCACCGTCCAGCTTTCCTCGCAGCAGACGAGGGGAAGAAATCATAATAAGCTCTCGGATTAGCATTCCGGACGATGGCAAAGAACCCGCAGGAGAAGTCAATCATACCATATCGTACATTCACCAAAGTTATAATTAGTCTTCCACCTCTTTCAAACCTACGAACTCTCGTACTTCTTCAACACCGCCTCCGCAATAACTTCCCTTGGAGCTCTCCTCCCGGTCCACAACTCAAACTGAACGTAACCCTGCTCGAGCAGAACCTCAACACCCTTCACGCACTGCCATCCCTTTCCGACCGTCTTCGCAAGGGTCAGGAGAGGTGTCTCCGCCGGCTTATACGCCATGTCCACAACAACGCCAGAGTGTGCTTCAAAAACCGACTCGGGAAGGTACATGCTCTCGGCCACATTCTGTTCGATGCTCGTTGCCTGAGCAGGCACGGTAGAAACGACGATCGTCGGGGACGGTCCGGACCAGTTTCCAAGGTTTTCAACCAACTCGACCTTGGCGTCTGGGAAAGCATCGACCAACGCCTGCGCACTACTCCTCGTCCTATTAAACAGGTAGATCTTCTTCGTTCCAAGACTTTGGAGAGCGTAGATCGCAGCGCGAGAAGTTCCTCCCGCGCCAATGATCAAACCAGCGCCGGGCTGAGTGATCTTCGTAGGCAACTTAGACAAGATCGCTTCCCGGATGCCCCGCCAGTCGGTATTATCTCCGTGTAAGGTCTTCGACCCATCTGGCTTGACGACGGGGACGATGGTGTTGACGGCCCCGATCAACTTAGCCTCAGGGGAGAGGGAGTCCAAGAGGGGAATGACATCCAGCTTGAATGGAATGGTGACCGATGCACCACCAAACTCGGGTGCGGTAATAGCGGCCTTGATCTGCTCACCAACCTCCTTAGTCTCCAATATCTCGTACTTGTGGGGTAATCCGAGGGTCTCGAACCCAGTGTTATGGAGGGTTGGGGAAGGGGAATGTGAAATGGGCGTTCCGAAGAGGTAGTGCTTCTGAGTGGGAAGTTGTCCAATGAGGTTTAAAGCCGTTTGGATCTCCCTGAACGACAACTGCCCAGGAGCAGCCTTGTTCGGGAGGAGGGGGTGAGTGACAGGACTGAACGTCGAGTTTAAGATCCTTGACATCTGACCCACGACGCCCATGTTGATTGCAAGGACCGGTTTCGAACCAGACGCAGCCGTAACCTTCTTGACGAAGGAGTGTAAGGTAAAGTTGTCCTCGAGAGTGTTTGCTTTGCCGACGATCTTGACGATGTCGCCAAACTTGTCCGCATCCTGATACTTTTGCATCACTTCGGTGCCATCCCAAGCGAGTTTTCCGCTCCAATCGTGCCACGACGCGATAACCTTGGCCTGACCCTTCTTGGAAATCAAGCCCGAGATGCATTTCGCGGACCAAGAAATCTCCACGTCGATGTATTCAACTCCAGCACGCACAGCAAGGTCGAAAAGCTCGAATGCCTCCGCCTCCGCAGCATCAGGGAAAGAACCACCCTGGGACACGGTTCGGATGGTAAACACGATAGGAAGGGAGGTGGCGAGGCGGAGAGTGGCGAGTTGGTTGGTAACGTACACCTTGGAAGGGACGTACGACCCGATCTTGTCAAATGAATCTTGGTCGCGGAGGAGATCGACACGAAGTTCGAGAGCGTCAACTCCGGTGGTGATCTCGTTGATATGCGGCAGGGCCAAATTGATGTCAGGATATGTCAGAGACAAGAAGTACGACTTTTTGCCTTTGGCGAGGTTTGCGGGATGATTGGGGCTTTGACCGGTCACGTGTTTGAAGAAACGAGAGACCTCTTGAGCGACAGCCTTCGGATCGGGTCCACTCTTGGTGTTGTTGGAGAACTTGTAGTTACAGACTTCAGCGTACCACGGTGCGCGACGGGTATACACGTCCTCGATAGGTTCACCGTATGCAGGGCGGGCAGTCTCGGCACCAAGATACGTGACGATCTCTTCGATGTCCCGTACGATGTGAACGACTGGGCCTTTCTTGGAATAAACCTCGAGGACATCTCGAGCGGCGGGAGTCTCGACGATACCACCACCCAAACTAATGACATGCTTAGCCGAGTAGTCTTTGAGGAGCTTTTTCAGAGTCTCGGTCTCCGCCTCACGGAAGGCAGGCCAGCTATTCTTAGCGACGAATTCTTTGATCCCGATCTGGTACTTCTCCTCGAAGTAATGGTCGGCATCCAAGAACGGCCATCCTAGGGACAAGGCAGCGAGCTCGCCAATGTGGGTCTTTCCGGAACCACGCATGCCGCTAATCACGACTGATGGGGTCTCCACGATAGCCGGGGAGCTGAGTGACCCAGAAGAATGCGAGTCGTGGAGTTCGACACCCTCAACTTTGAGCCCGATCTTAATAGAGTTGTTAGATCGTGTTTCGAGGTTCACGCATTCTCAGTATACCTTATTCTCCAAATCGTCCCACCAATTCGGCCAAGTCTTTTCGACACAGCGCTTCTCTTCGAGAACTGTCTCCTTGATTACGGTGCCCAAAACGCTAAATGCCATAGCGACTCGGTGATCGTCGTAACAATGGACGCTGACTCCGGTCTTGAGCTCGGGAATGGGTTTTCCGTAAACCTCAAGGCCATCATCGAGCTCCTTGGTCTCAACGCCAAATTTAGCTGCAGATAAGGGTTTAATTTCAGACGCCTCGACGGAAATTTTTGGTTCACCATACCGAGTTGGTCGATCATAGCCCGAATCCTGTTGCATTCCTTCACCCTCTGGTTCGCGATTCCAAGAATCCTCGTAGTGTTGTTTGGGGCATCACTCAGCTCTCGTCCGGGATGAGGCGTTCCAATAGCAACGGCGGCCAACACGGAAGCAGTTAGGAAGGCATCTGTCATGGGCTCCATATCGACGTATCCGAGGGCCTTCAGCTGACCAATCGGGGGACCAGTAACAGTGGTCTCCGTCTCCGTTTGTACAACCTTGCATCCCATGGGTTCCAAAACATCTTTCGCGAATCTAGCGTCCCCTTGCAAGGATGCAGATCCGATGTTTGGAATCGTACAAGTGGTACCGGTAATTGCGGCAATAGCCAGAGGGTAGGTCGCGCTGCTGGCGTCTGATTCGATGTTGTATTCGGGAGGGTTCTTGTAGACGGCATGTGGGATCTCGTAGATGTCGAGCAACTTTCCGGTTTCCGGATCAGTTTTGCGAACAATGTCGACTCCAAAAGTCTTCATCATTGCGATGGTCATGTCGATGTACGGTTGAGAAATGACTTGTCCGCCGGTGAGCTCCAAGATTACGGGCTCTAAAGCATAAGGAGCACAAAGAAGGATGGATGATACGTATTGACTGGATACACTGGCAGCCAACTGGATCCTGGAGCCCTTGAGACCAGCCGGAGTGATGGAGAGAGGGAGGCATCCCTGAGATTCGAGGTAGTCGATTTCACTTCCGTTAGCCCTGAGGGCATCGACCAAAGGACCGATTGGACGCTGTTTCATCCTTGCATTTCCAGTAATGACGGTCCTGGTGGGTGCTGGTTGGACGAGGGTACACACAGTCGCCAGGAATCGAGCAGCGGTACCGGCGTTTCCGAGGTAGACCTCCTTGCCTTTTGCGGGAACGGACAAAGAGCCTCCGCCACCAGTAACAACAATAGTCTCCCCACCGTCTTCCCAAGCGAAGGTGGCTCCCTAAGTGGCGAGTCAGTTGCGGCGTATGAATATGATCATCCCGTAGAACTTACCTGCAGTTCAATGAGTGCATTCATCATGACTTGAGTATCGTCAGAGTGGAGGAGGTTCTTGAGACGACATGTTCCTGTGCCGAGGGCGGCCAGCAGGAGGGCGCGGTTGGAGATACTTTTGGATCCAGGGGTGGCCATTCGAACAGGGTCGTGAGACGGGATACCTGGAATGACCTTGCAAGCCTCAGAAAGGATCTTGGTAATGACAGAGTCAGCGACTCCGGTGGCCTTCTGCTCGTATGTGGCACCGATCCTGGAAAGGATGACAATCTTCTTTACTGGACCACTGTTCTTCTTGTCGATCTTCATGATATCGAGAAGCCGATCGACAGTGATGAGCTTGGCGGCAGGAACGCGAGCAATTCGGGGATCGTTGATGGACACGGGAAGGTTGTATGCCTTGAGACATCTGGTGAGACGACCAACAGCTACTTGACCTAATACGCCCATCTGGCGGGCAATTTCGGCCTCGAATATCATTCCGATGCTGACGCATTCTCCGTGAAGAATGGTAGGAGTTAAAATGGCTTCAATTGCATGACCGATGGTATGACCGAAGTTGACGAGATTGCGTAAACCGGTCTCTCGCTCGTCAACGGTAACAATGTGGGATTTGACGGAGATTGAGCCGATGATGACTCTGAGCAGAAGGTCTTGGGCAGTGGATCTAGTGGACTTTTCCCGACCTGAGGAGTTGGAAGAGGGGGTTTGAATGGCGGTGAAGATCTCCTCGGAGCGGGATTCGAGCAGAGCAAAATCGGATTCATTCCAGATTGCAGCGGTCTGTGGAATCTGCTTAGTGCTCCAAACTCCATGGGAGAAATATCAGGGAGCCTACCTTGACCACTTCGGCCATTCCATTGGAGAACTCGCGGGCGGGGAGGGTTTCGAGGAAAGCGGCATCAATAAAGATGTATTCAGGCTGCCAGAATGCGCCGATCAAGTTTTTGCCGTGAGGGGTGTCGATCGCGGTTTTGCCTCCGACGCTGGAATCGACCATAGCCAGCAAAGTGGTTGGGATCTGAATGAATTTGACACCCCGCATACTGTTTATTGGTCAGGAGGCGCATATAGTCGGTGAAAACGCGCGATGCTTACAAGGTAGCTGCGACGAAGCCGACGAGGTCTCCGATAACACCACCTCCGAGAGCAAGGATGACGGTATCTCTGGTGCAGGTATTGGCGAGGAGGAAATCTTCGATTTCTGCCTTGCCATCTCTGGATTTTACAGACTCTCCGGGAGCGACCGCGTAGGAGAGGAATCTTGACTCGGAGTTGGCGAGAGCAGAGTTGAATTCTGTAGTGAAGGCACCGAGGTAGAGGCTGGCGACATTGGTGTCGGTGACGAGGACGTAGGCAGAGGACGGGAGGGTTTTAAGGACTGTCTGGACGATGTATGGGATAAGATGGAAACCGCAGTGGATGGACTCCTTGCCGAGGATGGAGACCTTCTGTATGTCGACCATAGTGAGTCAAGGGAGAGGGAGGACGAGGGAGAGGAGAGACGGGAGACCGATGGTCTTTTTATCTAGCCGGGGCCAAGTTTCGCAGAGGACTTTGAGGATCGTTGATGATTGAACGTGTCTTTCGATTGCGGAGATGTGTCTTGGCCGCACGTTACAGAATGTTTATCTCCGCTCGGATATTCGACATGAGTCTCAAAGTAAACGCGAAAGCTGGGTATCCTCGGGTTAAAAAAAATAAAGAGGGGGGTTTTCTTTTTTTGAGGAGGGGGAGGAGAGGAAAGGAAAACTTTGGAGAGAAATTCCCGAGAGAAATCTCTCTCATAGACATAGAAGGAACTGAGAGAGATAATGAAGGGAGAGAAAAAGAAACGGCTTCCGTTGAACGCGGCACTGGGAATAACCAAGCCAATCCCGCATTTACGACAATCTTTTAAATCCTCTCAAACAAACGCCCGGCTCACTCCGGCAATCTCAAGCCCGTCAACGTAAGTAAACCGACGCAGCCAAAATCCGAACACTCTCCACCTTTCGTCCTCTCCCCTCACCATCCGCGTCTTCAGCCTGAGATGCTACGTGCCAGAGGTGCGCCATCTCATCCATTTGTCTCCAAAAGTCCTCAGAGTTCCTCCGAAAGTGCCGTCTTTCCGCCATTCCGCAACCCAGGCATTGACCCGATATGGGCCTAGGCCCGTACAGTTGGCAAGGTATTCCACCCCCGCCGAACCCCCACATGTATGTTTCACCCAGGTTGGTTACTCATTGGCCTATTTCCAACGGATTCACTTCGCTAGGTCGCGCGGACCCCGGGATGGCGAAGGGGTCTCCGGGCGCTCGGCCGACTCACTATCAGCACCATGATCCTCGCCGGGGCAGGTTTATACTATGTCGCTCATCAGGATCGGACTCCGGGTCCTCAGCTTCCCCATGATTCAACAAAGAAGACCCTCGTTGTCCTCGGTAGCGGCTGGGGTGCCACCAGTTTCCTCAAGAAACTCGACACGACAGACTACAATGTCGTAAGTACATTCGTCTGATTGTTCCGGTCCGCCCGGTACTAACCTGAAATCAGGTGGTCGTTAGCCCTCGCAATTATTTCCTTTTCACCCCTTTGCTCCCTAGTGTGTCCACAGGTACCCTCTCCCCAAAATCAATCATTTCATGTGAGCACCTATCACACTCTTGTGTTTCCATTCAATCCCTCACCTATCGTTAGCGACTCGTTACATCACTCGCCATAAGGCGCGTCAAGTTGCAGTTATCGAAGCTGAAGCCAAATCAATCGATGTCCGTATTCTATTCCGCATGTTATCCCCCCCCCCCTCCCTTTCTCAAATTCGTTGTAGACCACCAAAAAAACTGTCACATTCAGCGATTCTTCCGACATCAAGGGTGCTGTCAGCACAACAACCATACCCTATGATTATCTTATCTACGCTGTCGGCGCCGAGACCCAGACCTTCGGCATCCCAGGAGTAAAGGAACACGCCTGCTTCATGAAGGAGTTGCAAGATGCGGAAAAGGTGAGAAACTTTCATCGATGTTTTTTTCCTAAAAACCTTGTATTAACAAATTGTGAAGATGCAAGATCGTTTCCTTGACTGTACGCGAGAATATTTCTGGGTATTGTAATGTACTGAACTCTCTACGATAGGCGTCGAGTCCGCTGGTTTCCTTGGTCAGAGCCCCGAGGAAATCAGCCGCCTTCTCCATATGGTTGTCGTCGGTGGTGGTCCTACTGGTGTCGAGCTCAGGTAATCTTTCCCATCCCACCACCTCTTTAAGATCATTTCCTGACTTTCGTCCTTACAGTGGCGAGCTTCACGATTTCTTGGAGGAAGATCTCAAATTCTGGTACCCAGAGCTCGCCAGCAGGATGAAGATCACGCTCGTCGAGGCTCTCCCATCCGTGTTGCCCACGTTCAGCAAGGCCCTCATTGATTACACCGAGTCGACCTTTAAGGAGGCCAAGATTGATATCTTGACCAAGACAATGGTTAAGGAAGTCAAGGAGAAGAGTGTCGTCCTCCAGATGCCCGATAAAACAATCAAGGAAGTTCCTTGTGGAATGGTCGTTTGGGCCGCTGTATGTTCCGTCCTTTCCTCCCTTCTGTTCTATGGTGTCAACTAAATTTGCCAATCCCAGGGAAACACTCTTAGAGCACTGACGAAGGACTTAATGGCTCAACTCCCCTCGGTGCAGACCAATCGCCGCGGTTTGACCGTTGACGGACATCTCCGTGTTACTGGCGCGGATGGTATCTTCGCTCTCGGTGATTGCACTGCTACCTCCTATGCTCCTACGGCACAAGTAGCGTCCCAACAGGGAGCCTATCTAGCCAAATTCTTCAACAAGTTGGCTAAGAAGGAGAATATCCTCATTGAGAAGCAGCTTTTGGAGACCACAGAGGTCCCCGAGGACCAGAAGGCAGAGGTTACGGACAAGTTGGGGGCGATTAGCAAGCAGTTAGGAAAACTTGAGAACCCCCGGCCGTTCCACTATTCACACCAGGGTTCCTTAGCCTACATCGGATCAGAAAAGGCTATTGCGGATCTACCGTTTATGAACGGAACTGTGAGTCTAGTTTTTCTCTTCGGTGCTCGATGGAAATAGAATGGCAAGACTCACAATTTTCTGATAAAGTTCGCCACCGGCGGTCTTGCTACTTATTACTTCTGGAGGAGTGCCTACCTCAGCACTCTCTTCTCCGTTCGGAACCGCACTCTCGTCGCGACCGATTGGATTAAAGTTAAATTGTTCGGCCGGTAAGTGACCCAAAGTTTTTCCATTCCCCGTCCCACGTTTGTCGTTGAGTTTAAAGCTTACTCTGCTTCTGCGTATGTTCTCCCCCCCCCCCAGTGATGTCAGCCGCGACTCCTAAAGAGTCGTTAATCCCTACGGACCTCAACCATATCTTCCTTCCATCCTTAACCCGACTTCTCATATCCCGTGATAGACCTTTTAGACATTATTTATCCACTATCCTGTTCCTCCGCCTCTTCCCCTCTTGTACATACGTACTCACACACAATGTCATCTCTCCCTCGTTTCTATTCCCCCTGTTCCCTTATTCCTGTTGTGCGATTTGCATTCGGTAGAAAGGCATTGGGCTGATGCGGACGGCTTCGGGACGAGGTTTTGATTACTCGTAGACATAATGATCCTTTTACATCAATTATTATATGCACCAAATTGACGAAATTACCTAAGAGGATTCCTGAAGATCGTCTATGTGAATGGACCGAAAGCAAACAGACAGAAACAGACAGCAAAATAACGGGGAGATAACGGCCACGCATTCTGGTGCATCACTGGTGATTCCTGAGTGGACCCATCCCAAACAGTTCCATTTTCCACTCCCGTTCCTCGATTTCTAGCAATTCTGGGTGTTGAGCTTGGAAGTGTGAATACATTTCCTCCGTGGTCGGTTTGAGTAGTGGCTGCGATGACATAGCGAGGAGACCCAATTCCCTTCTGTGGCCGGAAAAAAAGAGAGAAAGCTTGGTTGATCGATACAGAAATTTCAAGGGCGACACGACTTACTCGCACAACACGCACGTCCTCGCTTACGTCTCGTCATCCTCCCTTGGTTCAGTGAACATCGAATCGGCGAGTTCCGAACGCATCTGCTTGATCTGTTCTTCCGTCAATGGGGGTAAAGACGATTCCCCACCGTGCGTTCGGCTGCTCGCCATTACTTGCGGAGAGACTGGAGCTGAATCCGGAGGAGGTGCAGCAGGTGTTGACCCAAGGGGAGTCCCTATGGATCGCTCTGCTGGAGCCTCAGCAGTGTTCGCGGTAGTAGTTATATTTGTGCCAGCGTCGGCGGTGGAAGGGCGCATTTGCTGAGGTTGATCATTAGCGTCGAGTAGTTGACCTTGGGTTTGCATCGAGCCCGTGACAGCCCCGTAAGCATCCATGGCTGCAGGTGCAGATATAGGGGGGGCGGGAGCGTTTGGGAGGAAACTTGCTCCGTAGGGACCAACATAAGGAGACACCTGCGGCGAGACCTGTTGGTACGGGTAGGTAGGCCCCGTCCCCGATCGTTGCGGGTAATATTGTTGCATAGGTTGGACCTGCATATAATCCATAGGGACCCCCTGCAGTCTTGGTTGTAGGTGTCTCTGCTGGAGAACTTGGTAAGGTGCCTGAGCAGGCATCTGGGCGTGCACCTGATGTTGGAAGTGGGTTACCGGCTCGCGGGGGTGTTGTGTGTACACATTTGGGTCGCTGGCCATCCGCGGACGCTTAGGAGCACGTTCATCGTCAGAATTGGTAAGGTCGATGACGGGTCGTGGTCGAGTAGCTGGGATCTGTTGTTGGGGAACGGGTGGTTGTACTTGTTGGGGAAGAGTTTGCTGTGGATGTTGAGGGGGTGACATTAGTTGTGCTGGCACCTGTTGAGGCTGGGGGAAGTGAGCACGGTGGTAATTGTATGCCTGAACCGGTCCCGCAACTATCGTCTGATTGCTAGCGACAGGAAGATTGGTTGCGTATGGATTCGATGGAGGCGAAACGAATTGTCGTACAACCGGTCCTGGTTGTAGTCCCTTCAAGAAGTATGAAATACGAACGACGGGGGAGGATGAACACAGGAACATACCTGGGTGTACTGCGCTGGGATCTGAATTTGCTGCTGACGGCCAACGACTGCAGGTTCGGATACCCGCCGTGCGGTGGCAGGTTGTAGGGCAGGCTGCAGATAATAAGTGTCAATTGCGGACGGTATCGCGACACAGAAGTTTACGAACCGGCTGTAGTGCAGGTATTGGCGTGACATTGTAATTCAGGGGTGGCGGAATCAGCCCCGCGTTAACGCACTGTTGCATCAACCTCTGGACTTCAAACTTGAGCGTCGTGTTCTGGCCCAGTATGTGCCGATACATGTCTTGCAGTTTCTCAAGCTCCTGCAGAAGGTGGACGTATGGCTGTTCAGGAGGGCCAGTGGCACAGGTAGAATGAGCCCGCAAGACTTCTTGATGTTGTCTCTGTAGGACATGATACTTCTCGCGGTAGTAAATGACTTCTTTCCATATAGCGTGAGTGTCTTGTCTGGAGAAGTCGATCCGGTTATTCGCTAACGCGAGGTGAGCGGAAAGGTCTCGGTTTTTGCTTTCGAGAATTTTCTTCTCCGCCTCGAGTTTGGCAATATCATTGTCCGCAGCCTTGAGAGCGCGTAGTACATTTGGATTGAAGCCAAGCTCCGCGATGGCGTTGTTTGCGTTTGAGGTCAGGATACCCGTGATGTCCTTATTCCATTGATCGTCTCCGATCCTGCGGATGTCGGCTAAATATTCAGCGGAAATAAATTGGTGGATGGTATTTGGTTACACGTACACCGGGAGAGGGGAAGTTGGAACTGCTGGCACCACCTCAGACTGTTGGGCTGGCTGGGCTGACTGCTGTTCTCCTTGACTCATATGAGAGGGGTTGGAACAAAGCTAAGAGTCGGCGACGCGTTTTTTTTTTCAACGCCACTCACACCAATCATTTGAAGGGTGGTCAATCACGTGAACCGAGCATGAAGTCCACCCTCGTGAGAAACGCCGCCATGGCTTTTCTTTGCTTTTTTCTTTCTTAGAAACGTTCGCCTGTGCGCCAGGGAACGAAAGTATGAGTTTTTTTTAAGAAAAGATGATTTTTCGAGGTGGTGTTTGGGGATAAAGCTGTGACCGTGACGCGTCTCCAGCCCGGTGATATCTCCCGAGTCTGGCAGCGTCACGCTCCGACGCTGGGCTTGTGCTGCGACATGTCGATGTTTGACCCACTTGGTTCTGGCTTTGAAGACTCTACGCCACCATGGCCCACGACGCCCCATGCCCCGAACCAACACATTCCAAATCTGCGTAGGGCTTCACCAGCACCCCCGCCCGTGGATAACGGGCCAACGCCCGGTTTGTACGGGAAGGAGCCAAAGATCTACGGCCAGCAGGAACCGGGTCTAGTATCGCCAAAGGATAACGTCGCTTCGAATGGACAGAAATTCGAAAAACTGGAACCGTATCTAAGGATTCGCATCACCGGAATGGATAGAAATCGGAGAGATATCCTTGTGAGACTTGACGCTCAGGTATGTGGCTTGGCTCAGTGCTATGAGGGCCAGACACCAAGTTCAAGTGATGCTTTGGTAGACGAATCTCTCGAATTTCAACGGGACGACGTATAGAAACATTTCGCGATCCTACTTCGAGTTCCAACAGTTTTACGAGGCCATTATCCAAAACACTCCACAAACGATAGTCCCTGCGCTGCCGTTACCTCAGACTTCTGCTGCTACAGACGAGGAGGATGACCGGCTGGTCAAACTCATGTTGCAGAGGTGGCTGACACGAATCTGCGAGGACCCGATCCTTCTTCATGATGAAGAAGTGCGTTCGTTTGTAGAGAGTGATTTTGGTTATCAGTCAACTCCGGTGATTCGGAGAAAAACCTCGTCAGGTTTCAGCCTCATAAAGCGTGGTGTTCCAGACGAGGATGAGATCCTGCAAAGGGCTCGGTTTGAACTGACGAAACTCGAGGGTCAATTTTTCGATGCTGCCCGAGCTATAGACAAGCTCTCACGTGCGAGAAAAGGCATGGCTTGGCCATTCACTCACGTTTTTACGCATTCTGACAATTCTCTCTACAGCCTACGGCACCTCTCATGCTGACATGGGGAACAAGCTGATCAGTGTAGCGACTACAGACTCCCACCCCCCTCTCGGAAATGCGTTGAGAAAGATTGGTCGTGTCTGGCACACCATGGCCGACATTGATCAGGCCGAATCCATCAATGAATGCGTGATACTTGGAGATTCATTGGGGTATCAAGGGCTTAATGCCCGGTCAGCTAAGGAGACCCTGCAACAGAGGACTGCCGTTCTCGAGGAATATCAAGCTGCCGTAAAGACCGCGATTTCTAAACGACGGAACATTGAGAGGCTGAAGGCTAGTTCTAACATTCGGCCTGAAAAGGTCGACGAAGCTCTGGAAGACTTGGAGGAGGTGCGCATTCGTGTATATGCGCATAGAGGTTCCTGTCTAACGGACATCGTAGGCCAACAAGTACGAACAAATTCTGGCGAAGAGGGCAGATGGCATTTCGCAGAATCTGCACCGGGCGATGGAGAGACATAATCGACTGGTTCGCGATGACATCACGGCTGCTCTCGTCGAACACGTTCGGTCATCTATCATGTACGAACGACAACTTCTCAAGGAGTTGGAGGCACTTCGACCAGATATCAGTAGTGCTGCCGACAAGGTGGTACCACAACCCAACGGAGTCCCCAAACCAACCGTTATTCTGCCATTAGAGGAACCCCCCGTCCCCAAGCCTGCCCTACCACCTGTGAAGAACACCCCCAATTCCCCACCGCTTACAACCCCTAGCTTCTCCACCTCACGAATCCCAGATGCATCCCCCACCATTCCTGGACCCAGGCCAGGACCTCCTCTACAACAGCCTAGCCCCGAGATCGTGCGGTCCATGACCTCCCCCCAGCCGACATCCCCACAACGACCGGCGCCAATTCCAGCCTCGAATATCTCGAATAATGATCCTCTCCTAGGGAACAGGTTTCTCGACGGAACAAGATCGATGTTCGTGCGGCCTTCTCCCCAATTCCATACCCCATCCACCATCACATCCTCCGCATCGGCTTCACCGATTTCGATTCCCGCTCCTCCTCCACCGGCACCCAAGGTCCTTCCACCTTCTGTGGTCGTTCAGCAGGAGGTTCAGAAGAATTACGACCCTCTTAGTAGCCCTGGCAAAGCAATTACCAGGGCTTCCTCTACTCCAATTATGGAATCGCCCAAAAAACCCGAGCCGGTTGGTCCAATGGGTCCTCTCGGCCCATTGGGTCCCCTAGGATCTACACCAATCCACGGGAATGGTCCAATGATGACCCAGTCGGTTATCATCCAACCCACCCCGAAACCGGACAACGGGCTGGATCCGCTTGGCATGGCTAAACCAACCTACATGGCCGCGCCGATGAGGACGCCGCAGAGACCGAGGTTGGACCCTAGGGAGGCTGCGAGCAAACTCGCGAACATGTTTTAATGGTTGGGAACAGGTGGGAAGTGTGGGAAGGTGAAGGAAGGTGATCGTTCGGTGGCTGTCATGTTGTCTTTCATACGCCCACGAGTTTGGCATGGTTTACAGACTCTGGATTCCCGTATTTGTCGTTTATTCTACGTCGTTTGTAGTGGGCTGGGATTATGCTTTGTTAATGCACGCGCTTTCAACGATATCCTTGGTCCAATCGCGGGGGTTAGATCCTACCCTGACGTACACATCGTTGCTAATCTACCAGCAAATAGCAAAGAACACAACAATCACGCAAGAAATACAGGAGAGTACCCCACGGAAACTCTGATCTCATCCAGCCCTGATGCTACTCAGTCGCATCACCAGTGGCAGCAGAGACCCATTATCGCTCGAAGCATAATACTGCACGCAATCGAGGTGCTTGTTGAACCTACGTGGACGCATAGTCAACGTTGTTAGCAATTCGTTCATCTGTCGAAGGACAGAACCAGGTGTAATGAAAAATGTCGACACGCAACGTACCAATGATTGAAGTTCTTTTCAAACTTGTACAGGAAATCCCACCTTTTCTCCATCTCTGGGTCGCCATCAGGGCCATCGGCCGCGGCGACGCCCTTCGCTGCTGATGTAGTAAACTTGGCCGAATATACTGCGAACGTGGAACACGTTGTGATCATCCGAGCGTAAGCCTGGGCGGCCGTGTATGTAAGCATAGACACTCCGGATCAATTGGGGATGACAAGGGTTTAGAGGACGTACGGAAAGCAGCCTCGCGCTGGTTAACATAGACTCCTTCAGGCAGGTGTCCAAGAAATCCGAGTGATCTCTCAATAACTGATCAACGGTTGTTACCTTCGCAAGCTTGATTTCCAAATTCCTCCAGTTCGGTTCCAGCACTTCGAAAGTAACGAACGCCAAGATCTGCTGTACAAAGGCCAACATCCTGGCTCTCAACAAGAACACCCTCAACCTCCACTTCTCGAACTCGGGATGGTGTGGTACGCTAGCCCTCCAGGGAGATGTCTTTTGTTCTATCCACATGGACGAAAGCGTCTGTTCGGCGTGTTTGAGATGGAGCAGAAACCGGAACAGCAATTGGTATTGCAAGATAGTCTTCCGCGAAATCACAAGGGACAGAGGGAACTTGACTTGATAGTCGAGCATCAGCGCATCAATTGCTAAAACCACGATCAATAACCGAAGGCACCGGGGGATAACCTGGTGGAACTTACCCATGAGCGGTTTCTCATCCTTGTTTTTTCGTCCCTCTGCCCCGTGAGCCGAATCGGCCACACCGCCTTCCCCAATCTCGCCGCCAATCGCACCTTTCTCGCTGATAATTTTCAACAGCCATTCGTATAAACCGTTAGTGGCCATCTTGATTTTCACGTCCTCTCGGAACATCGTATCCTCTCCATGGAGGTCAGTATTCAAGGCGAGGTCCAGGAGACTCTGAAGTTTGAGGACGGAAGCTGATTTCGAGGATTTGCGAAGCTCGCTTTGGGCCTGATCAAGTAGATGTGTGATGAAGAACGATTGGGACATGAAGAAGAACCGCTTTAGCGACCGGAGGCGGGGTAGAAGTTGTTGGTCCTGGAGAAGCATATTCAAGAGTGTTCTGTTTGCGTAGGAATATGCACCCTCAATAGACTTGTGGAACCTGTGCATCACTGAGAGGTCAACAGTAACTGCAATACGGGGACGGGATCATACTTTTCATCTTCCATCGAAACCTCTGCGTCGAGAACTGTAGTGTCCTGGCTAACAGTGGCCTCGATCCCACACTCACGAACAACGTTGAGGTATTTCCCAGCAAGGAGAATCTTGTGTTTCCACCCTTCCAGAACGGGAGGTATACATGCTCCCCCTGGCAACCGGCTCGATCCAGCCCTCGGAGTTGGCATCCCAGTTTTCCGCTTGGCGTCTCCTGCCGAGGAACCATCACGCAGCTGAACGAAACAAATTTAGAGGTTGAACATCCCAGAAGTGCCTGAGTCATACCGTGTATCGCCTATCCCAGTATTCGTCCACGTAATCCATATCCAACGTACCCTTGGTGATGGACTTGCTTTCCTTGACGCATAGCTCCTCCCAGGGATCGTGAAGTTTGCCTGAATTCATCCACTCTTGCAGCATCACCGCATAAGGGGCACCGGCTGCCCCGAGAAGGCTACCATACAGAGTGAGTGCTGCTGGGTCTCCGGACATATTCTGCATCCGATCGTAGATGACCGAGAGCACTTCTCCACCTTTCACAGGGATATTACTCTCCGGATCCAGTCCAGGATTCTTCAGGTCCGATAATACAGCCTTCAACTTCGCTCCCCCAAGACCGAGGGCCCCGTTTCGGGCGTCATCAGAGTCAGAATCTGAAGATAGATCAGAGGAGTTATCGACGTTGTCAGCGGACGCAAGTTCTGTCGTGAGTTGGTATATAAGGGAGAGGGTATGGAGAGTTGGGTGGACGTAAAACCACAGTTTCTGAAGAGTGAACTGTGGCGAGGTGTTGAAGGCGTGTTCTAATTGTGACAGCAACGTTTGGTAGTCCTGGGGGCGTTTTTGGTTACCCAGGCCCTATCAGCACACCGTTCCTGGGCCTACCTTGAGCATGTCACGTATCGAAGCACAGAGTGCGTGATTCACAAGACCATATTCAAGATGGCTACGCATCTCTATGAATGAGGTGATGCCCGTATAGTAGGTTGCAAGTGGCAGTATTCGTTCGACAAGGTCGCTCAGAGATGGGTCTACAAATGGTGGGTTAATACCTGATGGTTCGGGCAAGATGAAGCAGGCGTGGTTTACCCAGAGCCGAAGACACCGTAAACTTGATCCCGCAAACGGGATCATCATCTTCGATCGGATGATCTGGATGGAATGTGATGTATACCCCTTCGAACCCCTGTAGGTATGTCGTAGGCACGATCGATTCGAGCAAGTAGAACCCTTACCATTAAAACAAAGAGCAAGTCCTCCAGGATCAGAGCTTCTTGAATATCCAGGGACACACTATCTAGGCTCTCCCCTCGCGATTTCCCTTTACCGTGGGCTTTGGGTGCGGTGTGCGAATGCGATGGAACTCGTGAGTTCAGCGGCGCTTTTACGAAGGATGTCTCCACAATGAAGGAAGGATCTAGTTGTCATGAGCGCCAATAAGTGCCGGGGTAAAACGTTCGTGTAAACCTTTGGAAAGAAAATCGTGTCGACTCCGTCCATTTCGTTCATCGTCAGTACCATACTCCAGGTTACGACTCCGCCTTGCAGATGCGATTGTCCCTGCAACCTGTGGGAGTAGACGTCAAGCACAGTTCGGCGTATGTGATTACTCACAAACTTTGGTGTACTCTTTCGTGGATAACGCCAAATTCTTCTTGCGACCGATGGGTCGCGTTCTGGGAGTGTAGGGATCCATTAGCTGGCCGTGACGGTCAATGTCACGGTCATCGACCAGAAAGGAACGAGGTCACGAATGTCACGCATTGCGTGACACTCACCCTCCCCTCCTTCCGCCGCCTTGAACTCCGGGACGAACTGGTTCCCGTTCATTCCTTCTACTCGTCAGAACCGTTGTGCACTCTTTTGGTCGGGACCAGTCGCGCTTATTCTGCACCGAAAACGCACGGACATCGTTTATACCGAGTATTACGTGGTCCGTCCACGATTCACCATGCGGGATGTCAACCTCTTTAACTTCAAGCGGGCTCTACCTCGGATGGTAAATAAAGTGAACCTTGCGGCTCATAAATGGTGTGCTTTAACTGGCGTCGTGTTTGCAGAGTTGGAACCCGAAGAACCTATACAACTTATGGAGGCGTTCACTTGGTGCTAAAGTCAGCACGACTGACTATACCAGGACGACCAAAACCCTATTTCAACAACGTTGGGCAGCGAAACAACTCGTCCGAGCGTACCATGGTGACTACATCAACGAGAAGACGTTCAAACGGTGGTACCTGCCGGCAAACTTGCCTGACGTTCGTCCGACTGCTTCAGTTCGAGACGACTCGTTACTGTTAACTAAGTGGGCCAATAAGACGTCGGCAGTGGAGAAGGAGATTAAGAGGAGGGAGGAAGAAGCGTCGAAGGGGCTTGCTCCTGTCGGCAGTCTGATGTTCTCTGAGGTGGAGAGAAGAATCGATGTGGTAATCTTTCGAAGTTGCCTTGCGCATAGTGTGTATGAGGCAAGGAGGATGGTTGTACACGGCAACGTGCTTTTGAATGGACAAAAGGTGAGCCAGTCCTTTTTGCCCGCACCGACAGAAGGGTAAACAAATTTCAGCATCAAAACGCGAACACCCGCCTAGCGCCGGGGGATATGGTGACAGTGGACCCCAAGGCTATCAACTTCCTGCAACCTAGAGCTATGGAGACCGATCCAGACGAGGGGGCCGATGCAGACACTCATCCTTCAAAAGATGTGTCATCGGCGATCGTAAAGAGCGCGGACGGATCAACGAGCGGTCACACACCATTTCATCTCCCTAACTACGCGGCACCGTTCATCTTCATACCCACGTACCTTGAGGTTTCGTTCCCAACTTGTTCTACGGTCTATCTTCGACATCCGACAGCACGACCAGGTTACTCGGAAGTCCCGACTCCGTATGATGCAGACGGGGAAGTTGTTCGGCTGGCCTGGGAATGGTATGCCAAGGTCCGACCGAGGATGAGGAGCAAACGGCAGTTGGCCAGGATGCCGGAAAACAGACAGTAGTGTACGACTGTTATCGTACTACTTACTTATTTTTCTGATGGAGGACACCCCGAAACGTTGTGTGAACAAAAGGTTATATCAGGGGGCGCGTGATCGCCAGATCACTCTCGATGAATGCATGATCCTGCTGCAGGGCAACCGGTTGCACTTCATCCTCATTTATAAACCCCCTGGACTTAGTCGGCGTAGATTTACCTACCTCCTTTCTTTGTTTCTCCTTCGTAGAGAGTGCCAGGGCTGTTAGAGCCCATGACGGGCGAGATCAAGATGCCCTCCCAACTTAGTGGTCCCTCTGGCAGCTCCACCTCTACCGACAACGGATACACCCCAGCCTTTTTTCAAATCCGCGCCCTCGACGACACTCGCTTCGTCCTCAACATAACCATCTCCATTCTCGCCTGTTTTGCACTTTTCGCAGTCCTCACCTGGCCTCGGCTTTTCACTCGTTTTTCCCGCGGTTCAGAATGGACCTGTGGACACATCATATACCACTCGACGAAATCCCAGCGACGACTGCCAACTTTTAAGCGCAAACCTACCATTTCTAGTCCTCTTGAATCCCGTCAGGAGAAGTGGAGGGTCCCCAACTCTGACGTAGACCACACAACCTTCTCACACATTGGCCTCGTGCACCATGAAGGGGCACACGGTGTCAAACTCTCCCTCCCGCCTCATTGCAGGTCTTGGTCGGGCATATTTCAGAAATTCTCCGCCATTCTGGGAATCCAGTTGGACGAAGGCCTTTCTCTCGGCCGATCCATCGTCCTACTCTGTTATTCCGCCGCCGTTCTTTTCGCATCACTGTACAAATCCAATCCTTTTCAAGACTATTTACGCACGGGTTTCGTATCCACGGCACAAATACCGATTGTCTTTGCACTCGGCACCAAAAACAACATCATAGGAAAGTTCTTATCGATGGGTTACGAAAAGGTGAGGGCTGCTCCCATTCTCTGAGTTTACGGCGTCCCGCTCAATCCTCGTGTCGCATTCACTCCAGCTCAATTACCTCCATCGGTTCGCCGGGGCTCTCGTCGTCTTGACTGCCAATCTCCACGCCATTGGTTACAGTAATTCATTTTTCTCTGTGTATTTGCGTGACTGCGATTAATGTGTTATATCCTAGTTTACGAGTGGACCTTGGAAGACATCATGATGCGAAAGCTCCTGACTCCCGCCGTTGCTTTCGGTTTCCTTGGTCTCGTCGCTGCGGACGTCCTTCTCTTCTTCTCCATCCCCTTCTGGCGCAGGAGGTTCTACAACGTTTTCCTCTTCTCGCATATCCTGGGAATCATCTTCCTCCCCGTCGGTCTCGTCTTCCACATGCCAGAGACTCTCCCTTGGGTGCTTGCTGCGGCGGGAATATACGGACTTGACTACCTAATCCGAGTGTTCAAGACCCGAATATGCAGCGCAACCCTTCGCCCAATTCCCGAGTTGGGGATGACTCGAGTCGAGATCCCCCATCTCAACGCAGGGTGGCGCCCAGGCCAGCACGTCCGCCTCCGCGTTTTCTCTACTGGTCTTGGAATCATTGGGTGGACCGAGATCCATCCTTTCACCATTGCTAGTGTCAGTGGCGACGGCCTTACGTTGATGGTGAAGAAGGCAGGAGATTGGACCAACAAATTGTATAGCATAGCTACGAAGAGCGATGGTATCTATTCGGGCGACGGGGGAAGCGAGATGAAGGCAACGGTATGGATTGAGGGTCCCCACGGAGGTGTCGGCAACACCATGATGGACAGTTATTCTGGTGCCGTCTTTGTAGTGGGAGGAAGCGGTATCACTTTTGCTCTTTCCTCTGTCACAGACCTTGTCCAGAAGGACGTCCAGGGTAGAAGTCGGCTCAAAGTCATCCACCTTATTTGGTGTGTTCAAGATGCACGTATGTATTCTTGTCATTTTCTGCGATGATCGTTGTTTGACCCCTTGAAGCATCACTTCAGCCTATGATCCCGACATTCGCCGCTCTCCTCCAGCAGGTCACCTCCGTCAACCTTCAGATCTCGGTTCACTACACACGTGCTTCTACTTTCGATGCCAAGAAGGCTTACGCCCACCTGCCTCCCCAACTTACCATCGGTCCTGGAAGACCGAGGATTGCCTCTGTCATCGACTCTGCCATCGATCACGCCTGCAAACTGTTCACCCCGTCTGGACAGGAGCATCACGCCTCTGACAAGCTTTCGGGTCTTCTCGTTGGCGTCTGCGGCCCATTGGGGCTTGGCGAAGAGGTGAGAAAGGCTGTCAGGACGATCGACACTGGTAGGTTCCAGAAAGTCGGTGGCGTCGAGGTGGTTGAGGAAACGTTTGGCTGGTGATTCATCCAACACACTCCCGCCTCCCTTGTCCAGTCTACCCTCCGTTACGGCTTCTTCCTTCGATCTGCACCACTGTGTTCCGCCCAATCCAGCATCTTGCCTACCATACAGTATTCTTGTTATTGTGTGGCCTCCATTTCCATTTATCATCTTCTCTGGCTACCCCAAACACGTCTTGGCCTAGACCTTTGTCCACCCTGGACCTGACCGTTACCGCACGTCTCCCATCTGCTCAGACGACGTCGTCTGGCATGTTTTTATCAGCCACCATTGCTCCTGAGGCGCAACCTGGCTTATGTAACAGCAGGCTGCCTATTATGCTTGGAAATGGTCGAACCTTTCCTCAGGTATCTTTCTGTTCGTTGTCCGCTCGGTTTCGACTGGAATGCCAGACAATGATTGTGGGCTAATTTTACACGCCCAATACAGCTTCCAACCTGTATTCCCTTCCGTTTGTTTCTCCTTTCGATCTCAACGGGCTTGTATTTTCTTACGTTTCTCCGATTTGCAGTTCATTCGTCTTGGTATTCTTTCTATGTTAATTTCACGACTCATTGGCATTACAACACGTTGGCTTGCGTGTATTTCTTATCTTGTTCTTTCTCCTTTTTCACCACCTTTTATTCCTCCCGGCTTTTGTCGTACCTGCATGGGTTTTTATTTTCCTTTCGATAGGGACCTCTTAGGTTTCTGAACATAGCGTTATCCTAGCATGTGTCACACCTAGATCGTTACTACAGTATCACAGAGATAGATATGTCATATGCATCTAATGCACTGTACGCTCCTGCCGCTCGAACTCTAGAATCGTGTCGCCTGTTAACCTCATGTTTCATGGCGCGTTACAAACCGACAAAATATACTGGTCGCGAGCCGGTGATTACTCAAAAAAGTCTCGCCGCCGTCCAGCCAGGTCCTGGACTGACCGAATCCCCGTGGGACGAAAATCTGGCAATTGATTGAGGGTGGATGTAGATCTGACACGCCCACCCACATCGACTGTGCCACACCAAAGCAACATGACGATCGTCAGGTTAAATTGATCCATGTGGTATCCTCGCGTTTCATTCGACGGCTGACGTCTGGAGACCTGAAGATATACGTCCGCCTGTAAAACATTAGACACTGTTGGTTCAATAGAGATATTCAGGCAGTATGAATGGGGTGCTTCGTCGTTTCGGATAACGGCCTCACGTTATTACTGTAGAATTTGAACATATCTGAATGAGCAGCATCGACCTAAACGGTTCATATCGTCCGAGAATTCCGGGCAGAAACCTTCAGGTCTGAACGTTCAAGATGAGGGGGGTTGATGTAGGTGCAGCTACCGCGCGATTCACAAATTACTGATCCTCTGACGGGAATTAATTCAGTACGTGGAGGAGCGGAGGACCAGTTCGGTTTTCAAAGGTCTTCTCAACATTCTTGCTTACGATCGAAATCCAGGGCGCAGACACGTGAGGCTACATTCCATCATTTGAAAGGTGTCTACAGTCGCGTGGTAACGTTAACCGTTCGTGGATCCGCGAAAGGAGAAAGAGCATAGCTTGTTCTTAATGTACAAGATCAGAGGTAGAAGAATCAAGGACCTAGGCGGAGTGCATAGACGAGAGGACTTCGAGTAAAAATGAAGGGCGAATGATGTGATGAGGAGTTGGAAGGTTCAAAGAGCTCCTGAGTCTTTCTAGGCGGTAGTTTGCTTGGTGGACTTAGGCTTATATTGCTAGACGAGGTTTTCGATGTTAATTGCAGGAAGGTATGACTATGACGGGAATGGAAGACTGACATCTTTCTCCTCCTGAGTCATGGAACGCCAGGCCTCACCAGCAGCCTTTGAGACCTCCACCAGCCGCTTGCCAGCCTGGTCTGGTCGCATTCGGAATTCTTGAGCATACCTATACCCAAAAGAGCAGGTGTCAAGGTTAGGTGAGTATCAGACAAGTCTACCGAGAGACGCGCCTCATAAAGGAACTTAATGGACGATCGTTGAATCTGACGCGGATGCCGGTCGCTCCCTTGTTCCTTTGATGACGATTGTAGCGTATAACGTCCGCTGGAGTGACAGTTTTCACGAACGCGTTGAACTCCTCTTTGCGTTTTTCTGCCACAGCTTTAGCACGAACGGCGTATTCCTGTAGCGTTAGATCACCGTGTCAAAAATGTGCCGTTCTGAGAGCGAAAGAGGAAGCGTCGCGCACTTGCTTCCCCTCCTCAGGAAGATTGCGCCAGTCGGCGGCAACCCCCTGAAGAGGTTTTTTCGCCTCCTGGACGAACAGCGAGAACGGGGTCATACGCCTCGGAGGAGGTTTGATAACTGGTGCACACGGCAGATACTGCTAAGTACGACATCTCACGCGAGCATGAGACCACAATATACGCACTCTTTGGCTTCTTGGCCTCTCTTGCCTTCAGTCTCTTCTCCTTTTCCTTTGCCAATCTCGCCTTCCTCGCCTCGGCCAATTTCTTCTTCTTCTCCGCAAGGCGCTTCCGCTTCAGGGTAGCAGCCTGCTTTTTCTTCTCCGATTGCGCCTTTAGCTTAGCTTTCAGGGCAGCAGCCCTCTCAGCCTTCTTCTTCCTATCCAACTCCTTCTTCACCTGAAGTGCCTGTTTTAGGGCCGCTTTCTGCTCAGGGGTCAATTTCCTCCCGGGCTTCACCCTGCCCGCCGTTTTAGATTTGGCTGAGGACTTGGCCTTATTGGTCGTAGCGGTAGCCTTGGTACTAGCGTTGCGTTGCGGGTTCACAAACGTTCGTAGAGCGTTAGCATGAGGGGTGGTGTCCCGGATCCCCCTGAGGCGAATAGCAGAGGCAGAGGATGGTAGAATACGCGTGTAAGTCGCGGCTGAGCGACGTGTAGAGAGAGTTACGCGTCGAGCGAAGAGGGATAACATCGCGTTGGATGTAGTGTGAGTGAGAGGTTATGATTCCGTACCTCAGGAGATGGCAATATTCCCGGTGTTTGTTGCTGTTTGTCCCACTCAGCAAGGATCTTCAAGGTCAATTTGCAGGTTTTGTCCGCACATTTTCATCCAGCAATTCACCCGTAGATAATAGGAGGAGCCGAGAAAGGGTACTACGAGCAATAATTTTGAGAGAATAATCTTTCGGCTGGAAGTCAAACATACAACATACTCCAGTTTAGTCACGTGCATCTGGATTAACTCTTTCGACCTGGACACCATGGGGGAGGTCCTCAACGTCATCGTCGCTTTCGCCGTCATCGTATTGGCGGTCAGATGGGCAACAAAAGGTTTGCTACGTCTTCCTAGGTATATTCTGCTCGCCCCGATACCCTTTTCTAGGCAAGGAACAACCAAACAGCCCTGGCGCAGTATTGGGTTTCCGCCCGAAGAATGTCACTGATGAAATGGTACATATCTTCCTTCGAGTACGAAGATTCGAGCATGCTGAAGAACGCGGTCTCCCAGGTTAATTCTATTCACACAATGTTTCCGGATATACCGAGGTATGGTCGATGCCTGCATCGTACAACCAACATCCGATCACAGATGTTTCCAGGCCGAACATCCACTACTCGCTTTTACGAACCGGGTCTGTGCAGATGACGTCGAACACAATCTTAGAAAGAGGCTTTCTCGATGCTGTACGCTTTTGACCCTTATACCACGTTTGTCCTACCCCTGACTATACCTACGTAGCCTCCACCCGCATACTACAGTCTTTACCCGCAACAGCAACAGCAACAACGGCAACGGCAACAACCACTTCCTGTCCCACAACCTGCTGCACGTAACGAACCTGCATCTGCGAAGAAAGAAACCGAATCGCTTATTAAGCGTTTCCATCTCGAGAACCGGATAAAAGATGAAATACCGACAGAGCCTGAACACGCCGGCGGTAAGGCTATCTGGGAAGCGACTCCGGAAGCCAGAGAAAGGAGTCTGCAAGAGAGGAAAACACAGATGATTCTTGCTGCCCGAAAGTACTGGTCATGACCCTTCCAGTTACTCCTAGATACTGATCACATTTTCATGTAGGCGGTGGCTAGAGCAGCAACAGAAGGCACCGTCCAAATCCGGACCGTCTTCCAGTTCTTCCGCGTAGTCTTAATATCTGTCTAATTGGATGTATCCTGGGATTCAATTTGATCTTCTCATGTAAATCTTCACTTTTTGGATGTCACCGTCGGCCCCAATGGGTGTCAGTGAGCGTGAGAAAAATAGGACCCCATTGAACAAGTCCTCTTTGGGCGAATAGCCGTCGACTGATTTATCGCGACCTTGAACAAACCTACTCAAAACCCGGTCTCAAATCATGGTAGGCTCGTTCCGTGCCAGTTTTCTGTAACTGACGCGAAGCAAACAGAGCGATAACGCTGGTAGGTTACCTCGAAGAGTATTGTGAAACGGCTACAAACTCAAGGGGCCGTATAGAGTACAAAGAAGCTTTTGCCTTGTTCGACAAGAAGGGAACAGGCGCAATCCCTCGCGAGGTCCTCGGTGATCTCTTGAGGGCTTTGGGACAGAACCCTACCCAGGCGGAGGTCGCCGATATCGTTTCCAAAGCACCCAGGGAAGGTAAGATCTTCCGTCGTTTGAGGACCATCTACCGCGCGACACGTTGATCATTTGATTTTTCAGTCGACTATAAGAGCTTTTTGACAATTTTGAATCGAACCGACGGTTTCAAGCCCGCCGGCACTCCAGGTGCGTGGATCTCATCTCCTGGTCTACTGTCAAGGGGCGTTGTTCATTCCTGGTTTTTGGGTTGCAGAGGAATTTATCCGTGGGTTCCAGGTCTTCGACAAAGAAGGAAATGGTTACATTGGTGCTGGAGAGTTGCGATACGTCCTCACTCAACTCGGTGAGAAAATGACGGACGAGGAGGTTGACGAGTTGCTCAAGGGCGTTCAAATCGGAGCGTGCGTCTCCTGTCTCCCGCCTCCCTGTCTTGTTGGCTACCCCCTGATACGTTGGTCTTCTTCCCAGTGACGGTAACGTCAACTACGAGTCTTTCGTCCGCACAATACTCAGCCAATGAACGCGATCAACCTTGGATAATCTGTATAAGTATCCTCCTGATTTTGTATACCACCCGCTCGTAAAGTCCGGTCTATCGCTTCTTGTCGTGCTATGAGATTTTTCCAGGTCGAAAGGTGCGCCCGAGATGCAACGATGATAATTATTAGCCCTCCAGTTGATCACGGAGGGGGCTACGACTACACAATGTGATTAGGAGATCCTTTACACTCTCTGCAAATTGTCCACGATAATTTCAAAACCGATTACTCGCCGTCGCTCTCGGTATCGTATTCGTCGGTGGAATCACCGCCAGCCTCGGATGTGTTTGTGGAAGCGGCGAGATTGCTCTTGCTCTCTAAACTCTTTTGTGACTTCTTGGAATCATCATCACGAACGAGTTCCACGACCAGCTGAACGCCGTTCTCGAGCCCTGAGGTCCCGCCAACCGTTCCACTTGGCTGCCAAGAGATTTCCCTCCTGGGGTATGAAGTCGCAAGCCGAAATTTCCACCACTGCTCCGGGGACAATGATGAACCAGAGATCTCTTCGTGAACTGCTGTCTCTCCCCTTAAAGACGACGACGGAGGAGAAGTGGGGTCTTCACCCGCGGGGAGCTCCGAGGGGATAAAGTGAGAGTCAACGAAGCCATAGAGTGCTGTGAGAGAGTCCCGTGGGCTGAAAATCTTGATCCCTCTCGTCCCATCAGGCATCCTGATACCAATCCTCAGATCTGCCGATGGGGTTGGGTTGGTCTTTGACAACCACCTGAGGTACCTCCTCCATTCCATCCTCCTCCTACCCCACTCCTCTTTCCTATTTCGCTCCTCTTCCTCAGCCTTAAGCCTCTTCTCCTCTGCGACCCTCTCCTCTTCAGCGCGCCTCTGAGCTTCCCGTTCCTCTCGAATCTTCCTTTCAATCCGCGCTTTATCACGGTTCATTGCTTCTCTGTACGCTCGATCCTGTTCGGCGCGCATGAAACGTTCCTGCTCCCTACGCCTCTCTTCGGTCTTGAGTCTATCGAGGAAGGGTTTGACGCGTGGTATGAGTGCATCGGCAAGGTGGGCAAGGAGTTTATCGGTTGTGGTAGCCTCGATACCCGCATGTCGAGAAAGGATGGTCATTACCGGCGAGGATGAGGAAGAAGTTCCAGAGGCAGGGGTACGCTGGGGTTGAAGAGCAGCAAAGGCGACGAAGGGGTAGGTCGTTGCGTGTAGTTTGTGGGCGGCTAGGGTGAAAGAAGGTTATTAAAATTAAGATCGTAGCGGGGTTAAGGAAATAAAATTCACTGCTCCAAGCTTCCTTGTCTCGGATATCGCCGCCCCATGTGATGAAATCGTTACTTTGCAAGAAAGTCACGAACGGTGGATCGGTCAAAGTGGTTCTGAACTCGGCGGTCAGCACCGGAGCAACTCTAAAACAAGGTAATCGTTACCGTTTAAACTTTGCAGCATCTTGGTGTTCGTCCGATACCAGGATGATGCACCCAATCTTTAACTCTCGCTGACATGTCCTCATAGCTTCTTCATAGCTTCCCAAGAAGAAATCTGGCAACACGAGACCGGTTGTGGTATCACCTCTCGACCTCAGCGTTGAAGTTGACGCCGTAGAAGGGCCTGCCACACCCGTAGCCGCAGCTTCATTCCTGCTTCTACTGATGCAAACCGCTCCGGTCTCTTCTTCCAACGCGCGAACCCAACGGTCGGTTATACTCTTCGGGTCTTCGGGGAGTTGCCTATGCGTGGCTGAGGGACCACGTGCGGTAAGAAAATTGAGGGTAGCAAAGCTTCGTGGCAGAGGTATGTGCAACACTCCGAAAATGAAACGGAATATACTTGAAAGGACGCCGAACGGAAATGTGAGTAGTGTGTAGATTGTCCGCCGGGATAGTATAGATGTGGGTTGGTTTGGGGGTCTTCTATTAGACCCAGAGCCAGCCCCAGCGCTGCCCAGGAGGAGACCTTGTTCGGAATCATCCATCTCGAAAGTTTCTATCTGAGTGGAGGTTTTTTTCCGGTGTGGAGTAGGTTGCGAGTGACCGTCGAATATCATTTCTGTCGCCCTCTAGATCCATATACCAGTATGAGGGTGAAGTGTCTTAGACATGCTGCGGTACTCACCTGAACATCCCAGTCAACACTAGCCAACACACCAATGGCGACATCTGGGTCACCGCCGTTTGTAATCGCCTGGAGCTGTTCGAGAGCGGCGGCTTGAGACGGTGTGAGTGAGGATACAGAGTCTGCCATGTATAAAATCCCTCTCGTGGAAGCGTCGTGCTCGAATGACGAAAGTGTGAGGACGTGAGAATTCTCGGCGTGTGCTTCCTCGATCTTATTACGCACATCTCATCGCCTCCAATCCCATGGCCGAAGGGCTGTCTTTGCCAGATCTCGCTGCACAGCTGGGACTACAAGGTGCGAGAGTGTAACTTTACTCTGCGATGATATGCTGATGCGTCAGAAATGACAAAAGTCTCGGCAAAGATGCAAGAAAAGGAAGAGGAGGAGGAAGAATATCCCGAGGATGAAGAAGAAGAGGGCGACGAAGATGCAGAAGCCGCAGAAATTGCTCGCAGGCTCAGTGACCAGCTCATGGCTGACATCGTCAAAGCCCAAGCTGAGCAGGCGGCAGCAGCAGCGGCAGCTGTTCAGGCCCAGGAAGCCACTACCCAGCCACCTGTGGTACCCCCTATATCAGTCGCCGCCACCAACGACCCTACTGTCGTCGCGATAAACACGATGAAGTCCATTTTGGCATACGCCACGAAGGACCCTCTGGTTAACTTTGTTCTCGCCTCTGCATCCGTGATCGACCCCACTGGCAACAAAACGAACGCGTTGCAGATCATTCAGCAGTCTGCTGAGGCTGGATTTATACCTCAGGACTTAGCGAAGACCTTCAGTCCGGTCGTCCTCCAACTTTCACAGTCAGAAACGCTCTTTGGTTCCAAGGATACCACAGTAGCCTCCACCCCTGTCCCTGAGACTGGGAAGCGCAAGCGCGATGACATTGGAGCCCAGCCCCCGACTACTGGTTGGTCGGATGGTCCGAGGACCGCAGGGGTCCAGGATATACTTGCCTATATAACACCTGCGGTCCAAGCTATCTCGAACACCCTCTCCGGCAGCGAGCTTCCCTCTCAGAATGAATCCACCCCCACACCGCTCAATTCCGCATTAATATCGTCCATCCAAGCTCCACTGCACCAAGTCTTTTTGTTTGCAGTTACGACCGCTCCCTCCGTTGTTCAGCCACAGGGTGGTGCTCTCCAGGAAATCGGCGGTTTGATACAGATGCTTGGGGTCCTGAGTGGGATCAACATCGGCCCTGGCCTCCAGCAGCCACAGTCGCCTGAGGCTATTCCGCACGATCTCAGTACCGCTGTATATCCGTGTCTTATGCCCGCTTGTCATAAGACCTTCTCCCGGTTGTATTCGTTGCGCTCGCATCAACGGAATCACTCGGCCCACCCGACAGCTCGCCCGTACCAATGTCCCCGCTGCCCCGCCTCTTTCGCTCGGAATCACGATTTGAAGAGACACGCGAAGTTACATGGGTCGAAGGCGTACAAGTGCTCGGGGTGCGACAAGATCTTTAGCAGGAGGGATGCGATCAAGCGGCACATGAACAGTAGTAGGTTAAAGACTGAGTCTGAAAATCCACCGTCTAGCAACATCGTGTTAGGGAGGAGAGAGGAGGCTGAACGATGTCGCGACGCGGAGGTGATCGAAGTGGAAGTCGCGAGGGAGGGCGGATCTGAGGGGTTGAAAGAGGAGAAGCGCGCTAAGTCTTGGGGGGATAAACTGGCATCTGCTGCTCAAGACGGACAAACCGGGTCATCTTCTGGAGACTCTTCGTTTGAGGAAGGAGAGATCCCTTCGCATAGTGCCGCGGGGGCGCAGAGACTGGTCTTGGGCTTGTTTCCGCTGCTGTCGCGCTATGTGGCAAACTACGCACCACGATCCTCTGAGCCCATGCCGGGCGCTGATCCTGCGCGGACTGTCGCGAGTCTCATGGCTGGACAGAGTTGGAATCAGGGACCAAGCACGATGGGGATGACTAATATTCGGAACGAACCTACCGCAGACCCTGGGCTATCGTCTTTATCGTTATCGTGGCTATCACCGGAGCAGACAAAACAGTTGGAAGACGTGATCGCCGCTGCTGCCAAATCTGCGCAGGAACAAGCCGAGGCAGAAGCTGCATTGGAAGAAGAGGAAGAAGAGGAAGGTGAGGATGACGGCATGGAGGCTGAATCCACGGCCTAGATTCAGACCGTGTCGTTGAAAGGGATGACCCGTGCTAATGACCATTCTCATATTTGTGTTTGGTCAAACCGTGTCTTCACGATTCTGTTCTGCTTGCTCACCAATCTACCGCGTCATGGTGAACAGAACCTGGTCGAACCGATCGCCCGTTCCGCGTGTAAGGGGCGTTCTGGAAGGCTGTTCTTTATCTTCCCGAAAATGTTCAAGTATAATTACGGAGGGTCCTTGCACTCTTTTTGAGCCCTCGCCCCCGGCGATTTCCGTTCGCCCAACTGGACAGTTCTGTGGTTGTCCCCCGCGACCGTTCTTTGGGCCCCGAACGCGGTTGGACAAATAACACGCGCGATTACCCCTCCTTGTCCAACCCAACGTTCTCCCTCCTCCCCACCCTCTAGCATATCCACTCATGGCTCGTCACTCGGCCAACGTCCCCCATGTACCACGCAACGGTGAAGCACCTACCCCCCTCACCCTGGAGCAAGCTCTTGAAATACTTTTCAAGGTCGTACCACAAATGCCCTTGAAGTCCCAACTATCGTTCCTCGCAATGTCTCATAGTAACACCTTGAGCCTCCCCTCTCACGAGTCCCCCATGGTACTCTTAAAATCGCTTCGCCTACCTCTCACCCCAGACGTCCTTCGCAGTGTGGTACAAGCCAAGACGTATGTCTGTAGTTCCTTGAAATTTGCATCGATATAACGCCTTTCCAGCTTCCAACATTTGTCTGAATCTGATTCTGCGTTCGAGGCGAAGCAACGGGCTGCCAAAAAGATATCGAGGAGGCTGGGAGGTAGTAAAGGTATCAACAAACGATACGAGAAACGAGCCCCAAGAGCGATGGCTCCCCCGTTGAACGCACACACCACACCCTACGGTGTTCCATGGAGCATTGGAGGCGCCATTGTGGCCACAAACCTTCGAGTGTTCGAAACTACTGCAAGCTCGACAACACATTTCTACCACTGGGGGTCCACGGACCCGACAACCAGCATGCACAGGCGCTCTGCGGCATGAGGGGACCTTCGCTGATTTTCGCGTTTAGTTTCAATTCTCAACTTGTTGTAGCGTAGTGCTTACTCTCGCTTATCTCCTGCCTGGTCTCAGGACAGGTTGTTTTATCGTCTTCGTTTTGTGGCGCCTTCAACCATTGCCCGTGCGCCTTCATGATCTCTCGCACTTGATCATATCCAGTCGTATCCACGTCATGGTATATTCCAGATATTACCGTGTGTATTACCGTAATGATCACACTCATATCTTCGGAGCCGATCGCGACCTGTAGCAGATGGTTACCTTTTGGTTTGGGTGTCGCAAAGAATGGAAAGAACAATTCTCCGGTGCCTTGAAGTCAAATGCTGATGGAGGACGGTGCCTGACGCCGCGTGAGGATATCCAAAAGTTGTAGATCAAGTGGTGCAGAAGGGGCGGACAAACTAATAATCAAGTGAGTATCAACTGCATTCCCAAGCTGGTTCAGGCGACCCTCCTATATCAGCTTATATTCTGGGGCAGGTCGTAGATTCAACGCAGGCGAACGTTTGAACCTCGACGGGAGATCGGAACCCCAGGGTGCGGAGGCTCAAGCCGAGATGGGACCGGCGAACTCGGGTGAGTGCCGCCTCAGCGGACTGAAACCAGTTGCGACTCACGACCACATCCTCCTCTACATGGCTAACGGCACCAAAATTCCGACTGCTTTAGTGGAATGAGTCTCAGGTCGACTGGCCGTGATTCTCAGTCGAATGCGTCAGGTGGGTGCAATGCCCTCTGACGGTCACAACGTTGCGTTATCTTGTTTCTGGATTTTGTTCTAAATCTTAGTGCTCAATTAGACTCTAGGAGTCGAGCTGAGCAACTTGTTATCGAGGCGCCGTATGCTCGTGCGCGAATGATCTACAGATCCAGCGATTTCGAGATAGAGAGAAACGTGAACCAAAACCACAAAAGAAGGTATCATGAACTCGAAGCCCAGCCAAACGTGACGGTGGTCAACGTTCAACGTCTAAGCGCCTGCTGGCTTCGCTGTTGCCGGTCTCCCTTTCTCCCCTCCCCCCGATTCTCCGCTCTACCCGGTCCTGGTGAATGTCTTCGAAATTGTTTTTCTCAGCCTCTGCGTCATTCTGCGCATCGCAGAATCGCTCTGGCTCATCGTTATCCCCACTGCTTTTGGTGACGAGGGTAATCGAGAGTGGGAGTAAAAAGTGTCGCCTACGGGGGAAACACTCCTTTCGACGATTTCTTGCTCGACAACAGCTGATAGTAAGGTCTTTGAAGGCGGGATTGAAATGGGGACAGCGATGATGCTACCGAAAAGCGATCCTTCAGGCTTTCGGATCACATTCGTGACTTGCCACCCGGCGGAGAGCGCGATATCAGTCATTTCTCGCAGGGTCCTTTCTTTGCTGTTGAAAATTACATGCATCTGTTCTATCCTCAGCATCATCATCCAACAAAAGGAGCAAACGACTCGCCGTCATGTCAAGCCAAAATGCGTTCGCGTTTGCTTTGCCCAGGTTCGGCAGAAGTCCGCTCGAGGGTGGTGCCATGGTCCTAATCGCGCCGATATCTTCTGTGCGATCCTCACATGCCAACGGTAGGACATAATCCACAAGGATGAGCCTGGTTTGTGGGGTGGCCGCGTGTCGCAACTGCAATAAAATCCGGGTGACAAATTCATCAGGCCAGTCGTGGGTGATGACTCGTAATAAGAATACTGCTGCGTTCTGCACGGGTTGTGGGGTGAAAAAGTCGTGGGCTGTTCAAGTATAGATAAGTGGACTGTACGCCGTAGGAACTTGGGACAGCAACCTTGGAACACCGCTCTTCCTGATTCCAACATCTCAGGACATCTTTCTTTCCACGCCTAGGTTGCTTCAACAAACCAACGGAAGTGCGACGGGGAGGGTTCGCTCACCGCTATGCCGAGTTCAACCGTCTTCGGGCGATCCTGGATACGAAACCTGAGGTGAGGAAATGCTCTTGCTAGAGTCATCGACGTGGATCCAATTCCACCTCCAACGTCAACAACGAGGCTCCCCTCTTCGAGCCCCGCCCAGTCAAATCCTCGGAAAAGTGTCAGTTGATTATAGTCAAGTGAAGTTGAAGAGCCTCCTCACCATCTGCTTGGCTGACACTTCCGCCATCTTCCCATCCAGCCGTTCCCGTCATAGCATGTCCAAACCGTTTCAATCGCATCTCGTTCCCTTCCTCTTCTAACCAGCTGAAGAATTGACCCTTCATTCGAAACGCAAGGTTGAAAGGTGCAGCTGATGGGAGGGAGGAATGTTTGGATATCTCTTCGAGGAGGTAAGCATCCGTGAGATAGGCGGACGACTTGAAGAGTTCGTCGGTGCTGTCGGACTCTGGTTCTGAGAGGTTGAATCGGCGACCGTACTGCTAGGCTTACCACATTCCCACGAAGGCCGCAATGCCATTTGTGCCCCCATACTTGATAGCAGGGCTGGCACACTCAATGGGTCGAAATCACGCGGCAACGCACATCACTTACTTCGCCTTGATCACCTTGAAGTCTTTCCCAGAATCAATAAACGACGAAAGCCGGTTATTTGCGAAGATATTTGGGGAAACCTCCTTCCCAATGTGATGAGTTGCCAGTAACCGGAGAATGTGACCTTGTTTTTAACCATCAGCCGCGTATGGCCAGATTGGACAGGCCGAAAACCAACCAAGTTTGTTAGGATCGCAATCAACCCTAGCAGCAAGTTCTTTAATGTGCAGTCCAGCGGGGCCTGCTTCGCGTATGATCTCCACAGCATGTGAAGCCTCGAGAAAACGCATACATGACGGCAGGTGGTACTGATCGTGAATGTTATTCCATGTGCTGCCAGTAGATGTGATCACCTACACCCATCGTCGCGTCACATATAGTGAGAAAAGGCCGTTGGACCATGGCCGCCAGCTGGCCAGTAGCTGACACTATAAGCTTGGTTGCATGTACGACAGTGGGGTGAGACAGCAGTGCCTCAGCCGGTGATAGTGGGTCATACGGTTCATCAAGCGGCGGAAAGTCGAGGGGAATTCTATTCAGTTCTTCGTCTTCTGAAATCCTTGGGGATGGTGAGTATTTGGCGCTGCCAGAAGACTCGGAACCCGTCGGAGAATGCAAAGAAGGTCGGTAAGAGACGAATATTTGTTCGACGTCGTCCAGAGCGTCTCCGATCAGAGCGTGGAGGGCTCTCAGGTTGGCAAAGGTCGCCATGGGTGGGCTCACGGAACGAGAGGAGGGGAGGACAACAACAGGAGGAACGAACTGGAAGCCATTTTATATCTACGAGCCCCAGGCCAGAAAAACTAGGAGAGGAAATTCATTAGGACAGATCTAGAAACAGAGAGTTGAGAGACGTTTGTTGTCTTTGTTATCGGGTTTGTAGTCACATTAGAATAAGGTTGTAGTCTCAACAGGTCAAGTTGTTATTGGTACCGGTGACCGTCAACCCATGCCATAAGCAGCGACCGCCGGTGGCGCCGATCATCTCAGCATCTCTCTTTTCCCCCTTTGCTCCCTCTGCACTCCCAGTACCGTTTCTCTTTGAAATATTCTTTTTAGAGAACGAGGAGATCCGTTGATATGCCCGACCAGTTCCTGGGTCAAATCCGTGTCGGGCTTGGACAACCGGGATCATCCAGTTCGATGGCAGCGAAGCGTCCCTTCCAAGACCTGGACGCAGGAAACGAAGAAATCCAAGATTCATCCCCTGGTCGCTCTTCTGCAAGCGATACCAGTCCAAACAAGCGTGCGCGCAGCGAAGGATCTCCCTCAACGGACGCAGGCAGCTCTAGCAATAGTAATACCCTAACCGGCTCGTCATCCTCTTCAAGTCATAACCCCATACAGCCTCCCACCGAGTTTGATGTAGTCCCAGCTGAAGCTATTCCGGATTCCAGGCCTCCCCCACCGACCCTTCCAAGCCCCACTCACCTTCTCACCACATCAAGTCATCTCCCAATGCCAACGAGGTCCCCGCTGGTCGATATGCATCATTTACCTATGGTTCCGGTCCCATACCCATCCACATCCATCCAGTCAACTCTCCCGCACCCTCCGGTGCCATCCACATCGACCAACTCTTTTGAGGCTACTCTCCAACGAGCTCACGACTTTGAACTTCAGATCGCTGCCATTAGGGAAGATATCAGCCATCCTGGCACTTTATCAACGGAACATTTTCCTCCAACGGAATCTTCCCGCCATTCCCATCCCCCCATTGTTTCTCGTGTATCTCACGACTCGGATCTCCCATCCGTCGAACAGTTCCTCACTGATATCCGTAACAGATCGCCGCCGCTATCTGGTAATGCTATACAGACATTCGCTGCTAGACGTGAGCGACTTCTTTCTACATTGTCTCTTCTACGACGTGAGAGGAGAGAGCGGCAAACTGGCCAAAGGGAGGAAACTTCTAGGACTCGGTCCCCGTCTGTGCATGGTTTCTATCTGCCTGATGTTCCTCAATCACCACAATTACCGCAATTCCTCCAACTATATGAGCATATCCTCAGCGATCACATAGCAGGTGCTATAGAGGATGATTACTTGCCTTTCGATCCGTTCTACATTGGGCAGCCTTCTGCGACAGATTCAGAGTTGGCCCCCCTTCCCCTTGATTTAGAACGGGAATTTGCGGAAGGTATGTTCAACGTTGCCGCGATCATCAGAAACCGACCCCTTTTATCCAGCCCGAGAGGAATTTCGAACTGGCCGTCCCCGGGCCTGGACGACTCAATCCAACCCTCGAACACTATTTCCTCACAGGTCATCACGGCTTGATGATGATGGTCCCCCAGCTCACTTTACATGGACTTCATCCACAAGGATTCCTTCCGCACTCTCTACCAGCGAAGCTGAGAACAGACTTGGAAGACGTCGAATGCCCGACTTCGTCGGAGAAGAATTCGAAGCCGAACCATGGGCCCTTGCCCGTTGGCCTGTGGATCCTGAAGCGAATGGGACGTGGAATGACCGCCCGACTCAACGGCAACACGATCATGGGTGGTTGGCTGACCGAGATCGCACGAGGGAACGAGACGAGGAATTACGTCACCGAGCACTTGCTCGGATCAACGAATCAGCATCCCTCCTTCGCCTACCCCCATCTTCCTCTCCTCCAGCTTCATACTGGTACGGTGGTCATCATGATGCCACTTATATATCCCCGACAACCCAAAGTATGGTTGACAACCTGTTGGAAAGGAGCCCGGACACGCCACCCAGGTTCGACGGACCGAGTTCCCTCAGTTCGATAATCCAAAACGATAGAAGGACGAGGAGACCACCAGACAGGTACACCAGTGCATCGATCCACCCGGGCAGAGACAGGGAGCTGAGAGAAAGGGAAAGCCAATCAACCTCATCGTCAATCCTGCCACCCTTTGCGGATTTCCGTCCACGCAGTGGTTTTCCGCCGAACGTGGGACAAGACGTAGCTGCGCCATACCTCCGGATGTTAAGGCCGGACCATTCCTCTCGACCTACAATATTTCGGCCTCCCTCGCCGCATTTGGCCCTTTCAAGGGCTTCACCACCACCACAGACAACACTTTCATCCGCAGGAAGGACTGAAGCTACCTCTGTAGTCGGACCTTCTCCCCCTTCTCCTGCCCCTATCGAGACTGCGAACATCTTTAGAAATTTCGACTTGAGCGCATATACCGGAGGACCATTCAGAGCATCACTTTCGACATTTAGGGAGATGAATCGAAGGCGAGAGAGAGGAGAAACAAGGACCCAGAGGTACTGGGATCATGAGCTTGATCGTGAACGTGACAGGGAGATTGAAAGGGAACTAGATTTGGAACGCGAACTGGACCGTGAGAGAGAAAGGCAACGGGAACGCCAGATGGAATTAATGAGAGAAGGGTCGGTGTTGCAGAGTATGCTGAGCCGCCGACGCAGTACTACCACGCAGGCTCGGGGAGAGGACCCTGACACATTCGCCACTATACCCCTTCCAGATCCCGATTCAAGGTTCAGGCGGATAGTGGGCACTTCATTTCTCTGGTTCTTTGTGCACCCCACTGACTCGATTTTTCATCAGATGGAACCACCCATAAGACCAGCGCCTCGCGCTTTGGATAGCATCATTCATCCAAGCTTCCCACTACCCTTACCTCTAAGTCCTCGTTTGCCACCCGCAACCTCGTCCGGCGTAGAACGCAGGGACACCGCCTCGTGGAACGAACCTCCCCTCGAATTGAACCATACCTCTAGTTTCCATCAGCGACGTCGCCTACCTGTACCCCTCCCAATTCAGCGCCAACGCGAGGCAGAAGAATTCAATTCCAGGACACACACCGACCACCTTCGTTCGCGCACTTCGTCTTCCCCGTGGTCCACTTATGAAACTAGCTCTTACGACGAAGTACGGGGGCAAAGGGAACCGGGTCGAAGTAGAAGAGAACTGCATGATTTGCTCGCGAGAAGGACGAGAATCGAGGTTGCAAGGAGGTTGAGTGAGGAAGTCCGCGTTCCTGGCTCCTCTTCTACTTCATCTACCACCACAGCGATCCCACCACCCAACATCCCTCCCTGGACTTCCGATTCTGGGATCATTAACTTTGAGTACCCCGTTTTTGAGGAAGCTGACTTAAGGTTCAGTGGATTGGAGAGAGCTGAAGTTTCTGGCCCATCAATTTCGTCGGGGGGAGCCTCGTCTAACCAATCTGGACCTACTACTGTCCCAACTTCCGAACAACCGACGTCGACCTCAGGATTACCAAGGGGATTGTTTAGAGGCCCAAGAATACACCACAACCGGGACCTCAACCCCACCAACGCGTCGATTTTGGGACCAGGTCTAATAAGAAGAAGGACACCTCCTACTTCCAGGAGCCCTACACGTGGCAATACTCCGAGCGATGTTGGTCTTTCAACCACGGAAACTACTGGGCCAGTCAATTCAGCGAATACGCGGAACGCGACCAGAGTGACAAGGCGAGCAGGAAGACACAGGTACATATCAGATTACAGTGGATATCACGGGTTGCCGTTTGATATATTCGATGCCCCCGGATCAAGGAGATATGCCAATAGGTTAAGGAATATGGGAGATTACATCGTCAGTTCATCTTCCTCCTTTCCTTCCTCACTCACCCACCATAATCACCTATTCCTCCATCGCACAGCGCGATGAGGATTTCGATGGCTCTTTTGAGAGTCTGACGAACCTTACTGCGGCCTTGGGCGAGGTGAAACCAAGGAATACACCGAGTCATGTAATTGCGAGCCTCCCAACTGGAAAATATAGCGAATGGGCTGCTCCGGGTTGTGACGAACGGTGTCCTGTCTGCTTGGATGATGTGAGTGTTGACTCACGCTTCATACGACGCATATCGCTGAGCAAGCGGAACACCCAGTATCTGGCTGATGATGAACTCTTGAAAATAACCGACTGTTCCCATTGGTTCCACCGGGGTTGTTTGGAGGTTGGTTCCTTCATTACTCCCCATCGCACCGCATTGCTGACCTTTCCTTGTACTCTAGCAATGGTTGAGTAGTGCGAACACTTGTCCTGTCTGTCGCAAGCGCGTCAAAGGCAAGAAACGTCGCGAACCGGCAACCACCGATGGACAGGCTGAAGCCGGTCCAAGCAGGCGGCGCGACGATGACGATGACGACGATGACGACGTGTTTGTCCCCGGTGGTAGTGGCGGAGGGGGAGGATCCAACGATCCGCCCCCCGGAGCTGGCCCAGGTGCTTGGCCAACATTCCCCCCATGGTATTTCTAAAACTCTCGACTCACAAACATCTATTTTCTGGAACAGTCTCCGTGTCAGCTTAGGACTCACACGGGCTTTCTTTGCATTTACGCATGTGCATCGTTATGATATACCATTCACATCTGTACGATACTTGAATATTTTACGCATCTCTGTCCCCTTGGAGGGGTTGTATGTTTTTTACGTCATTTGTTCGGACAATAATCGCATGTGAACTGTTTGTTACCATCACTCTGAAGCCCAGGACTTAACGCGTGGCGGACAGTGTGGGACTGATTACCCTTACCACGATTCGTGTCTCGCTTATCGCTACTACCGCCGGACACCTTGCCATCGATACTTGAACTATGGTCGCGCCACTATATATCACAGAATCCGGCCTCCTCTTCCATGCCGGAAAGATTCTGGTGCTGACCGTTGGCTTGCCCGCCCGGGGGAAGACCCACATCTCGCGAGCTTTGGAGCGGTACCTCCGATGGACAGGTGTCAAGATCATGGTTGTATCCCTCGGAGATTACAGGAGGAAGATCCTGGGTAGCGCTGGAAAGCTCCCTAGTGATTACTTCACTCTAGGTGCGGCCTGTTTGGTATCATTTCACTCTGCAACGACTATTCAAACGGGTTCCTGACCTAGGGGCAAAGAGCGAGGAATCAGTTGCTCTTCGAAAACAGGTTGCGGACGCATGTGAAGACACCATCCAGAAATTCTTCGATGGAGGAGGACAGGTCGTCATTTATGATGCGAATAACGGTGTGAAAGCAAATCGGACGAGGTTGGCTGAGAAATTCGACAAGCTTGGCATTCACGTCGTGTTTCTTGGTGCTGCAATCCGCATACACCATCTGAAGATGCTTTGCTGATACTCAGGTAGAATCCTGGTGCGATAACCAAGAGATCATTGAACGTAATATCCGGAGCGTCAAGATCTCTTCCCCGGATGTATGTACTCAATCGGTGACTCCTATCTTGCTCGTTGACCAATTTTTTGTAGTACCGAGGGTGGAACCCAGACAAGGCAGTGGGAGACTATTATTCGCGAATCCACGATCATGAGAAATACTACCAGCCGCTCGAGGAAACCACTTGGCCATCAATTAGAATTATCAACGTATGTGTTTTCCTATCTGCGTCGCAGCTGCAAGCGGATGGATGCTGAGAAACCGTTTGTAGGTTGGGGAACAGGTCATTACGAATGTGAGTTGGAGACTATAAATTGATCGCTATCTCTCAGACTCTGATTTCTGTGCGGGCATAGAAAATCGCGGGGTACCTCCAGGTGGGCGGATTGCATCGCAATTCTCGTCGAAAATCGCCGACCACCTTCACAGTCTAGAATTGTTTTCTTCTTGATGAACATCCACAATCGGTTCAGGAATATATATTTCGCGAGAGTGGGTACTCATAGCTACTCTATCTTTGACACCCTCTCCAAACACCGCACAGTCAGGACAATCGTTGATCGAGCACTCATATCGTGCCGATTCTGATCTATCGCCTAGCGGATGGGCGTATGCGGAAAAGCTCAAGGACTTCGTCACCCAGAAATACATCAAGTCCCTATCGGAACGCGGGATTGACGGAAAGAGCCATAGATTAGTGGTAAGTTGCGTAAGTGATGGCGTTAATCCCACCGAGACCACTCGACATACAGATCTGGACTTCGGCTCGAATGCGATGCAGTCATACCGCTTGGCCGTTCCTGACCGGGTCCGTGTCTGCGCAATCGAACGTTAGGGTCATAGAAAAACAGCAGATGTCTGAGATTAACCCTGGTGCTTGGGACGGACTCACACCGGAACAGGTGAGACCTCCACCTCTTCGAGCTCGAGAGTCGAACTCACGCAAGATCTAGGTCAAAAAGTATTACCCTGATGAATGGGAGAGGTTCTCCCACGATCCATATGCCTACCGAGCTCCAAGGGCCGAGAGTTACCACGATCTTTGTGGTACGCGATTTTCCTGGTTACCTTACTGTGGACAGAGCTCAAGTGTCCCTTAGTACGTCTCGATCCGGTACTCATCGAACTTGAGCGTGAGAAGGAAGATTTACTTATCATCGGCCACGCCTCCGTCATTCGCTGCATGTTGGCTTACTTGATCGGTCTCCCCGTGTCCGAGATTCCTGCCATCGAAGTTGCAAGGGGTGATCTCATCGAAGTTGTCCCTGCCTCTTATGGGGTGCAAACGCAAGCTTACCACTTCTGGGACGGCGACAATGGTGACGGTACCGGAACCCCACGTGCTCCACACAAGGATGAAAGCAACTTGTACGAGAATTACGCGGAAGATACCAAGAAACCCAAGAGTCCTCTCATGTTGAACTGGGAACCAGCTCAGATTCAGACTCTACGATCCGAGCAAACCTTGGTTGTACCTCATTAACATCTGTTGTATTTACTTGTGTGTTCTTGTACTCTCGTAGACTAAATCCACCCGAAAGTTTGGTTACCATCCATCGGAATTCGTATGTGGAGACGGGGGCAATCCGTTCCAATTTCATTAATAATTTTTGTATCGAAGGTGGGACCGTACATGGCCAATTGGATCCGACATCAGGACGTGCAGATCATGTTTGTATATTATTCAGGCATGGGCGGCATAGATATCGGTCTTCGCGTCTTCCTTCTCGTAGGCTGGAGAGCTCCTGCCACTGCCGATATCACTAATGCCCTCGGACATGTCGACTTCGCGGAAGGAAGAATATTTCCCGGCGGAGGGCTTTATCCAGTTGAGGAGAACGTATACCACTGCTGAAACGCCTGTCGTGCAAACGGTCAGTCGCGAGATCGAGATCGTGTAGGAAAGACCCAGGTACCAAATCCGGTGAAAAAGGACATTTGGTAAATGCGGGTTGCAGCGAGCGGTACGGAGGCCCCAGCTATTTTTTTCGGATCAGCCTCACTTTATTTTTTGGATAGCCTCCGTGACTCACTTGCTCCAGCAAACCCGACGACGTTGACAAGAATGCCTGAGATGTATGCGGCATACGCCCTGAAATTAATCCCGTAGGTGTACCAATACCATCCGTCCCGTTCGGTAGTATAGAGGTCTCTCAGGCGGTAGTGACCCCGACGGATGACATAGTAATCCAAAATCATCACCCCAGCAATGGAGCTCAAAAATACAGAGTAGGCAGAGAGGTAAGACGTAAATTTATTGCTGCTCGACAGGAGGTTCCACGGGCACATGGCGAACCCAACAGCAGCCGCGATGAAGCCGCCTCTCCTGATATTCTATATTTTCGATTAGGGTGTCTGAGGTCTACTTAGGGACAATTCGGCTTACGATGAAGCGAGGGAAGAGGGCGGTTAAATCGCATCCGGCACTGATGGAGTTGGCAGAAATGTTTGTACTAGACATCCCGGTTAGCAGCGGCCGCTTAAGACAAACCGATAAGGTACGTGCCCGAGCTGTCAGAGATATGAGCATCCTGGAGGCGGGAGAAGCGCGGACGACCTTACCTGCGCGACGATAAAGGCAAAAGCGATAAACCAGACCTAGTGGGAAGTCGTGAGAAAGAGGCTAGGACCAAATCAGTATAACCGGGTAACGTACTCCAAACCTAGTGGTCCTGGACGGCGAGTCGTCCAAGAACACGTTGAGCAATTCGATTGGGTCCCATACGGTCTTGCCATATATTGTATGGGAGGAGGAGCTGACAATGATACCGATGAAGCTGACGATCGAAAACCCGAGAGGCACAGAAAACAGCTGGGGGAGAATCGCGGCGGCGGGGGTCTTTGCACGGGATGCGAAGTCCGGTGCATTACTTTAAGGTTTAAGTCCGAACTCGCACCAGGGAGGGAGACAGGAGAACGCACGTCACGAGTGTGGCCATGTTGGAGATGCAAGACATGAGGCTGAAGACCATCGCCCACCCGAGATCGGAACCGTGGAGCTTAGCAGGTTGCTTGACGACGGGTCCTATTCCATGGGCTTTGACGATGCACCACGCAAAGAACGTGATACCCGCAACGGGCACCACGATAGCCTTCAGTGTGAACAGGTGTCGGCTGTTTGAGACGGGTGTCAGTGAGTGAGCAACTTATTGGCAGGAAGGACGTACATCTGGTGGATTGGGAACCAAATGGCGGGTAAAGAAATGAGGGAGAAAAGGAAGAAACATAAAAAGTCTCGCGTGGTGATCCCCGCCGAGTCGGGGAGGCCATTGGCTGTACGATCTTGTAAGTTGACAAGAACGCCAATAACAGGATCGCAGACTGACGGATATTATTGATGCTCGGCCAGATGGCCCTCAGCATTACCTTGACGCATGATCCACCAATGCTCGCCTGGACGCCATACCAGATGCTGGAGGCAGGCTCCATCAGCAATATGTCGCACGACCGAGGGAAAAACCTACCATGCCATTGCTGCTCGATTGAATACACACCATAGGCTTCCCCAAATGCCGAAGGACATGCGGGCAACCACTGGGAACGTCACATGTAGTATCGCGCCGGGTCGCGCGTTGAGCACAATAACGGGCGCCACCAGAGAGTAGCCGATCCACACGCAACCCCACGCCTGCCAGGGAGAAAGGCCGAAGGTCACCATTGAAGACGCGATCATCCAACTAACGAGAGCGGCAATTTCAATGGGGAGTGAATCTAATGATAGTATGTGGCGTACGTGTTGATGTTGAAACTATCCGCGACCCAGAAGGCCACAAAGTTCCAGGCAGCCCACGTCCTCTTCTCTGGAGGTACTGGGAGCAAATCTTCATTCTGAGGCGAGGTTAAGAATAAGCTCATCTGTAGCCAGCTGATTGAAATTTAAGACCCACCGTAAGCATGAGCTGGGTATGGTTGAGACCAGGCTCATGGGTGACCTCGAGCCAGTGGATAAACTTCTTTGTGCGACTTTCGACCATTTGCTAGAGGCTCGAGCGGGAGCAGAACGAGCCAAAGAAACAGCAAGTCATTTTTTTAAGACTCGTCTTATCTCTGACTGAATTGAGAGCGTAGCCGTCAACTTCTTCGCCGGTAAACATCCACTGGAGTCTTCCGGTCTGATGATGAGAGATCACGTGCAGCATATATTCTTCCCGCCAACCGCGACGGTGGCTCCCTGGATTTCGATCAATGGGGGTCTTGGGTTTGGTCCCATTTCTCCGGAAGAAAAGGCGAGTTTGATCTCTCTTTGGATCCTCGGCCAGGTTCTGATGCGACAATCAGCCCCCATGTATTGAAAAGTGTCCCATCCCGGTTTAAAGAACTACAAGGGAAGGTGGTTGTCTTGTAGGCCACTCTCTACTCAACGTGACGCGAGGAATTTGGAATTGACTGCCTCAAACCATCAGCGATGCCACTCTCATCACGCAACGGTTTCACTTTGCTCCTACTCCCCATGAGTATCGCCACATTCTTGGATGGTACCGGCTAATCCAAGAGCTCCATGAAAATAATGTACGCGCTATCTGTGTCTTCGACGGGAAGGAGCGGAACGCGGCTAAGCAACGCGAGGTAAATGGTCTCGCCCATATCGCTCGCCCATATCCCATCTTTCTCCCGCTCACAGGCCACGAGAAGGCGTGAGCAAAGGAGGATGACCTACGCTCGCGGAGCAATAGAGACGGAACGGTTATCAAGACTTACCCGACTCAGGCCCCTCATCACGTCCTACGAGTCACTACCTGAAAGGGAGAAAGTAGAGGTCGCCAGTTCGTTGCAGAACGTCACCAAGGACTTTCCAGTGGACCAACACCGAACCGACGAGATGACTTTTGAGCCGGAGGCCAACAGGCCAAACGCTCAGAGCACTCCCAATGTCCCACCCCAGTTCATAGCCAGGGACGACTCCGTCGATCCTGTGCTGGACGGAGTAACCTCAGATCTAGGGTCCTTGAATATTGCTAGCAAAACAGCCAATTCGGAGTCACCACCAACACAAACCATGGCAGACCAGGTCGAAGGATCCCTGACCCATGACTCCAGCCGAGTATCGTCCATGCTAGCCGCTCTTTACTCCAGTTTCCTCGCTAGCGTTCAGAAAATGGGCGTGCTGTTGTCACCACGTACCGTGCTCCCCAGACCTGAGGAGCAGGATGACGAGACAAAGGTCACACAGGAGTTGTCACAAGCCCAACGGAGACTCGTAATGAAGGAGGAATGGATGTGGAAACGGCTATCAGAGGTTACGAGCGAAGAGGGAACCGAGGGAGACGTTTCCTCTCTGGCTCGTGAGCTAGAGGACAAGAGTGCCAGGATACTGACATCGTATGAGCGACGTAATAACCCCCCGACGAGTGAGGTTTATAACCAGTGCCGGATTATTCTACAAGCTATGGGCGTTCCTTGCACTAACGCCAAAGGTGGGGTAGAAGGTGAAGCACTCGCGGCCGCCATTGTCCGGGATGGGCTTGCAGACTTTGTAGCTAGTGAAGACACAGTGAGTTTTTTTCTGTCTCTTTGATATTGCTCTTAGTTGACCGATGGCACAGGACGTATTGGTTTACGGTGTACCCCTGCTTCGCAATGTCACCAGCGGTACCGAACCCCTCACGCTTATTGAAGGACACGAGGTCAGAGACGCACTGGACATGGACTCCTCCCAGTTCCTCGACTTCGCGCTGTTGCTGGGAACAGACTTCACTGACCGGATCCGGAATGTCGGGCCGATCCGCGCCCTCAAGTTCATCCTCTGCTATGGGTCTATCGAGAAAATTATTGAGGGAGAACCCAAGTACGCTCCTAAAATCACCACTGCCGACTATCTCGAACAGATTAGAGTTGCTCGTGCAGTCTTTCAGTTCAGACCTACGGTACCAGCCCCAGAGCGGTTGAAGGTACGGCAACCTAATGACAGCCTTGTCCTGAAGGTTCTTCAGAGGTTCAAACTACAAAGGTTCGCGGAAAAGGACGCCGATTTCTCGTCTCTTCTGGGCATAAACTACTTCTCGGACCAACCGTAGCATACTCAAGGACTTGTACGCATGTACAGGAGATATCCCCATTGTAATCGATTTTTATCATGAACTATTTGCGCCACCATAAAGCAAAGATACCGGGCGCTCATGATCAGCTTGACTGCAAGACCGCTCGTCCTCTATCACCATCCTCGCCATGTCCCCAGAACCTCGCCGGGAATCTCACCGGAGCAACTATATCAGGACTGCTGCTTACCAGATCGCCCACACTCCCAAGGCAACACCGAAAGAGTTCCCAGGTTCATTCGAGGAGACAGAGAAATATACGGAACGCCAAGTTAAGGATGTTCCCCATCCAGCCACCAACAGGCCCACGGATGAAGAGTTTTTCGCCTACGATCGCAATGGGGCCCCGATACCAAGTCTCGATTTCATACGGGGACATTTCATTGCAGAGGGGAGGCTAACCGAGCAGCAAGCTATCTACATCTTAGAGAGGACGACGGATTTGCTCTCTCGCGAGCCGAACTTATTGTCTGTGCCCAGTCCGGTGACTGGTGAGTCCCCTAATACCACTGGTGTGTGCTACTGTCTTACGGTACGCTGCCTTATAGTCTGCGGCGACATTCACGGCCAGTATGTAGGTATCGAACACCTACGGTAGCGCAATCGACCCATTGAAACCTTTCCCTAGTATGACCTCATGAAGATCTTCGAAGTGGGGGGAACTGTTGCTGAGAACTCATATTTATTTCTGGGGGACTACGTTGATCGAGGCAGTTTTGGAATCGAGGTACGTTCGCATATTCCAATGCGTTCTGCCCGTGGCTCACCGAACATCCCAGTGTTTACTGTATCTCTACGTCTTCAAACTTTGGCATCCCAACCGTGTGTTTTTAATCCGAGGCAACCACGAGTGCCAGCACCTCACGACTTATTTTACATTTCGCCGCGAGTGTGAGTTCATCCCACTACAACTCCACCGTTAGCGGAAGAGCTGAAGCGCCGACCTGCTGTGCGTCCCAAGGTCTATTTAAGTATTCGGAACGAGTTTACGACGCGTCTATACGATCATTCAACGCTTTACCACTCGCGGCTGTAATCGACAAGCGTTTCTTCTGCGTTCATGGCGGTATCTCCCCGGAACTCGTGATGCTACGTGATCTGGAGAAGGTAACTTTGTGCTGCATTACGTGCTTATCGACCACTAATACATGAACAGCTAGATCGCTTCCATGAGCCAGGGTCCCATGGTCTCTTAGTAGATCTTCTGTGGGCGGACCCCGTCCCAACCTATGGACACGAGCAAGAAGATGGGAAAATACCCCCAGGGACGATGTATATCCATAACAGCGCTAGGGGGTGTTCATTTTACTACACGTACGTGGTTCTCCTTCGTTCTACCTCAAATCAACACCAATTTCCCCCTTCTAGATACGAGGCAGTTTGTGCTTTCCTGGTTAGGAATAACCTACTCGGAGTGTTTCGGGGGCACGAAGCGCAGGATGCAGGTTACACTATGCATAGAAAGACACCGACGAAGAAGTTCCCTTCTGTCATCACAGTGTTTTCAGCCCCGAATTACCTGGATGCCTATCACAATCGCGGTGCAGTTCTCAAATATGCGAATAAGAACATCACAATTCGGCAGTACAACTGCAGTCCTCACCCATATTGGCTCCCTAATTTCATGGATGGGTTTACGTGGAGTTTGCCGTTTGTCGGAGCCAAAAGTACGTGTCAGAGAGCGCAGGTTCTTTTATGTGAGCACTAACTTGTCGAATCTCGTTAGTTGCTGAGATGCTGTTGGCAATTTTAAGTATTTGCAGTGCAGAGGAGCTCGAGGAATCATCTGAGGAGAGCACGGACGTTAGCGACGAGGAGGATGGCAAGCCAAGAGAGATACCCATAACACCAGATCTCGCTGCAAGAAGGCAGGTGATCAAGAATAAAATTCTTGCAGTTGGAAGGTTACAAAGGGTGTTCACCATACTTCGGTATGTGACCCAGGTCTTGAATTTGGCTACCCCACTGATGCACTTGTGCGTACATCACAGAGAGGAAGCAGAAGGAGCATCAGAGTTGGCTCGTGCTGCTCCAGGACCGACAGGAGCACTCGGCGCCCGGCTTGGACCCGATGCTCTCGGTGTGCATGGTAACCAGCAGATTCGCAGCTTCGACGAAGCGTAAGTCCCTTTTCTCGTTCAGTTTTCGTGTCGCCGGTTCCGCCAGCTAATTGAGCGATTGACCAGTCGTCGGTCGGATATGAGCAACGAGCGTCTGCCAAATTTCGACCTAGTCAACTCCAAAGACCCTCTTACCACTGCTCCCAGCATGAGACAGGAGAAAACAGAGGATCTGATCAAGAAGGCTTTGGAGGAGGACGAGGAGGGAGACAGCGTTGTCGAGCGCTTGGCTGATAGGATTACCCGGGGGAGGAAACCTCAGGGGCGACCAAGGGGACTCAAACGGTTTGAGACGACATGATCCTGGATCCAAGTGACTGACCCGTGAAAATTCGCGGTTCAGTGCCCGATGACTCCATCTATCTATTCTTGGTACCTTACTCCTTCTAGCTCTGCAGACATGTCTATACGCTTGTGCACTTTTTCCTACGTGTTGTGATCATACCAACAGACCCCCCCCCCAGCTCGTGCGAAGGCCTGTACATACTTCCATGGTGTATCGAACGAAGTCCGTCGCATCCATGTAAGATTTTAGCAATTTAGTCCAAGGGGATGCCCGCATATTCGTCGTAACCCAACGCGAGGTTGAGGTTCTGGAGGCACTGCGTAGCGGCACCCTTGAGGAGATTATCAAGCCCACCCTGCAGATGCTATTGGTCGAGTTGACGAAGAACTGGATACGCGGAGTACTCACAACCACTACGGCACGATCTCCCTCACTGTGGACCTGGAATCCGCCAACTACCCAGCCATGCTTGTTCTCGTAATCCTTGAGACCAGGGACACCCTTGAGGATTTTGACGAGCTTCTCCCCCTTGTACTTCTCTTCGTATAACTCCCTGACATTCTTAGCGGTGAGTTTTCCATTAAGCGGCATACTCAAAATGGACTGTATCCCGCTGAACCATGGGGCAACGGCCGGTACGAATGCGACCTTCAGGTTGGATCCCGATGGGAGAAGAGTGGAAAGGTGTCTTCCAGCTTCGCGTTCGTGGATATGGTCCGTGAGCGAGTAAGCCTTCAGACCGCCGTGGAGACTCTCAGGGGACACCTTTGGTACAGTGGTCGGTCGACCAGTGGGATCGTTTGGTCCAGTGACGGTACCTGCACCACTGTACCCAGAAACTCCGAAAACAGTAGGTAATGCACCTGGCTTGAGATATTTTAACAACGGGGCAACAAGGAGTTGTGTGGAGGTGGCATAACACCCAGGGTTCGAGATCCTCTTCGATTGACGGATCGCATCCCTCGAGTACAGTTCTGTCAAATCGGAAGATGGGAAACAGGTAAATTGTTTTACATTAGAACAAATTGCAGACAAGTACACATTACACCGCACCCGGTAAACCGTACGTCCAGCCCTCTTCAAACCTGTAATCCGCACCCAGGTCGACAATAACACTTGGATTCACACGTTCCTTCGATCCTCTCTCCACGGCATCGACAAATGGCTTGCAAACGCCGTTGGGAAGGGCCATGACCCAAGCGTCGACCTCCCCCTCCTTTTCCATTCTTTCGACGTCGTTCACCGAGAGATTGTTGTGAATGATACGATCCTTGGTGTAACCCTCGAGCGGGAACCCTGCGAGTTGACGAGACGAGACGTGAGTAAGAGACAGGTGAGGGTGACTGGACAAGAGCGTCGTCAAGGTCTGGCCGGTGAATCCCCTGGCCCCAATGAGTGCCACACGCTTAGGCTCCGTCGATGCATGGGTAGCGTAGCCGCGAGACGAGCCAGCCATGTGGGGTCTACGGGTCCAAGTCGAGTAGGATCGCACACCATTGGTAGTGGATGCGACTATCCTATGCGGTGGGGCAGAAGGACCCACAGGAAGGTAAGCCCTTGGGATGCGATCTTGTTCCTCGAACCCTTGGACAATCCTCTCGACCTCCTTTACGTCCTGGACGCCATACCAGAACAACGTTCGACCGGCACGGGTGAAACTTCCATCGGCGCGTTCGAAATGCCAGCCACGGTTTTCATCGTCAGCACGGGCGAGCCAGAACAGCTTGCGGTGATCCTTTTTGATAGAGTTGAAGACATTGTCCACCACGTTGTTCATGATACCACCACGGGTAGTAAGGAGATGGGTCATGATGGGAACTTCGCCCTCTGGAGTCGAGACAATGGCGACGGCATCGAGAGGCTCATCACCGTAGATTGTGAAAGGGTGCTTCTTGAGGTCGTTCAAGACACCAGTGATGCTGTTTTCCCCGGCTTTGACGTCAGGGTCGCGGTCGTGGATGACTTGGCGGAGGCGGTCGGCACCGATACTCTCGATCGAGTCGTGCCTGAAGAGCTTATAGCCTCTCCGAATAAGAGTTCCAGCACCGTTGTCGGTGAAAAGCTCCCTCTGCAGAGAGGAAGCGGAGATGACGGCAACGGAAGAAGTACGGGGTAGGTGGTCCAAAAGCTCCTTGAACTCACGGAGCTTCAGCTTGGTACCATACTTCACCCATGGCTCCTTCATCAACTGATCGTACTCCTAAACGCCTTGTCAGCACTTTGAACCTTGAACGAAATAGGAGCATATACTGACCTCGTCCAGGTTGATGACATCGAGCTTCTCACCAGTGACACCGTGGAACAGGCCACCTTTTTCATTGAGGAAGACAATCTTCATTGGCTCAAGTTCCTTCGCGAGCTCTCCAGCGGCAATATCAGCGTTGACATTGAGAATTTGGCCAGTCTCGGACTCGGCCAAGCTGGTGAGAATAGGCAAAGCGCCAGCGCGGATAGACTCCTCCAAAGGACGCTTGTCAACCCTGCTGATCCTTCCCACAAGACCGTACTTCTCCTTGTCCAGGTAGTCTGCGGTGAAAACGCCAGAGGTGATAGGTCGAGCACGTGTTCCAAGCTTCTCGAGGGCACCAACGAGTCTCAGGTTTTCTTCGAGGAAGACGCGACGAGCAATGTGCAAGGTCTTTGCATCTACCCAGTACGTTAGAGCAGATAGCAATAACGTTATAGGGTCTCAACTCGCCTGTGACACGGATACCGTCAATGTACTCAGGGATAATCCCCTCCCGCTCGATGATTCCGTTGAGCTGGGGCCCTCCACCGTGCAGAATAACGGGGTAGAGCCCAACACGATACAAGAAGCTGATGCTGAGAGCCAATTCATCCAGCTGGTCGAGGACCGCGCCTCCAATTTTTACGACGGCGAACTTGGCGGGTTGAGAGGAATCGGAGGACGAAGAGAAGATGCGCAAGTGGCGTTCGACTTCACGCTTTGTTCCAATCGAGTACAAGAGTCTAGTAATTGTCTCCTGCAGAAAATTCGAACCAGAGTGTCAGCACCGTTTGAACTGAAAAATTGTGCGTAGACAACGGAACCAACTCGATCTGTTTGGGCCACCGATTGAACGCCTCTAACTTGTAGACGACGAGTGGCAATGAGACCAGATTGTCTCGAGCCCCCGACAACAAGAGCCTGCAGGAGAGTTTTGGAGGAGGACCTAGTAGCGGACAACATGGCTGTTTCGACCAGGACTGAGTGACTCCGTGCCGTCTTTTTACAAAATTTCTCACTTTTCCCACAACTGCTAACGCACATCGCTTGTAACAAGACGTCATCGCAGGGAGAATCATTCCCTCAAGGTATCAAAAAATCAGCAAGAAACTAGCTACGCAGTCGCGTCCCAAATCTTGTGGACCTTGGATTTATTCGCCCTTGGTTGTTATTGTAATGGGCAGAATACACTTCGGTATGACGTCTATCAACACCCTAATCTGTCTGGTAGATGGAAAGTAATGGTGGTCGTGGTGGATGTATTGGCCAAAAACCATGTTGCCTGGAACTTGCACAAAAAGAGACGACAGTTGAATGTCATATCAACCGGATGCATACTTCTCCGTCCATTCCTTACTGACCCTCTGAGCATCCTTCTCGTCTTCCTTGTAGTGCTTGGCAACATCTGTGGCGAGCGGGTCATCCGGATTGGGAGCACTCAACAGCGCCTGCACTGATAAGAGCACCGTCCTGATCTGTAATGCCGGAGACCACTTGTCTGTTGAACAAAGACCTGGTCGGTCAACTAAGAGAAACAATAGGTCCTAGGACGCCACTTGCCTTTCAGAATGTCCAAACAAATACGCCCAAGCTTGTCTGTGGAATGATGGATTAGCAAAAGCGTAAGTGGGCATTTGCCAATCCTAGTACCGATGTTGGGGTGGTAGATCTTCGTCAAGAACCGTACTTTCGGGGGCGCCATCGGGTATTCTTCAGGTAAAAACAATTCTAGACGGAAGACACCATCTAGATAACCCGTTCGTGACTCATGATCACGAATACCGTGCAGCAAGGGGGCGTACTTTGAAATGGACTTCCATCGGGGCCCTTAATGGTGACATCAAAGTATCTCAGATTGTCCTCGTGCGGTTCAGCAGTGATCCCTGGTGCAGGGTCGGCAACGAGTCGCTCTGTCTCCTGTCAAGTTGAGAAACCGCCGATGATTGGTTTAGTCAAAGTTGCGATCGGGGGATTGGGAAGCGAGGACCTTGATGATTCGCTGGAATGCGGAATGAGATACCGAGCGACAAAGCATTTGAAATTCGACGCACCTTGGGCAAAGCCATGATATAATCGTGGGGTAGGGAGGTTGGTGGAGGTCGGCGACAAAGGGAGGTGCGACTCGCGTGATCGAAAACTCTAGATCTCTTGAAATGGACCAAGATGTCGAAATGCCCGCGAGTGTTTTACCTTCGACTATGCTCGGCCTCTTTCTCACAATGTGAGCCCACAGGATAAGGGGGCAGAATTGGCCGAGGACTGGGTCTGCATGACCAGCCCAGACGGGTTCACTTTCCTCGTCAAAGGAAAAGTGGCAGTTGTCAGCGGCACTCTGAAGAACTCGTTGACTAGTGGGTGCCACACATCCCATTACACGCACTCCCAGCTACAAAACTAAGTCCACATGATCAGGTGGTCTTGAAGAATCTCAAACCAAACTGATTGTCATGACCGAAAGGTCGACAGTTTTACTCGGTATGCCATAAGTACGACTCACGCGACTGCTAGGGGTGTGGTAGCAGGCAAATTGGTCGAATACCTCGCCCACAAGTCCATCTATGAGAAGGAGGGCGCGACAGACATTCCCGACTTTGCCGAGCGGGTCGCACCTGAGATCGCTCTGGAACTGTGAGTTGCCACGCCTTGTGCGCCCACAATGTCTGATGACTGTTTCTATACTAGACTCATGGCTGCAGACTATTATGAAGGTGATACATCCTATAATACTACAAATGCGGATAGCAGGGGTTCTGACCGGTCCCTCAGTGTGATTTTGATGTTGTGAAGGGTTTTCATCGTTATGAACGGATGCTGGATTTTAAAGCCAGTACCTCGTCCTATCACCTCCCAAGTTTCTAGCCATCCTGAGCATTGCTACATTCGCTGTAAGGCTGGAAAACTGCAAGCCAAGTTAGATAACCAATAACGTGCTTCGTGATTTTGCTCACCCCGTTTCCGATAAACACGTCTGCCCTCTGCCCAATCAACATATCTGCAGCTTGTGCAACATACCGTTGCTCGTCATTCAACTCCAAATCTCTACTACTCGCGATATCATCCCAGTGATCTGCCGCAAGGAATGCTTCCTTGAGCTTAACCACCCATTCTCGTTTCCCGTTCGTCATGATGTAGATCCTCCTCAGCTTCTTTCCACTCTCAGAAGCCCGTATCTCTCCCACTCGCCGGACTATATCCTGCATGGTCGGGTAACATGCTTTTTGATACGCCCTCGCTCCTTCATTCGTGAGATGTCCCTTTGGACCCCGAGGTAGAACCGCGAACCTGTCAGTTATCCCCTGTATTTGATTAAATGCCGTGAAAGTTGTGTTCACTTCCGCAAGGTGTTTGCAATGTTTCTCAAAATCGCCGCGCCGGATGTGCATGACGAGAAGGCCTTCGATGGTGGGGTATGGATTATTATCCGCAGATGTATATGGAAGGCCATCCGGAGCGAAATGTTCGAAGTTTTGATGGAGGATACCCTCAACAAGGGGGGACCAGCGGAACTTGGTAACAATTGGAGATTTTAAGAGGTCTGGCATCACATCCAGTAGACGCTCCGAGCCCATCAGCCTGTCAACTTATCCCTGAGTATTTAGTGATGCACGCCAAGCAACATAACTGTTCACCGGATGTTGAAGACCACTTTCGTGATCTCCACACAACGTTCCGAAGTCGAGCTCAACAACTCAACCCACGCATCAACCAGCGCCCCCCCAGTGTAATCCGGCGGTAGGCGGGATAAAAGTGCCCGGTGGTCCAGTGCGAGGGTCTTTGGGCAGACTTGATCGAAATAATCTTTCATTACCGCGCGGGGGGCGTCGTCCCCTTGTGGGAAGGGCCCACCGGCTAAAGGACCTAATTCCAGGTGCAATTAGCCAGATATCAAGTTCTTCGCGCCAGGCTTACCTTCTATTAGGGCAGACATCGGGATGCGTGATGGAATAATGTTGGTCTTCCAGTGGGAATACGGTATCGGGCCAGTGTTCCAAGTATAATTATTGAATACGAGCCTTTAGGCATAGCACGAGATTGAATAAATCGAGGGGACAGCAGCAGAGAAGGAAGCTGCTCACGATCGTTTCGAGACATAGGCGAGATATCCATCCATGAAATGTTCTTGCAGGACGTTCCCCCAACCTGCGCCTGTGCATGGGTGGTAAAGCAGGACTGGTAATTACACGAGAGGCTCTTGACGGCGAAACTACTCACCGTAGCCCCGTACATGATCGGACATCCAGAAGAATTTCCTGGAATCGTCGTTTGGGTACGGCAGATGCTCACCGTGCTGCGGCAAGGTCATCTCCTGCCAGTGATACTGGGAGTATAACGGAGGGAGCGAGCTGTAGATGTCCGCCAGCTTCTTTACTAGCCAGAAGCTACCGGCCAGCAAAAATATCATGACCCATCTCGAATATCTTCTGGGAAACATCGCCTTCGTGCACCCAACTGACACCAACGATCGGTCACGACGGTCCAACTCCAAGTACCGACCTACCAGCTCTCGGTTAACGGATCAATCGACCAATAACCTCTGGCAATCACCGGAGGCTAAGTATAGCTCGGCGTTTGGCTCTGTGGGGTGACTCGCGATGAGGTAGACGTGAAGGTCGCATAATAAACGTAGGGTACTCTAATGTCTGGCAAGACTCTGACTATTGTTTCTTTCTCGCCTGGAGTAAGCCCAACGGCCATTCCACTTGAATTTGATCCTTCTCCGGCATGATCCGGCGGCCCTCCTGTTCTTCAACACTTCTGATGAGCTGAAGTAGCAGCCTTTTAGATATATCTCCATCTGGATGTGCTAGATCTTCTGGGTGTTTGTCGTGAAAATTGCGCAACGCACTGGAAGTCCTGAGCAAGTGTAATAAATCAGACCACGTTACTGTCTTCTTCAGTATCGTAGGGAGAGGCGAAGGGACATCGGTTATATGTGGTGCTTTGGCAACAAAAAGTGAGCTTGGGTGCGATGGGGTGTCGTAAAGAACGTACACGAAAAGAATATCCGACGGAATTCGGAGAAAGAACCCGGAGAGGCTTCGGTTGCGGCAGGAACGTCCCGCAAAAGGCCCTCCACGATCGAGCGACCAGGCTGCTCCCAATACGGGCCTAATGAACGAAGTGAGCACGGCAGAGTGGATTATTCAACAACCATACCGAGTTGATCAGGCCCCCCATGGTAGTCGGATATCAATGGTTTGAGGTAAGGATACTTCGGGATCGCAACCTCACCGTATCCCTGTGTGAGTGTGAGCAACGATCGTAAGCATATACGAAGTTGTTTACCCAGATAGAAGCAGTGCCACCGGGCTTCAAAACTCGGGCGATCTCTGGCCATGCCTTATTCCAGTGGAACCAATGAGCGGACTGTGCTGTTCGCTGTTGGGTAAGCAGTCCGTCCGTCATTTGGAAATCCGGGAAATCGAACCTGCTATAATGAAGTCCACGCTAGAGTCTGAGAGCATCGAGAGGTCCTCTGCAGACCCTTTGGCGAACTCAATTTGATTGACACTGTCGTGGAATAATGCGGATCTGGCTTGCTTAACCATCCCCTCGCTTGGGTCGATGCCAATGACCCGTTTGAAGTGTGTCAACTCAGTAGTTGCCTGTCCTGATAACTATCAGTGCCCTGGGCATAGGAAGTTGTTTACAAAACGAACCTGTTCCGCATCCTAGGTCCACCGCGAGGTCCCACCTCGCACCCCGAGTCTGTTCGTGGTACCGAAAGGCTGCATCAAACAACTGACGCGGGTATGTTGGCCGAAACAGCGCATATCGCGCAGAATCAAAGGTTGCCTTCGTGAACGTTGCCATCGTTAACGCTCACACTCAACCTCTCGTCCTTACCGACGGGGTCGCGTGCCCGCGTAACGGTGTGACATACGCGCTATTCTGTGTCACGCAGCCCTTAGGCTGTGGCTGGCGTCTCGATCATCACTTTGACAACACCGGATCCCATTAGATCCTACTTCCCAGCTCGTTTTCGCCAGATTCACTGTACAATGGTTCGGGGTACCCATGCTGCAGCGATACTAGGCCCGGAGTTGCACTCAAGGCTTCCTAATATGCGTGTATTGCTCGTCGGAGCTGGTGGTATCGGATGTGAACTACGTGAGTCTCCGCCTTCGCATAACCCACGCGACGATATCCCGTCGGATAGCATTTGTAGCCCTTCCTGGTGCTAATGCGCCTAACTGGCTCACTAGTAAAGAATGTAGTGATGACCGGGTTTGGGGATATCACTCTCTTGGACCTTGACACTATCGACTTGTCAAACCTCAACCGTCAATTCCTCTTTCGTAAGAAGGACGTGAAACAAAGTAAAGCCCTAGTATGGTGTTTCATTGGATACGTGCAGGTCACATAACACTCAAAAATCCCGAAATTGAAAGGTTGCGGCACACACTGCGTCTGCATTCAATCCCCACGTCCGGATTAACCCCATCCACGCCAACATCAAGGACCCTCAGTTCGACATGTCGTGGTTCAGGACGTTTGATATTGTCCTGAACGCTCTGGACAACCTCGGTGCGTAACCCGAATCACGTCCAAATTGTCCCCCTCATTGCCTTACGTGAAGACGCACGGAGGCACGTGAACAAGATGTGTATGGCTGCTGGTGTGCCATTAGTCGAGTCTGGTACGGCGGGTTACCTGGGCCAGGTCCAACCAATTCTCAAGGTTTGCCTTCCTCACTTACACTTCTGACAGCTGCTGATAACGGCTCCAGGACCGGACGGAGTGTTTTGATTGCGTTACCAAACAGACTCCTAAGACTTTCCCAGTCTGTACCATTCGCTCGACACCCTCACAACCGATCCACTGCATTGTTTGGGCCAAAAGCTATCTCTTATCGTATGTTCAGGCAATAACCGGCCTTTCTAGGTCACTGACTCTGAATAGGCAGTTGTTCGGCGAAGACGAGGATGCCTCGGGGGAAGCTGAATTAAACGAGGCTCTACAACAAGGCGAGAATGGTGTGTCGGTTATGGATTTTGTCGTGCCCTCCTTCACTCATAACCGTACAATAGCCCAGGAAATCGCTACCCTGCGTAAAGAGGCTCAGGCGTTCAGGCGTGTGCGTACCGCCCTCAGGTCACCAAATGACAACGAAGAGGCTGCGAAGCTCGCGTTCGAGAAGGTTTGTCGTGTCGGGTTCGGTTAGCACCATTTCTGACGGGAAGTTTCTAGGTATTCCACTCCGATATATTGAACCTCCTTTCTATGGCAGACATGTGGAAAATGAGAGCCCCTCCAGTATCGCTATCATTTGAAGGTATCAAAAACGGGTCGTTCGTCCTTCGGGGTAAACCTGCCAACGCGACCATGCCGAATGGCCCAGTTGCTGCGGTCAACGGCCAGAATGGACACGATGCATCGACAAGTTCTACCGGCGCAGGGCTGAAGGATCAGAAAGCGTTGACTCTACAAGACAACTTAGAGTTATTTATTTCAAGGTTCGAACTCGTAAGCCGACGACGCGATATCGGATATTGACCGTGTTGCAGTACAAATCGTCTTGCCGCTCGTTTGCAAGCGGACGAAGAAACAATTTCATTTGACAAGGATGACGATGATACATTAGACTTCGTGACCGCTGCTTCCAACCTCCGCTCTGCGGCATACAACATTGATGGAAAGACCCGCTGGGAGGTCAAGGGTAAGAGTTACTCGAACCATTTCGATCGGTCATCCCTTTGAGAACGGTGTTAGAAATGGCCGGAAACATTATCCCTGCAATTGCTACGACCAATGCGATTGTTTCTGGTCTAATTGTCCTCCAGGCCCTTCAGCTACTCCGGAAGGCCTATGGTACGATGAAGACGGTCATGATCCAATACAAACCGACAAACCCTCTTAGTTCTGCCACATTACCTCCTCCAAACGCCTCGTGCGCAGTTTGTCGGGACACATTCACGGAAGTGCTATGTGACCCAAGCAAGACAACGTTGGGTGACGTCGTCCAGGGGATTCTCGGTGAAGACGAGAGAGAAGTTAGTGTGTTCGAGGAGAAGCGGATCCTTGCTGATCCAGATTGGGACGAAAACTTCGAGCGGACGTTGGAAAGTCTCAATGTCACGCGAGGGAAGTTCCTAAACATCGTCGACGAGGACGGTGAGCTGGAAACGATCTCGATTGGCATTGGTATTCTTCCGTGAGTGTCTCGTTTTTTCCCCTCATACTCTCGGGCAGGTAAATTCATGAGCATTTCGCGCTAACGTTTTGGTCTTTTACCCTTATTCGGCGGAATAGTTCAAATCACCCGGGAGACTTGCCGCCGTTCGTGCTTCCACGACCGCTTCCACAACCACCGAAAAGGGTCAAAGTGAAACTTCCAACGACGCCGCTCCCCTCGCCCGCCAAGGCTACGAAACGTCCGGCACCCGACGATGGTGACATCGTAGAGCAACAGCCCGCCAAGCGGTTGAAAACTAGCACGAATGGGAACGGATCCGATCTTTCCAGCCCTAGAAAGAGTCGTCAGTTGGAGGAGGATGGATTAATAGTCCTTGATGGCTCTGAGGACGGCCAGGATGATGCAGAGGTCATCATCGTCGACTGACATGAAACCTCTCTCATCTGTCTTACTTATAGTTTCTTGGCTTACACTATAACTTAATGCTTACTGTATTTGACTTGTTGTGATCCGGGGTATCGATTTCCTTCTACGATTGAGGGAGAAAGGGAAGGAAGGCCCTTGGTGTTCGAGGTGATCAATGCCCGTCCACATAATGATTTCGAAAGCAAAACTGAAAAGCAAAAGGGGCAAAGGAAAAAATATCAGGGGAAGTCGTCGCAAGGTTTGCGTGGGGTCGTTAGTTGTATCTAATTTAGGGTAAGATACAATTCAATCTCGGGAAAGCTCAAAGGGAACGTTGATGCAGGGTCTGAACGTATAGTGAACTCATGTGCGAGTTCATAATATAAAAAAGGGGGTTTCTCCTCTCTAGTTTGCCTGGGACACACTCGAGCGATGAAGGGTGGCAGTGACATCAACATCCTTTTCACATTTCTTTATTCCATCTTTACACACAAAGTACCTTGGGCGTGTACGGTTCGGAGATCCAGGCGGAGATGGGGGCGAAAGGCGTGTGCGAATCGGCCAACATGTCCAACGAAGCATGGGTGATACTCAAAGCGGGGGTACCGGTGCCTTGGAAAGTTCCGGAGTTGGCATTGAGAGGGCTCAACATCGTGAGGGCGAGGAAACCGTTGACCATACTGTAGAACGCGGAGGTTGGGATGAGGGAAAAACGTCAGCAGAGAGGACAAAAAACTCACCCAGTTGGGAGGCCAGGTGTCTTGAAGCCGCCGGTCTTCATGGCAGGGGGGATGAAGGCGGAGGTCTGTAAGGTCAACGGAGCTGGGCGGCGCACGGTGCGAGCCTTAGCCAGAGTAGGAGTCTCCTTGACCGGTTCAGGCTTCGGGGGGACAACGATAGGAACTGGAGGAACATGGGCAGCTTCGGTGTTAACAGGAATACCACGGATGTCACGGGCAACGATCTCAGCGGTAACATCCTCTTCGAAGAGCCTGCTCATGTCCTCCTCATAATCGTACTCGGATTGCAACCAGAAGTGGAGCTGGATAACGGTGATTGAATTCAAACCGGCCAACATCAAGGGCATGTCAGTTGGAACGGCCTTGATAGCCTTAGCAAGTTTGCCGACTTCCTTGGCGATGGCCTCAGCAATGACGGCGACCTCAGCATCGACCTCAGAGACTTCTCCGATCTTGGTGGCGTCAGAGTCGGCCTCAGACGGAGTGACGGTGACGTCTTCGGCGATGATGGTGGCCAAGGACTTAGCGGTGCAGCCCTCCTCAAAGAGCTTGCTCACATCCCCATCGTAATCGAAGGAAGACTGAAGCCAGAAGTGAAGCTGAACGACAGTGATCGAGTTGAGGCCAGCAAGCATGAGAGGAATGTCGGTGGGAACAGGGGAGGTGGTCTTGGCGAGACGAGCGACCTCATGGGCGATGTCCATGGCGACCTCGACGCGGCGGTTGACGGAGGAACCGGTGGGGATATCCATTTCCTGAACTGCAGCGACAAGTTCCTCGCCGACTATTTGACGAGCAACGACAGTTGCAGTGACATCCTCCTCGAAGAGCTTGCTCATATCCTCCTCGTAGTCGAACTTCTCCTGGAGCCAGAAGTAAAACTGGACAACGGTGATAGAGTTGAGCCCAACCAACATGAGGGGAACGTCGGTGGGAGCGGAGGCAGCCTTGGAGAGGCGGGCAACTTCCTGGGCGATGTCTGCAGTGACTTGGTCGACACGGGAGACAGAGGTCTCGACGGGAGCTGGATTGGGAGCCCCAACAACCTCGACAGGAGTAGGAACATCGCTGTCGGCGATCTTCTGGAGCTGGGCAATGTCAATCTTGTAAGAGGCGTTGTATGGCATCTCCTCAATGTAGCGAGTGGTGGAGATAGCCATAGCAGTGTTGTCGCCCAGCTTCTTCTTCAAAACCTCGCGAGCAGTCTTGAAGACCTTGATCTCGGTCGACTCACCAGTCCAGAAGAGAGTGATCTTCTGTCCAGACTGAACAAGCTTGTAGCCGACGACGGAACCACCAAAGGTGTTGTCCATAGCACGTTCCAACTCGTCCATATCGATGAAGAGACCATTAACCTTGACATTCCTGGAACGGCGACCGTTGACAACGATGCGGCCATCAGGGGTGACTTTACCGATATCGTCAGTGTAGAGGAGTATGTTCTCACCACCCCAGAGACGGAACATGTGCTTGGAAGCCTCGGCGTTGCCCATGTAGTGAGTGGCGGAAGAGTCGGTGATGATACCAATGATACCGGAAGCGCCAGCAGTCTTGGGGACGATGTTCATTTTTTCGTCAAGAATGACGAGATCCTGGCAACCCTGGGTGGCAGCGAAGTTGACAAACTCAGGAACTGGCTCCTCGGGGCGGACGAACATCTGGCAGACACCAGCAAACCCAACCTCAGAGCAGGCGTAATTGCAAGCGAGGGTGGCGTTAGGGAAGACCTTCTTGGCCAACTTGAGGTCCTCAATGCTGAGGGACTCTCCACCAATGACCATCCAGTAGAGGCGATCGAAGGAGTGCTCGGGACCGAACTTCATTTTAACGTAGTCAACGAAGGTACGGAAGACGGAAGGGGTGAAGTGGGTTCGGAGGAGCTGAGTGTTGGCCTTGTTCTCGAGCTCAGCGCAGAGGGAAGCACATTGATCGGGGACAGAAATGGCCTCATCCAAGTAGAGTGTGGTTTGGTTGAACATGAAACGACGGATCTCGAAGAGTGGGCGGAGGAAGGTCTGGAGCGCAGGATTAGAGGGTGGAAAGAAAAGAAAAAAAGTAACCAAAGGAGGGATAGACTCACGGTTCCGCCGCGAAGCCACTGGCCATCACGAGGCTTGAGAAGAGCGGAGGATTCCTCATCGAGAGTGGACAAAGCCCTCTTCATGGGGTAAACAATGCTCTTAGGAACACCGGTGCTTCCAGAGGTGGGGGTGATGCTGCAGATCACTGGGACCTTCTGGACGGCCTCGTAGGAAGCGGGAGGAGGGCAAATGGTGGGAGGTTTGGGATCAATCAATTCGGTGGTGCAGACGGTCTGAACGGACATGGAGTCGGGCTTGGTGTTTCCATAGAGGACAAGTTTGACCTGGGACCTCTCCAAAATAGCGTTCATGACATCCTGGGACCACTTGGGGCTGAGAACGACGGTAGTGCGACCAGTAAGCCAGATGGCGTGAGCAGCAGCGACATAATCGATCTCGAGGCTATACAACGTGACATCAGCAAAATATGCGATAGGATGGGACCGTGAGAAACCCACCCCATGTGAAGACCGACCGGACCCCGAGATTGATCAAGCCTCTCAATAAGCTTAGCAAGCTCCCTAACACGAGCCCAGAGGGCGGCATAAGACCAGGTCGAGGAACCATGACGAACGGCAGGAGCGAATGGGCGGGTCTTGGCGACTTGAAGGAGACGCTCGGTGGGGGTGACGGTGTTGTTGGTCATGATGAAATAGGCCGTGGGTCGTTAAGATGAGGACGTTAAAGGACAGTGGGGTAAGAGTAATCGACCGGCGATTAGACAAACGTTAGGAAGAAGAGAGGAAGAAAAAGAAAAAAGGCAACCAGGCCCTTGAGCTTTCGAGAACGAAGTGGTGGATGGGGAGAAACCAAGGTGGTCCTAACGGGAGCGTAGAACGATTGATGGGTTTATATGTACCCGCGCCCGTTGCCACTAGGGGTGCGCAAATTTGAAAATGATCTCATGTCAAAATCCAGACTTTGATCTAACAGCCATACCACTTGGCCAGTCCCAGTTACAGCGGGGGAATCGTCAACCTGGGGGTCAGCACCAGTAGTTGGTAATGTTTCATCAAGAGTCATTGGGGCAAGTGGTGGTGAAGAAGGTCGGGGCATCCGAGGCCTGCTTGTGGCCCGTGCGTCTAGGGGTGGCCAGTATCTCTCACAGGTGGGGGCACTGGTTTGGCACGAGAAATTGGATCACACTCATGATGATGGAGAAGCGATGCGGACGGAAACGACTCCGCACATATCCCCCTTGATGTCCTTTGGCATCGTCGTTTCGGGTCGTTCTCGTTGTCAATCTTACTTGGCCAAGAGAGAGGGGGGAGGACATATGCAGGTCTTTGATTTTTCACAAATTTTACTGCACGAGAGAGGAAGACGGGATTTGATCCTGGATCAGTCGGCCATCGGCCATCCTACAATACCCATCACATCGCTCAACGCTCGGCGCCGGCGTCAGGTCTTTCGGGGGAGTGGGCGGGGGGGGAGTAAATGTTGTGCACGTGGTAACCGGGATGATAGTAATTCCTGCAGTATTTCAGGATCAGCGGTTACTGAGTATCACCATGCCTCGAGCGCAGGAGCAGGAGAAGACGACCGGTCATTACACCCCTACTTTGGGCGAAAAGTTCACCATGAAACGCTTTCGTTACTTACATGCTTCTGTCTTCCCCTCGGGACTATCTTTAACAAGCCGCAACCGCCGTGTACTCTTTCCTTTCGATTGAGCGCGACGGCGGGGAATCGGTGTTTACAAGCAAGGGAGCGAGATACGCACCGGGCCGAAACATGAAACTGTCCGTTGACATCGCCTACCGAGAATTTGTCGACATTATGTAGATGCGGGTCTCCCGTATGAGGGCAAGTTTCAATCTAAATGGCATCCCGTTCGGCGGTCAAGCAGAAAGCTAGCCTGGAATTTGACGTCCGTCGAATTGAAAACTCAATCTCTTGCGACCAATCCTCTTCATTCTGGAAGGAACTGCATGAGCGTTGTACGCACATGACCCATCTTCAAAGAAATGGGATTTACCAGCCAATGAGTGCGAGAGAGAAAGAAACAAAGGGTCACTAATCACTGCGCAAAGGCGTAATGTGACCCGGCGCCAAGTCGAGATGACCTTGTGGCATGCTCAACATCGACCACATCCCCGGCTGTTAGCACTGGCCGCTCTCCTTCTCCGTCTTCCCATTCTTCCTCATCGCTGAGTACGTGCTACGTGTAAAACCTTTCCTTGCTCTCTTCAGGAAAATCTCCACGTGGACAACGAGTCAGCGTTCCATCTTTACGTACCCAGCAAGGACTGACTCTTGCTTTAAAACCGCAGCCAGTACACGCCCAGATCATGTTGTCTCGCTCCAATCTCAACGATAGTCTATTTGCAAGTGGCCCTTCGTGGGCCTCCGCCACGTCCCAGGTTGAATTACTGATCAGCAGGGCTTGTAATCCATCCATCCCTGACCCAAATTATGCGCTCAATCTCGAAGTTGCCGACCATATAAACCAGAAGAAGGCCAACACGTACGTTTGTGCCGCCGTTCGGGTCATCGGTTCCATCCTAATTTATGTTGTCACTTCAGGCCGAGGGAGGCTGCGATGCTGACCGTTAGACTCATCAACCACCGAAATCCCCATATCTCCATGCTGGCTCTTGCCCTCCTTGACACCCTCGTTCAAGCATGCGGGTATCCATTCCATCTGCAAATAGGCACGAAAGAGTTCCTCAATGAACTCGTCCGCCGGTTTCCCGAACGGCCACCTCCCTTCCCAGGACCCGTCATGACGCGCATCCTCGAGCTGATCCACACCTGGAAAGAAACGATCTGTACGGAATCCAGATGGAAGGAAGACCTAGGGAATATACGGGATATGCATCGGCTTTTAACCTTCAAAGGGTACAGATTCCGTGAAATTCATCGAACGGATACCCCTTCCGCCTCTGTGAGTCGCTGAGATCGTGATTTTTCTGGAGGGGGGGGGGAGTATCCCTAATGTGTATTCGTTACGTAGGACCTCAAATCCGCTGAGGAACTTGAAGAGGAGGACAGAGAAGCGCAGTCAGCGAAACTTCAGGAACTGATTCGCCGAGGGACCCCAAGAGACCTCGCCGCTGCCCAAGAACTCATGAAGAGCCTCTCCGGCGCAGATCCAGGATCGAAACCCGACTATCGCCAACAGGCTCTCACTGAGCTGAACAAGTTAGAGAGCAAGGTCATCTTATTGAACGAGATGTTGGACAATGTTGATACTACGAGAGGAGAGAAGTTTGTGGTAGGAGATGTGTATGATGTACGTTTCTCGAGCTCAATCATGACTCTGAGGGATATTACTAACTTGTTCGATCATCTGGCGTACAGCAAGTTGGTTCCTTACTTTCAAGCGCACGTCCCAAAATTCAAAAGTGGATCTCCGACGCTGAATCGTACGATCCAGAATCACTCGGTAAGTCGAAGATCTCCGAATGCCGAGTTTCGGTTTTCCCCATCGGAGACGCTAACTCTTATCAAATCATCCAGATACATTCCTCCAAATTAATGACCAGATCAATACGGTACTGAATCGTTACGAATCGTTCAAGAAGGGTGATTACGTCGCGGCTGCCAACCCGATTCCCCAGGAACTTGCCTCCACTTCGACTAGGAACGAGCTTTCGTTGATCGACTTTGATGAAGGCACCCCATCCAACACGATCGCCCAGATCGCTTCCTCCGGAATCGATGATCTTAACGCACTCTTTGGACCCCCATCTACTGCTACCAATTCCACAACGATGACTTCTCCGAGCGACATGTCATCTTCTATGTTTATCAACAACCCATATGGGATGCAAAACAACGGTTTTACATCGACAAGCGCACCTGGCACGCCTCAACCGATCCCCGGAGCCACCCAAAGTCAATTTGGCTCGATCGCACTACCAAACACGCCTCCCAAAAACCAGAACCAGTCTCAGGTCGGAAGGACAGGCGTCTCACAACCTAATTTTTTCCAGAACGACAGCCTCGCAAACGTTCAGGCACAAACGCAGAGACCACCGACCCAGCCCCAACAGCCTCAACAACCACAGTTCCAGACGACGTTGTTCCAGGTTGCATATGGACAGAAACCACCATCGCGTCAGGCTACTCCTTCGCAGCCCGGTCGCGCCATGACTCCGAGACAACAGCCATTTGTTCAACAGCAGCAGCCGATCCAACCACAGTTCCAGCCATCGCAATTCGGTCAGCAACCACTTCAGCCACAACATCAACAACCACAGCAGTCGCAGCAACAGGCGCAGGGAAAGGACCCATTCGCAGATCTGACCGGGTTATTCTAATATCTCACGTTTGGTGGTGGTGTACTTGCGATTTTGAGGAACAAGGAGCTTCGATTCATCCATCCATTCATTGTCTACTCCTTTTTCCATTAACCGGTAGCTGATTTGTTGTGTGTATACGAGGGCATCACGACTAGATGCACCCATTTGTCCCTACGAGTGCATGTGTATACATTTCATCCGCGACCTCTGAACTTGAAGTTTGATTCCCGGGATGCCTGATCCCCAGAGGTGTGTTGTGTGATCCGGCGTGATCGTAACACACAGGTATGGAATCGAAGGCAAAAAAACTACAAGGAAAGCAGAACAGTAACGTGCGACTAATGATGAACTACCCCCTCTCCCACTCGTCCGGAACCATCCAAGAGTCAACGGCCTCGACGTCTACGCTGACAACTCCTCCAACCGAACAGGCCCGCCACGCAAGACCGAAGCACCCACCCGACGAGCATCGAAGACTCCCTCAACCTCTTTCCTCGATTTCACCAAATTGATGAGTTCTTTGATGGGGAATCCTTGCACAGAGCTAGCGATACGTATCTCGTTTAACGATGGTCACCGTCCTTTCGTCGACCCGGGCGTGATCATCGGCAGTATCAAAGATCCGTACGTTCCCTCTTGACAGGAAAGGGAATGTAAGCGAGTGGTCTTTCCTAGCAGGGTGTCGATATCGTGCAGGTATGCCGGATTGGGGCGCACGGTGGGGGTATGGAAAGGCAGACCTCCAGGACGGTGTGCGGACCCGAAAGGGTCCCAAGATGCCCTAGGGACTCTGGGAGGACACCACTCAGAAAGGTAGCAGAATGCTTGGGGGGGTTGGTGAACCCGAGACTAAGTTAAGCGCATTGGGATGCAGACAATCGATAAAGGAAGGGATAAATGGCGTCTCCAGGGTGACTGAACCTCCGAAGGTGGGGTATGGAGACCATATTTTTCCGGTCCGATCGGCGTCCTCCAACAAAATGTCGGCTACTCTGATCTCCTCGAGGCGGATGTTTTTTTTTGCAGGAGAAGGAGCGAAGTCTCCCCCTCGAAGTGATACATTCGTATGCGTCGTGAGATTGATGAAATGGTCCATCAGGGGGGTGAAGAAAAGCGAGAGGTATCTTAATGACTCTGGGAGTGATATCCGGGCAGCCGCTCTCGAGGATGGAGTTTCTGAAACGAACAGCATGATATGGCATCGGCGAAGCCCCAAGCGTTCAAGAATCGGAGATACTACAACTGGTTGATGAGGTTGGACCAACGGAACTACGGCCTACGCGTGGTCACATGGCCAGTGTTCGATTGAAGAGATTGGAGGTGGTCTGAGGTGGGTATGGGAACCTTCCAAAGTGTGAACGCGACAACATTGTGCATGGAAGGACCCGCACGAGAATCTCTGATGGGAGTCGATTCACGGGGGGTGACCGCGTTCTCGAGCTAACACATGCTCATAAGTGTGTCCTGCTACGAGGCAGGGCAGTTAGCCCCGTGCCTGAGGACGGGGTGGCATGCCTACCTTTCCGATCTGGCAACGAGCACAGAATGAACCACCTGGCTGATGGGGGAAGTGGACTGACGAGGGAGCGCGCATCACGATAGTCGGTGGTGGTGGGTAGAGACGAGTGGCCCCGAACAAAGCGCGTAGTACTTGTTAAA